>JASDQU010736086.1:76328-111121 GCA_032191745.1 Picea mariana
CGTACTTGAAATTGACACATATAAATCATTACATGTGAATGGGGCCAACATTGAAATTTTTTCAATTTGTGTTTGTATGGACTCAAGTTTGACATGGTTAGACTAGACACATGAAATGACAGCATGGGAGGGTTTCTAGACTCAAACATGACTCACACAAACAATTTCACAATCAAACATCAAGCCTATAGAATAATTAATGTGAAGGGTGACAAGGAAAATATTTTGGGTGGCATCACCTGCTCATGTACTTGAAACCGACACATATAAATCATGGCATGTGAATGGGGCCAACGTTGAAAGTTTTTCAATTTGTGCTTGTATGGACTAAAATTTGACATGGTTAGACTAGACACATGCATTGACAATATGAGAGGGTTTCTGGACTCAAACATGACTCGCAAAAACAATTCGACAATCAAACAACAAGCCTATAGAATAATTAATGTGAATGGGGCCAACGTTGATTTTATTTTCAATTTGTGCTTGTATGGATTGAAATTTCATGACATGTTAGGACACCACACATGCATTGACGATATGAAAGGGTTTCTAGACTCAAACATTACTCAAACAAATAATTTGACAATCAAATATTATTTGGTTATTATATCAAAACCAAAAAATAAGGCGTGCCTGCTCATGTACTTGACCTAGCTTATAAGTGACATGTGGATGGGGACAACGTTGAAATGTTTTCAATTTGTGCTTGTATGGATTGAAATTTGACATGGTTAGACTAGACACATGCAATGACAGTATGGGATGGTTTACAAGCTCAAACATGATTCAAACAAACAATCACAATCAAACAACAAGCCTATAGAATAATTAATGTGAAGGGCGAAAAGGACAAAATTTTGGGTGGCATCGCTTACTCATGTACTTGAAACCGACACATATAAATCATGACATGTGAATGGGGCCAACATTGAATTTTTTTCAACTTGTGCTTGTATGGACTGGAATTTGACATGGTTAGACTAGGCGCATGCAATGACAGTATGGGAGGGTTTCCAGGCTCAAACATGACTCACACAAAAAATTTCAAAATCAAACAACAAGCATATATAATAATTAATGTGAAGGGTGACAAGGCCAAGTTTTTGGTTGGCATCGCCTGCTCATGTACTTGAAACCAGCGCATATAAATCATGACATGTGAATGGGGCCAACATTGAAATTTTTTCAATTTGTGTTTGTATGGACTGAAATTTGACATGGTTAGACTAGACACATGCATTGATGGTATGGGAGGGTTTCCGGACTCAAACATGAATCAAACAAACAATTCCACAATCAAACAACAATCCTATAAAATAATTAATGTGAATGGGGCCAACGTTGATTTGTTTTTCAATTTTTTCTTGTATGGATTGAAATTTCATGACATGTTAGGACAACACATGCATTGAGGATATGAAAGGGTTTCTGGACTCAAACATGACTCAAACAAATAATTCAACAATCAAATATTCTTTGGTTATTATATCAAAACCAAAAAATAAGGCACACTTTCTCATGTACTTGACCTTTCTTATAAGTGACATGTGAATGGAGCCAACGTTGAAAGTTTTTCAATTTGTGCTTCTATAGACTGAAATTTGACATGGTTAGACTAGACACATGCAATGATAGTATGGGAGGGTTTACAGACTCAAACATGACTCAAAAAAACAATCAATATCAAACAATAATCCTATAGAATAATTAATGTGAAGGGCGATAAGGCCAAATTTTTGGGTAGCATTACTTGCTCATGTACTTGAAACCGAAACATATAAATCATGACATGTGAATGGGGCCAACATTGAATGTTTTTAAATTTGTGCTTGTATGGACTAGAATTTGATATGGTTAGACTAGCCACATGCAATGATAGTATGGGAGGGTTTCCAGACTTAAACATGACTCACACAAACAATTTAAAAATCAAACAACAAGCCTATAGAATAATTAATGTGAAGGGTGACAAGGCCAATTTTTTGGGTGGCATTGCCTTCTCGTGTACTTGAAACCGACACATATAAATCATGACATGTGAATGGGGCCAACATTGAAATTTTTGCTTGTATGGATTGAAATTTGACATGGTTAGACTAGACACATGCATTGACGGTACGGGAGGGTTTCTGGACTCAAACATGACTCGCAAAAACAATTCGACAATCAAACAACAATCTTATAGAATAATTAATGTGAAGGATTAGATGAATTAATAAGTGGTTGGCCAATTTCATTAGACAATAAATTAGTCTCGAAAGCAAGATAAGTTCATTTATCCCAAAACCACCAACTTTGGTTTTTCTTTTCATCCCACAACCACTTTCTACTAACTTTGCTTAAATGAACTAACTTTCCATAGTAAAATAATTCAATAGATTTTCTATATTTACTTGACTCTATTTACATCATTTTATTTTATCTTTTTGTTTCCCTTGCTTTTAAACTTTGCTACAATTGAAACCTCAAACAATTCAGTTTCCATAGATTTTGATGGAGAGGTCAACCTTTAAGGTAAGAGATTTCTTATTCCTAGTTTTGAACGAGTGCAATCCCTCTTGCACTATGCCATTTTCTTCATGGATCTATTGAAATTTGTGAAATCCAAACTCTAGGGAAATGTGATTTGATAGAATTATTTTTAGCCATTAAGAAATCATCTTGGAGATAATTTTGTACACACTTTTATAGAGGGAGATAGGCCTACAATGGTCAAACTTTGAAGGGTTTTCTGACTTAGTTATCAACACTAGGAACATGGAGTTAAAGGCATTCAAAGTTTGACTATTAGATTTGGAATATTCCACCACCTTCAAAAGATTACTTCCAATGAAATCATAAAATCCTAGAAAAAAATTCAATTCAAAGCCCATCTAGATCTGTACTTTTATATTTTTGAAATCTCTGAAGGGTACTAAGGAGTTCCTCTTTGGACATTTCATCCATTATAATTTTGTTTTATTCTATATTATGAACCTCAAGGAGAAACTACTAACCATAGAATAACATCTATGGTGGCTTTGGTTTCATCTTTGAATAGAGAGCTAAAGTAATGAACTCCTTATTTTTCCATTTTAGAGAATGAAAAGGCTCTAGTCCCATATGAATGTTCAATGCCCCATATTGTTTTAATCATCTTTCAACTATTTTCAAAGTGATGGAAATTTTTGGTGTTTTCGTATCCAACTTTTATCCAAATCGTTGAACTCTTTCTTCTCCATTCCTTTTCTATATTAAGCAAAATTTACCTCCTTTTTTCCTCAAGAGTTTTTATTTCATATTTCCAAGGGTCTGAGAAGTACCCATGTCCCTCACCTTGGTAATAGAGGTCCAACTTTGATCACCTATCTCTTCCTTGGTGTCATCCAATCCATGACCCCTCACAATTGATTCTTGAGGAAAATATTTATTCTTTGTTGTTTCTTCCCATGGGCCTATACCTTGAATAATCCTCCAAAAAATATTTCTTCCAAGGATTTAGAAAAGAAGAATATGATTCTTAAGACCCATACCCCAATGGATTTAGGAGTGGTTAACCTTTTCCAAGAGGATACAACCATTTTTTTCACTCAATGTCCCCTAACCATAAGAAGCAAAATGAAATTTGTTTAATTATCCCCGACATCCCTTTTGGGATCCATGCTAAGGACATCCAAAAGACCAAAATGGATTCAAACACTACCTTAAATAAGACCATCCATCCTTCCTTAACTAAGACACTACCTTAACTAAGACCATGCATTGATTTTTATTTTATATTTAGGCACTACCTCTTCATGTTCAACATTTCTAGTGACAAGATTATAGGTTTTTTCACTTTCATAATTTTTATTTCCTTTAGTAGAGTCTCCCCTTTCCTCTTCAATATTTTCTTCAGTAGCATAAATGGTATCCTCAACTTAAATAAAAATATCCTTAATAAATTTATGAAAAATAATGTGTTCCTCTTGAATAGCTCTTGATTTGTTAAATATGTATTATAGGCTACATGTATATTTAATCAATGTTGGAGAATCAACTACAACATTAGACTTGATCCTTTATGCCTATCTTCAACTTGGATTGGCTTGGAAATTCCATATTCAATTTCCCCCATTCCTCCATGTCCCTTATATCCATATTTTATTGTGATATCTTCTCTTGTTCCATAGATTTCCTTCTTTGAATCTAAAGGCATTGTAATAGTATTAGTAGGAACTTGAGGATTATGTCCAATATTGTTGGCTAAGTTTTTGGAAACATTTTCTCTTGATTCATCACATAGTATGTTGACATATTCATCTTATTGAATTCTACCACATTCTTCATTTACCTTATTTAAATAATTTATCATACGCCACTATCATTCTATCTCGTGTTGTTACCAACCTAAATTCATTAGCTGACTAGATTTATCTTTAGGTAGAAACCAATTCAATTTTGAAGGAGATAAGAAATACTCTTATTCTCTATAGAAATTTAAATATTAGGGGAATTTTATCCCAACCTCCTTAATTTTCATGACTCGGTCAATGAATTTCTCTGGATGTTGCATGGCCCCTACTATAATCTATCAAATCTCCTACTGATTGATTTTATTTCACAATTTATTTGTATATGGATTTTATTGATGGAGATAGGATTTGGACCCCAAGGATGCTGTTATGTTTGATATGATATGATGATCATATATCCATGAGTCATGTTTCTCAAAACCATAGGATCCTTGAATCCTTTGACAAAGTCCACTACCTTCAAATTATTAAGTACATAAAATAAAAATTTGAATGGAAATGAGAAATAAATATTTTGATGCTTGGGATGATAGTGCAGTTCATCTACATTGAAGATTTTTCTAGAATATTTTAAGGTAAATATTCTTAGGGTTAAGAAGAGAGGTAATATGAAAGGTTTGACTTCCACTCCATAAATCCTAATCATTTTTTAATCTTTGGACATAAGCCAATCACCCACTTCAAAATTTCTCGTCCATTTGTAAGATCTTCATTTATTCCACAAGCATTCAAGGAATATGTAAAATAACCTTAAAGGAATAAGAAAACTCCCCACCTGACAATGTCTTCCACCCATATCGACCCGTTGAAGCGTGTATTATGGCCAAAAACAGAGGTAATGACCCTTCTCTACCCCACATAATAACTAAAATAACTTAAAATTAGTGGTACTTCACTTGCGTTGAAAATGGATCCCACTTATTTTACACCTCTCAAGTCATTTCACAAAGTCAGACTAGAGTCAAGCTCAATAGGTTCTTCTTTCCCCACTGATTCTTCCAAGCTCATTCCCTTGGCTATGGTTTCTCTAGATAGTAGATAGGGATAGTAGGAATCTCGTTAATCCATTCATACACGTCATTAATGAGATGACGAGGCATTTGGATACCTTAAGAAAGTTGACATAGTTACTCCCACCGTTTACCCATGCTTAGTTGAATTTATTCACTTTGACATAGCACAGAGCATTGAGCATAAATCACATTGTGTTAGCATCCGCAAGGACCATCAAAATGCTTTGTTTTAATTAAACAGTCAGATTCCCCTTGTTCACACCATTTTTGAGTTGACAGTACTTATAAGGTTATATATTAATTATATTAAATATATTAAGGTTTGATATTAATTATATATATATTAATTATATTAAATACAAAAAAAAAAACATAAATTTTTTAACAAAACACTAAAACCAAATTAAAAATAACTCGCACCCATTCCCAAACTAGAAGAGCACTAGAAAAATCATTGTTCCCATTCCCAAGACTAGCAGAGCAACAAAACCTGACCATGAGCATAGAAAATCCCCTCGATAATGACAGAGAGAGTTGAATGAGGCCCTATCCAACAAATTTGGAAAGTGACAGAGGCAGAGGAGCCCTATTCAACCAAGCCCATCAACAATCGTGGAGTGGAGAGATCGGGGGTTGACATCATGCCACCAAAATCGATAATTTCTTAATTTCTAATTTTTCTTGGTTTAATCATGTGAGAACATGTCGGTATCGAATGAAACTGGGAAGAAAATTAGTCTGTTTGGTTGAGGATTTCCATTATGTCGTTCAATGCTCCTAAAATATTTTTTATCACCTCTTCCAACCGATCCTCACCAATTTGGTCTCTGAGAGAGAGCTCAATCGACAGGACCCTGATCAATAGGGACTTTAGGTAGGCACTCTGTTAGGTCCACCCTTTAGGTGCTCAAACGATAGGACCTACACTCCATAAGGAAGGGAGAGGGCTTGCACTTGACCATACCATAAGGAAAGGAAGGGAAATGGTCTGCACTTGAATCGTAGATATGGATAAGGGACAAGGGAAAGGGCCTGAACAAAATACCAACGAAAATCCACAACGTTTGAGGCCCATTTATGTTTGAATCTCCTTTAGAGAAGATCGACTTAATAATAAGCCCAACGAACATTAAATTATGGAAAATCACACTAATTTTGTTCTTTTTTCTAAGGGTTTTATCATTTTTTCTAATGCATAAAATATGGTCTCTTTAAATAACCTAAGTGACAAGCATTATTTATTCATGATATGGGCCCTAGACTCTTTGTTAACTATTACCAAAAATTGGGTTTCAAGTTTACTCTTACTCTTCAACTTGCACATAATAACAATCTGCCTCAAACACATAATATATGCACCTTACATATGGTTATAAATTTGACTTGAGATTTGTTTCATGCACTTGTAAAATTTCGAATACGAATGGTATCAAAATCTGCTCTAAATAAGTGTAATTTAAATACTTTTTTATTCAATATATTTATGAGTGTTGTTGGAAAAATACTTTCCCTCACAACCCACCAAGTAATATCAGGTTGGATGATTCCACTTTGCAGTCATTTGATGGTTACTATGTGAATGATCAAATTTGTTACAATAGTGTACTTAATAACATTGGTAAAGATTCTTTGACATTGAAATTTATCATTCGCTTATATGACATGTAAATTCATGTTTCTTTGGACATGTTTTTAATACAATTTCTTGTTGGGATATAATATTTTATATTCTTAGACTCATGATGGTAAATGAACGAACTAAGAATATTTTCCATGTGCAAAAATAACTCATTATTTACCTTTCCATTATCATTGGTTTAACAATATTCATGGTGCAACTGAATACTTGTGATTTACCTTGTGTGTGATCCATTGAGAAAGATTCATTCTTGTTATCTAAGCATCATTTGAATAAGCATTGTTTCTCTAAGTTAATTACATTTCAAGCTTATTCACAATTGGTAAATTGATGTACTACTTGCACACACTTAATTTTCCTCTTTTCCTCAAGAGTGGTAGTGTCAATTTGCTAATTCTTTAGTCAAACCAAGTCTTGGAACTCCCCTTTTCTACTCAATTAATAGACTTATTTTAACACTTAGTAATACCCTCCTTAGGTTAGGACCCCTTTTACTTATCCTTAAAGTGAAGAGTCAAGGCCACCGAGGTGACAATGGGTGGCTTTCCTGGCAATTTCCCCTAAGCTCTCCTACGTAGGGTATGACTTTCCCTTTAGTAAGAGTTTGAGTGGTAACAATAAAAAAATAAAATATTAAAGTGGAGAAGAGTGTGGTAGAGGAGAAAGAATAAAAAAGAAGAATGTCAAACATCCAATATGATCCATATTATTTTGAGAATGAAATGAAGGAGGAAATATAATAAGGAAATGTAATATGTATGACGTTGGATCGGTTGGGATAAAGAGTTGGGACTTAGGTGCAAGTGGATGACTAGAAACACAATCTTAATCATCTTACCATTTCTTCTTGTTCAAATAACAAACTCAATGAATATATCTTTCCATTCCACCCAACTTTTGTGGAGTTGCAAATTTCAAAATGTTGTGATGTTTCAATGCATACACAAATGTTCTACTCACACATATATTCCCGTGATCTTATTTGTGTTTTGAGGTGCTCCATTCAAAACTTGGTTTTTTGCAATAGCGATGTTTGTTGACATGGACATATTTTGTATACCAAGTTTGATTGCAAACAATGCAATGATGAGTAGGTGTGTCCAACACCTATCTTTGATATTCTTTCTCACCGAGTGCATGGTATATTCTTTCCAAACTTTGTGTTTTTATTATTAGAGTTCACTCTTTGGAATGCATTGACTTCTTTTGTGAGACCTAAATGGTTGCAATTGTGAAGGAAAGCACTTGAAAAAGCTTTGTTCTTTGTGTTTTCAATCATCCAATAAGAATAATATTATTATAAGCACGTCCCCTTCTTTTCCTTTTCATAATTCCAAGCTCTTATAGGCATTTTTATCCCTAAATGATGTCATTTCAAGTTAGAGAAAAGTTTTTTGGGATATGCTCTATTTCTAATCAGGATTTCCGTGCAATGCATATTCATCTTGACTCGATGTGTTTCGTCTACTCTAGAAGAAAAACTGAGAACAACTTCAAGAGTGCCTTGTCCTCCTCGGGTTTCTTTAAGTTAACTCCAATGTCCTGGACTTGTCTAAAATTATTTTGGAATAAAACATAGATGTGGCCTCTTGTTTCAGAAAGTTATTTTTAATAAAATTCTTCGTATGATGTACACTAAAATTTCTATGATCTACTCATTGATGGATTTATTCTTTTGAAAAAGGTAAAGAAGGGATCACAACAATATTTGGTGCTACTTATTTATTCATTTCTTTGATTCTTCATTGTGAAATTTCAACTCCTTTTTTTAACATTTTATTTGTAGGACAAAAGCATGAGTGTTTTGAATTTTGACACTTGAAGACATAGTGTGGTCATTGCATTTTTTCATTTTGGTTTCATTCTCCATTTATATTTTAAATCTCATGAATCCTTTGTTCATATAGTGTCTCCATCCAATAACCATATTTTGTCTATTGAATCCATATTCTTGGTGAGCATAACAATGTGGAGTTGGAATATTGAGTTGTGTTATCTCCTGTAGTAAACCCATTTGCTTGATTTGGACAATATGTGACCTTTAGGATGAATATGTCTTCTAGAGCTCCCTGTATGTCATTGAGGCTTTGCATGCCTACAGGTGTATACTTTTGTAGCTTCTTGTATGAATCTATATAAGTCTAAAAATGATATATTAGACTGATGGATGTGGAACATGAGGTTGATGGTTGATGGTGGATTTCTCCCATCAATCTTTCTTCCTTGGTATCTCTTTGAATTATAACTTGATTTGGAGCATGAGAATGAAGTTGCATGTGTTGTTAGTAAATGTTGAATATTATATTGATTGTATATGTATATCTCATGTGTTGAAGCTAATGTTGCATGTATTGAGGCATTCAACAACGATGATGAATTGATTGAAGGAGATTCAAAGGTTTGTTATTATTATTTCCCTTTCTCTAAGAAACATATGGAGATTTTTGCAATTTAAGTTGAAACTTGTTTAATATTTTGGTTGTCATACAGGTGAAATTTAAGGTGTCACTAGCCAAACCTTCACATAAGGGAAAACTTAGAAAGGGAAAGTCAAAAGGAACAAATAAAGGAGATTTGAAGGGAGGAAGGAAAGGAGTTTCTCAAGGTAAAACAAATCAAATTTATTTGATAGCTTTTATTTCCCTAATAAGAGATTTCTATATTTTGGTTTTTATGTTGTTTGTTATATATTATAAACTAGATTATCATGTACAACATTAATTTTTATGTTATGTAGATCACTTTTTTATGTGTATAATTTTGTTTTTTTAATCTTTTTTTTCATTGCTAATATTGTAATTTATTATTTAGTTGGATACCATTAGTCCATGAATGCATGCCCCGGGAATAGGGCAGGCCCTACCATGCCCCACTGGTATATGCATTGGCCCATTCTCAAATAGCTTGGAAAGTGGATAAACTTAAGAAAGAAATTTAGATTCCCAATATGTTTTAAAGATTTAGATATTTACGATAAGAACATTAAAAAAGGAGGTAATAACTAGAAAGTAAAAAGTAAACATTGTTCTTTTCATTTCTATTCTCATGGGTAGAGAGTAGATGTTAAGAGTAGGGAAATGCATGTCCACTTTTTGACATTATAGAGGAAAAAATTGAATTCTAGTCATAGTAATCCTATTTTGGAATCAATATCAGAAAGATGTTATTCTTTTTTACTTTGAAACAACCCTTAGAAAAATGACTCCTAATGGTTCTCAAACTCGCATTTAAATTTTTCCTTATCTTCCATCATGACCTTTCTCAAATTATAAGTAAGTTCCTGCTACACATTCATCAACATATAATATTCAAGTAGAATTAATGAATATATAGAGAGAGGGGGGGACTCAACAACATGATACATGGCCAATGTTGGCATCCAATATTTGAAATGAAAAGAGGTGAGAATATGGAGAGCCTTGATCAAATTCCAATTAAAATCTCTAAGGAAATGGGGATATAAGTTTTGTATGCATGCTTTGATGTGTCTATATATGTCTCCTTTTATCATTCTGCAGTGGTTATATTTGAAGTTGATGTATGTGGCACCTATTTCCTTGTAGTAAAGAATAGTGATACATTTTATGGAATTATGGAATACAACGACCATCCAAGTTTTACTCATGTAGTTACATATCAAGGAAATTACAAAGTGAATGGTGCAAATGATGATAGGAGGCCCGATAGAAATATATGGGGAGTCCAAATTGTTTTTTATTTTTATTTTTAAAACAATACAGTGTCATGGATATCCGACCCCATTGAATTTTGCATTCGATGACAACACCATAGGTCTGATGCCCTATGGGGTCGGATATCCGATGATCACAGGGACATGATGATCTGAATCCATGCAATTTTCATCTCACGGACACACCTGTTGAGGGGTCCTAAATCCATTTAACTCAATAATAGGAACCAAACCTGCCACCGATGCCCAATTAGACTCTGCAATGTTTAATGGTGGAATGGTTCTCCAGATATTGCAATCCGGCCAATTAATCGATGGGATTTACGTAGTGATTGATAGGATGTCTTCTTGTGAGATATCCTCCTTCAATTTGAATGTTCTCTTTTTGTAGTTTCTCTTATAGGTGGGACCGATACAAGATAAATGTTAGTATAAACTAGCTGGGTAATAAAGGGGGAAATCTTAACTATTGAAGAAGGATGAGCTTGGGATAACCCACGTGCTCAAGCATGCAAAAAATGATTCTTACACCTACAAAAAGCCTAGTACTAATACATTAACCTACTGGTGTTCCAATTATTGAATTAGATACGAATATCAGAAGAAAACATACATGCAATAAACGATGGCAAGAAAAATAGTTTCCTTGGCTTTAATCATCAATCACATATTAACACAATGATTTAATTTTCATCATTAGAGACAAGAACTATAAAAATATTGGATTAGATAACTTATAAACATATTCAGATGCTCTTACTCATTACAACATCCATTCATGAGATAAAATCAGAAATAATTCTTCTTCAGATCCAATCACACACGCTTCTGATGAAAAGAATATAAAACTTGTCTTTGGTCCTAAACAGGACTTCTCAATTAAGATAGCTCTGAAATAGTTCTTTACAATCCAAAAATGAGGGTCTTTGCAAAAACCATCAACCTATTCTAATAGGTCGATCCTCTTATTTATAACATATTATTAACTGAAAATAACTATCAAAAGTGAAAGCTAAGTAAAATAAAACATCGCCACATGGCACTTTCATCTCTCAATCTTCTAGAGTCATCAAATGGTTTCAATTGAGTGGATGACTCTTCTCGTACTCCGACCATTTGACAAAGATATCCTCGCATGTGTTGGCATACATGATTATGTGTTGATCCATTAGGGCTGAAAGGATCTCTTTTATCTCCACTGCTCGTGCCCGATACTTGACTATTCTAGCACTTAACTAGTGCAACACAGTCCGAGACTTGATTGGGTGTTCCATGAACTGTTGTACTTGACATGGCGCCATGCTCGCCACCTTTGTTATTTCTGAAACCCATGATGAGTCTTGTTCGGCATGTAATTTGACTATGTCATGCAAGTCGACAAAGTCATAGGGTGTGCCGAATTTTGGAAGGATGATGTCTGTCATCGCCCGATTGATCTTGGTCCAGCTCTTTTCGCACTCAGCCCATTTCTCATGGATTTCCTGATGAGTTTCTTGGTCCATCTTCACCCAGTATTCGATCGAATTATTTATTCGGTCGATGCTGCTATCCCTTAGTACTTGAATGTTGTGCTCTTCGACGTCTCGGCCCTATTGAAATGCATTGATGTAATCGATCCTTTCCACTGCTTGGTGTGCTTTCTCATACCATATTTCCATATCCTTACACATCGCCAATGCCATGAGAGTGTCTTATTGGAATTCATCTATCCCCGTAGTGAAAGGTGTCGCTCATTCATGAATTTACTATAGGCGTCCTGGAATTCACTTCTCAAGAACACTGTGGCCTGTGTGGAGTCCTAATAATATTTCGCCAAATGGCATAGATGCTCCAACTCCTTAAGTGCAATTTCCAAATCCTCTTCATCCTTCATTTCTCTATCCAGGGTGGCATCTGTGATTGCTATCCCTGTGCCTATAATCTCAGATGTCTTGGCATGCTCCATGCTAATCAATTTTTCTTCTGTGGTGATGAGGATAGATCTGTTTAGAGTAAACCTCCTCTTCTTGGTGGTTCTCTTCATGATGAATTTCCTCTTTCAGTCGCAGGCAATGGCTTGTATATCTTCGACCTCATCCACTAGTTCGGGGATTTGCTGCTCTCCCCAAGTAAGCGTGTTTCCCAGGCTCCTGATGGTGTAAATATGTTCAAGGATGGGTTATTGAACCTCTTTTATGTGTTTCAAAATTTCAGCCTCTGGTTATTGCTCATCAAGAGGTAAATTACCAGCCGAAATTGATGCATCAAGGGTAGGCTCAGTACTTACTTGATAATCAGCTGTTGAGATTCTGATTTCCTGTTGTGGCACTTCCTCTTCTTTTTCTCCCGTCCCTAGCTCGTCCTTCGGGCTATCCACTTGGGTCCCTAGTGCATCGAGTAGCTCAAAGTCTAAGATACTTTTGACCTCCTTCTCCCTCTGTGGAAGGATTTTAACTTGAGCATCCAGAGCTGGTGAAGATGCTTTCTCAGTTTTCTTTTCCTCTGTAATCTGTACCGGGGTCACTAGGGAAACCTCTGAACTCTCATCATCATCATAGATCATTATTAAGTCGTGTAAGGGGTTCAATTCACCTGCTCTTCCTAATGTCCTTACTATCTCTGGCTGAGCTAAAACATCCCCAAGTAATCCGACCTATGGCAATGAAACTTCAAGGTTGTCTAACCCGATGCTTCCTTCAATTTGTATTATCTCCGGGTCACTTGGACCTACCCAGATTTCGATTGGGTTGTCGGCAGGGGCCCTTGTCATTTCTACGAGGTCCGGGTCATTCTACAGTTGATCAATTACTCTCTGTGTCTGCTCCATTATGATCAATCCCCTTTCTTGTGCCTCCGGTGTCATAGACAAATCCCTGTTCTGCACCTTTGTTGCCTCTGCCACTCTAATTTCTTCCCTGGTCATGAGGTCCTCTTAAGCCAACTTCTCTATTGTCCCCGCCTATTCATCCATGCTCATGGCCTTGAACCTGGTCATTTTTGGGTCGGCTATCCCTTGCACCACCTCGTCCCAATCCTGGGCATTTTATGTAAAGACTTCGTCTTCAAACTTGTCATGAGCATACGGCCAGCGGGATGACACTTGTGAAGCATGTTATAGGACCAAGACCTTTGTATCATATTTGCGGAATTGGCCCGTCAGTAATTTGAATTCGAGTTGTCTCAACCCTTATTATTTGGCTTGAGCGGTATCCTTTACCAAATAGAAACCTACATGGAAACCATATGGTATGAAAGCCCGTTTATTTTCCTTGACTAGGGTGGCATTGTAGCCCTGCAAGATGGTCTAATAACATATTTCTCCTATGAAAAGACAGTCTAGGACATGAGATGTTAGGATATGTGGTGCTCCAGTGACCCTGAATACCATGATGTAGGTGGTGCGCTTGTCCAAATACAAATGACCTACCTTGGATATCATTTTCTTGGCTTCCACCGACAACCTTGGGAATTCCTTCTTAAAAAGAATAAAATAAATTCGGGCGATGAATTCATCGCAGATAATGGATAAAGACTTCTTGTAACTGTTTTCCCATAGTACGTTTAACTAGACATGGACCGAGAGCTCTGCAACATGCCAGCTTAGATTCATGTCAGCAAAGATGTTCCTAGTGCACATGACATTGAGCAGATATGAAGCCATGTAAAAATTTGGTGCTTCCCCTTCCTTCGACATCTGATCCTACTGTACACAGATTCTTAGTTGCTTGGAGATTATTTCTCCCGAGTTGAAGTTGCATCCGATGATTGCAACTGTGTATGCCAAAGGCATCCATGCCTCCGAAAACTTGGAGCAATCTTTCTCTCCGTACAACCGGCAGATGAGAGCCATCAAATAGACCTATGGCTCCCTCAAGTTAACCATACCATACCAGCTAGTGATCCAGTTGGTAAAATTCTTGTCCTCCCTCCACC
The DNA here is from genome assembly GCA_032191745.1 of Picea mariana. NCBI lineage: Eukaryota > Viridiplantae > Streptophyta > Pinopsida > Pinales > Pinaceae > Picea > Picea mariana. Next base: position 90,861 of record JASDQU010736086.1, read on the forward strand.
ATGAGACCATCACCAGGCTGGTGTCGTGGTGTTCATAGAACTTCACCATGAAGTCTATTTTTAGCCACTCCTATGGGTCTCTGAATTTGTAATACTTGTGAACTTCTACCAGGAGGAAACATCTAACACACCATCTATTATCATCGTTGATTAAATACTTATGTGTATCTGTGTGGTCGATGAGCCATTCCAGGACCTCTATGCAGGGGAAAATGGGGGTTCTGCTTGGCACCATGTGTAGGTACGACAGTCGGATGTTCGGGAACAATTGGTCGTCAAGTGCCCTTATGTATGGATCACTGTGTGGGACATATTTCAGTTACTCTTCTCAAATTATCATGTTAAAGAGATCCCCCCACTGTGGGAGCGCCATATTGGACCCATTGCTTGCCTCAATATAGCTAAAGGCCAGAGGCTGGACAAAAACCTTCTTTGTTGTTGTCTTGACAACAGGCTTCAGCCTAGGGACATATTCCAATTGTCTCGTGATCCCTGGAGAAGAGCCTTCGCCTATCTCTGGTTATTTTAGCTTAGGTGCTCTTGGTGAGCGCCTGGTGGTTGGATTTCTTGGCAGAATTGTTCCTACAACTTAAGAAAAATTTCAGAGACTGTGTAGCAACCACATAAACACATATAAATTATAACCATGTAAACTTTACAGACTCAGATACATACCTCTGAAGTTTGTTAAAACCTAGTTATTTTGATAATCACGGTGTTGATACATCCTTCAAGTTGTTTGTCTTGCTCCTTTAGATGCTCTGGAATTCTCTAATGCGCAAAATGATTTCGTTCACAATGGCTTAAGATATTTTAAACAGGAAATATCTTACCATGTTGCATCAGCCATTCAATCTGGGTTATGAGTGAATTTTTAATAAATCTGCCACCGAATCTCTAGAAATTAAATTCATTGTGGGTTGACGACGGAGGCACGTGTGGTGATGCGGTCTATCAATGATTTTAAAAGACTGTTTTGATTGGAGCATGAGGTATCAAATAATGCAGGATAGGGTATTAATTAGCTCCTTAAATCCTCAAAATCCGATCATATCTAATGCTAAAACATCTCGGCGTGTCTCTCTTTCAATGGGTGGATCAGGGATTGGGGTTGTGCCACGAATGTTTTCAACCGACTTCTTTATTCGGTCGATGTTGCTATCCCTTAGTACCTAAATGTCGTGCTCTTTGGTCTCTTGGCCCTCTTGAAATGCGTTGATGTAATCAATCCTTTCCACTACTTGGTGTGCTTTCTCATACCATCTTTCGATATCCTTACATGTCGCCAACGCCATGACGATGTCTTATTGGAAGTCATCTATCCCCATAGTGAAAATGTGTCGCTCATTCATGAATTTACTGTAGGAGTCCTGGAATTCACTTCTCAAGAACACTGTGGACTGTGTGGAGTTCTGATAATATTTCGCCAAATGGCATAGATGCTTCAACTCCTTAAGTGTAGTGGCCAAATCCTCTTCATCCTTCATTGCTCTATCTAGGGTGGCATATGTGATTGATATCCCTACGCCGATAAGCTCAGACGTCTTGGCATGCTCCATGCTAATCAATTTTTCTTCTATGGTGATGAGGATAGAGTTGTCCAGAGTAAGCCTCCTCTTCTTGGTGGTTCTCTTCATGATGGATTTCCTCTTTCGGTCATAGGTGATGGCTTGTATATTGTCGAACTCATCCACTGGTTAGGGGATTTGTTGCTCTCCCCAAGTAAGCATGTTTCCCAGGCTCCCGATGGTGTAAATATGTTCAAGGATGGGTTATTGAACCTCTTTTATGTGTTCCTAAAGTTCAGCCTCTGGTTGTTACTCATAGGGAGGTAAAGTACCAGCCGAAATTGATGCATCAAGGGCAGGCTCAGTACTTACTTGATAATCGGTTGTTGAGATGCTGGTTTCCTACTATGGCACTTCCTCTTCTTGTTCACCCATCCCTATATTGTCCTTCAGGCTGTCCACTTGGGTCCCTGGTGCATCGAGTAGCTCAAAGTCTACGATACTTTTGACCTCCTTCTCCCTCTGTGGAAGGATTTTAACTTGAGCATCCAAAGCTGGGGAAGATGTTTTCTCGGGTTTTTTTTCCTTTGTAATATGTACCAGAGTCACTAGGGTAACCTATGAACTCTCATCATCATCATAGATTATTATTAAGTCATGTAAGGGGTTTGGTTCACCTTCTCTTCTTGATGTCCTTGCTCTCTATGGCTGAGCTGAAACATCCCCAAGTGATTTAGCCTGTGGCATTGAAACTTCAGGGTTGTCTAACCCAGTTCTTTCTTCAATTTGTATTGTCTCAACGATTCATGTCAGTGCTTTCTTCGATTGGGTTGTCGATAGGAACCCTTTTCATTTCTACGAGGTCTGGGTCATTTTTCAACTGATCAATTACTCTCTATGTCTATTCCATTAGGATCAATCCCCTTTCTTGTGCCTCCGGTGTCATAGACAAACCCCTGTTCTGCACCTTTGTTGCCTCTGCCACTCTAATTTCTTCCCTAGCCCTATGGGCCTCTTAAGCCAACTTCTCTATTTTCCTCACCTGTTCATCCATGCTCATGGCCTTGAACTTGGTTATTTTTGGGTCAACCATCCTTTGCACCACCTCGACCTAGTCTTGGGCGTTTTCTGTGAAGACTTCATCTTTGAACTTGTCATGAGCATACAACCAACAGGACTACACTTGTGAAGCATGTTGTAGGACCAATCCCTTTGGATCGTGCTTGCAGAATCAATCCGTCATGAATCTGAATTCTAGTTGGCTCAACCCTTATTGTTTGGCTTGAGCAGTATCCTTTACCAAATAGAAACCTACATGGAAACCATATGGTATGAAATCCAATTTACTTTCCTTGACTAGGGTGGTGTTGTAGCCTTGCAAGATGGTCTGATAACATATTTCTCCTACAAAAATCCAGTCTAGGACATGAGCTGGTAGGAGATGTGGTGCTCCGGTGGCCCCGAATACCATGATGTAGGTGGCACGCTCGTCCAAATACAAATGACCTACCTTGGATATCATGTTCTTGGCTACCGCCAAAAACCTTGGGAATTCCTTCTTAAAAAGAATAAAATAAATTCAGGCGATGAATCCATCACAGATAAGGGAGTAAGACTTCTTGTACCTGTTTCCCATAGTACGTTGAAGTAGACGTGGACCGAGAGCTCTGCAACATGCCAACTTAGAATCATGTCGACAAATATGTTCCTAGTGCACATGACATCGAGCAGATATGAAACCATATAAAAAGTTGGTGCTTCCCCTTCCTTCGGCGTTTGATCCTACTGTACACAGATGCTTAGTTTCTTGGAGATTATTTCTCCCCAGTTGAAGCTGCATCCGACGATCACAACTGTGTATGCCAAAGGAATCCATGCCTCCGAAAACTTGGAGCAATATTTCTCTCTGTACAACCAACAGATGAGAGCCATAAAATAGACCTATGGATCCCTCAAGCTAACCATACCATACCAGCCAGTGATCCAGTTGGTAAAATTCTTGTCCTCCCTCCACCATGAGGCCATCACTCGGGTGGTGTACCGGTGATCATAGAACTTCACCACAAAGTCTATTTTTGGTCGCTCCTCTAGGTCTCTGAGTTTGTAATACTTCTGAACTTCTACCGGGAAGAAAAATCTGACACACCCACCACTATCATCGTTGATTAAACACTTATGTGTATATGTGTGGTCGATAAGCCATTTCAGGACCTCTATGTAGGGGAAAATGGGGGTTCTGCTTGGCACCATGTATATGTATGACCGTCATATGTTTGGGAACACTTGGTCGTCAAGTGCCCTTACATCCAGGTCAATGTATGGGACATATTTTAGTTATTCTTCTCAAATGATCCGGTTAAAGAGCCCCCCCCACTATGGGAGTGCCATCTTGGACCCGGTGCTTGCCTCAGTATAGCCAAAGGCCTGAGGCTAGATGAAAACCTTCTTCGTTGTTGTATTGATGATAGGCTCTGGCCTAGGGACATATTCCAATTGCCTCACGATCCCTGGAGAAGAGCCTTCGCCTATCTTTGGTTCTTTTAGCTTAGGTGCTCTCGGCGAGTGCCTGGTGGTTGGATTTCTTGGTGGCATTGTTCTTGCAACTTAAGAAAAATTTCAGAGACTGTGTAGAAACCAGATAAACACATATAAATTATAGCCATTTAAACTTTACAGAATCAGATACATACCTCTAAAGTTTGTTAAAACCTAGTTATTTTGATAATCACGGGGTCGATACAGCCTTCGAGTTGCTCGTCTTGCTCCTTCATATGCTTTGGAATTCTCTAACGCATAGAATGATTTCGTTCATAATGGCTCAAGATATTTTAAACAGGAAAGATCTTACCATGTCGCATCAGCCATTCAATCTGGGTTATGAGTGAATTTTCAATAAATCTGCCACCGAATCTCTAGAACCTAAATTCATTGTGGGTTGACGGCGGAGGCACGTGTGGTGATGCGAGCATGAGGTAGAAAATAATGTAGGATAGGGTATTAATTAGCTCCTTAAATGCTCAAAATCCAATCATATATAATGCTAAAATGTCTCGTCGTGTCACTTTTTCAGTGGGTGGATTAGGGATCGGGGTTGTGCCACGAACATTTTCGTTGATATCCTTCTGCAAAAAATATTTGATGCCAATTGATCTTATCGTACACTACTGACGTGAAAAAGCTGACTCAGAGGTGTGACTCGGACCTAGGGGACCAAGAATAACTCAGGATAGAACTAGATCGTACGACCCTCTTACCTAGTAAAGACACATGGCATTGGAGGCCAGTGACTTAATTCACATGTATTAATCGAAGTTGGGACTTTCCTTAAGTTATTCAACCTACAAAAAACCTTGGCTTGCCAATGACGAAAAAGTGTCAAGGATCGGCGATCGACAAAAAAACCTATCAAAACGTTTTCAGATCGGCTCCCTTCAAAAAGTCCCGATGCCAAAAATGCATCGGGGATAAGTGATCGGGGATAAATTTTGTCGTGGTCAAATTGTTTCCTGTGATATTCCTAGTTTTTCCCCTATCCCGATAAAGTGCATCGGTCATCGACTATCGACGATATATTTTTTTTCTTCTATAACGTCTGTCCTCGTCGTCTTTTTCCGATGTCGAAGGGGAATCCACTATTGGTGATATCTTTATGAAAAACTTAATTCAAACCAAAAATTCCTTTTTTCGATGCCGATGGAGATCGACGCTCGGCGACTGTGGTTTTCCAAGTGGTTCCCTTTTCTTCTTTGAATTCCTTCCGATGACGAATCTGAGCGCGTCGGGTGAAGTGTTTGGCTATTGATTCTTTATTCAGGTGTTAAGGTATTTTTAGTCATGGGGTTTCATAATTTCAAGAAAACCTGAACAGGTGATGAGAGTCATGAAAATAAGAAAAGACAAAACATTTCTCAAAATGAAGTCGAATCAGACAGTGTAGAAGATCAAGTGGTACCCAAAAAGTAAAAAGTTTGATAAAGGATTTTTAGGGTGTGTTGAGTGCTCAAAAAATGGTGACTTACTGGGAGAAAGAAGAATCTATGTTTCTACCTTGGGCTCGACTAATAAAAAATATGGTTAAGAACTTAACTTTTTTTTATCAGGACCTCTTTTACCTTGCATTTGAAATTCCCTGGTTGGTGCATTCGATCCTGCCTGTGGGGTTTCAACCTTTATTCCACCTTTGTTTCCTGTAACCTTGACTCATGCCCCCTTTGAAAAGAGTTGAGTAATGCATTGACTGGCACCAGGCCTTTTAGTTATCATCATTCACTTGCTACGGTGTTGCTCCACTGCCAACGAGCGTCCATAGCCCCGACAGAGTCACCCCGACGTCACAGACCTTGCTCTGCTTCCTACAAGTGTCCATATCCCTGACAGAGTCACCCTGGCGTCACAGAACTTGATATTCTTCTAGCGAGCATCCATAGCTCTGGCAGAGTTACCTTCATACCCTCTCTAACTGTACACTCATTTGATATAGTTGATTTTATTTCAGCAGAATGCCCTGAGCGAGTGGGAGAGGAGGACGTCTGTTAAAAAATGAGATGGTTAAGGTGAATTTTTGCTAGATCTGTCTTGAGGTACATGTAGTCCTTTTCAGCTTACCACCTTTCCCTTAAGGTTTTACCAGACCATTATTCAGACACTTCATCACTTTTCTAAGGCCGTTCATCTGCAAGTTAGATAAAAAAACCCCTTAAAACAACCGCAGGTCTCCCAACGCTTCTTTTGTTGTATGTAAGTGATGAGTCAGGAACAAATTTCATCATATTGCATGAATCAAGGTCAACCAATGTCTTGCTTAAAGAAATATTCAAAAGATAATAAGTACTAAAGCAAGAAACAAAAAACAAAATGTACTCCGCAATCAGCCTACCTAAAAGCAAAAGATCATGAAAACACACACACACACACACTTTTTTTTTTTTAATGAAAATATTACTTTAGGGCTTGGTCGTTCACCGGGAGGGCGTTAGGTTCCCCCCTCATATTTTCCAACTAATACATGCCTAACCCAATTTTATCGGCTACCTGGAAAGGTCTGAGCCATAGATTCTGAAACTTCGAATGTTTTCCCTTCGACTCATTTTCTCTATCCCAGTTTAGGACCAAGTCTCCTACTTAAAAATTCTTCTCTTTGGCCTTATGCTTATCAAACCACCTTTTAACTATCTTCTGATGAGCTATGAAATTTAATTTTTCTTTCTCCCTCTCTTCTTCCAGCATGAGGAGGGTATCAATTCTTTGTTGTATAACTAATGAGGGTTTTCCTCTAGAATCTTGAGCAAGTTGAAGAGATGGAAGATATAGCCTGTTCGAGAGAATGAACCAATTCTTTGTTGTATAACTAATGAGGGTTTTCCTCTAGAATCTTGAGCAAGTTGAAGAGATGGAAGATATAGCCTGTTCGAGAGAATGAATTCATGTCCATATACCAGAAAGTATGGGTAATTTCCTATAGCTTCCTTAGGTGTTACTCTATCATCCCATAAGGCATTATGAAGGGAACTATGCCAGTTCCTCTGATTGTCTGCAACGTTTTTCTTTAATATCCTCACTAGGTTCTTATTGGTTGATTGTGCCACTTCGTTCCCCTGTGAATAATAGTTTGTAGAGTATCTGATTATGATTCCTTTCTAGAGATAACTCTGTTAATAGGATGGAGGAAATGTAAGAGACATTATCAAAAACAAGGACAAAAGGCATACCGAACCTTTTGATTAGCTATTATTCTATGAATTGGATCACCACCTTTTCGTTTACATGAGTCAGAGGGATGGCTTCTGCCCATTTTGTGAAATAGTCTATGGAAGTTAGTATGTATCTATGTTTTTTTGAAGAACTCGATGTAATTCCTCCTATGATATCCAACCCCCATTGCTTGAATGGCCTAGAAACGACCACGGGTTGGAGTGGGACAACTGCTCTTTTTTCCCTCCCCATGCTTATTTGACAAGTTCTACAGTTTCTAGTGTGTGTGTGAGCATCCCTGAACAGAGTAGGCCAATAGTAGACAACTCTCAGTATTTTGTGGGCGGTAGTGTTTCCTACAAAATTTCCACCTATAGGACCATCATGGAGCTCCTTCAGAACCTTGTCTGGATCTTTACGTTCGAGACATCTTAAAAGTACCCCACCATAATTAACACAGAAGTGTACCGAATTTATGAGGCGATATTGTGTTGATTTTAACCTAAGGGCTCTCCTTTCCCTAGGATTTAGGTTTTCTGGGCAAGTCCTATGATGCAGGAGATAAGTTAGTTTCTCATACCAAGACTCTTTCCCTGGGGAGATGTATGAAGCTTCACCACACCATAATGCCAATTCATTCTCCCATCCGGGGTCTTCATTTACTTGGTCCTGGGATTCAACTTCCAGTTTGCATAATCCTTGTCATTTAACCAATTTAGCAGGTTTTATATCTAGATAAAATTCTTGGACTACTACCATCCAGTTTCCTCTTCTTTCCCCCATCTCCTGTTGAGTGAATAGGGATCAGACTGTAGGGTGAGGCATGATGACTTTGCTATGGTTCTTTAGGATGTAAGATCTAAAGTGTTTCACTGCCTTGTATACTGCATAAGCCTACTTATCTATAGCAGGGTAATTTAGTTCGGCCCCTTGGAGATTAGCGCTCATAAATGAGATCGGGGCCTCATTGTTGTCATCATCCTTCTGAGTCAATATTGCAGCTAATGATTGGTCGGAGGCAAAAGTGTAGATAAAGAAATCTTTTCTAAAGTCGGGACTTCACAACACTAGATCTTGAGATATTGTAGCCTTAATATTGCTGAAAGAAATTTTTCGTTCATCAACCCACTTAAATTCAACATCTTTGCGGATCATTTTTTGTAGGGGTTTGATAGTTTCAACAAAATTGGGGGTGAATTTCCTCACAAAATTGATTTTCCCAAAGAAAGATTGCATACCCTTTTTGTTGTGGGGTAATGGAAGTTGAGCTATAGCCCTAATCTGTTCTGGGTCTATGTGAATTCTTGCTTGAGATATAATATGACCTAGCAGTTTACCTTCCTCGACACTAAAGATAGTTTTATTAGGGTTTAAGGATATACCGTATTTCCTACACCTTTCGAAAATATGGGTTAAGTGTTGGATGTGATCTTCTTTGTTCTTTGAATACAAAGTCACGTCGTCCAAATAAACTACTACACATTTGTTGATTAGTCCCTGAAACACTATGTCCATGGCCCTTTGGAAGGTTTCCCCTGCATTGATTAACCCAAAGGGCATGCGTTTATAAGCGAAGGTTCCCCACTTGGTTCGGAAAGTGGTATTCAAATGGTCTTCCTCTGAAACTAGAACTTGGTTGTAACCTGAAAAACTGTTCAGCAGGGAGAAGATATCAGAGGCAGACATGGTCTACAAGAGTTTCTCCATTGGTGGGACTGGGTAGTTGTCCTTTTCTGAAGCTCTGTTGAGGTTTATGAAATCTACACATAGGTAGATCTCCTCATACTTTTTTCTCATAGGAACCAAATTTTCTACCCATGCAGAGTTTCTAACCTGGAAGATGATCTTAGCATCTAGTAATTTATTTAACTCCTGACACATGAGAGGCTCCAGGGATGGGTGGTACTTCTAGAGCTTCTGTTGGAAGGGTTTCACTCTGGGCTTTAATGAGATTGTGTGTTGAATGATACGAGTATCATAATTTTTCAAATCTTGGTAGGACCATGCAAAGACATCTTGATATTTTCTGAAAATTTTGAGATAGGCCTTCTTTTCCTCTTTAGATACTGTCTTGCCGAGATTTATATTCTTGGGGTTTTTTGGGGTTCCTAGATATATAGTTTCGTACATGGGACAGGAACTCCTTGTCTTTGTGTTCATTGACCCTTTGAATCTTTCCCTTAAGTCAAAAAGGTTTTCTAAATTGGATACCCCTTTCGGTATCGTGTGAGACCTTGGTTTGTTAGTCAGTTGATCTGTATGAGGGTCATTTTCTACTAATTGCTTCTGAAATACTTCATCGTCAATAGCCAAGTCTTTAAAATTATCCTAATTGGTAAAAAAGTTTACAATCTGTTTATATCCTTCAAAGACCTTCCAATTAGAAATATTCTTGGGCACAGATGGTTTGTAGAGTAGCTCCACAGTGAACCGGGAGGCTTCATAGTCTTCTAGAGGTGATATCCTTGAGGCAACGGTGGCCAGAGAATCAACAAGAGTGTTCTTTTCTCTAGGGCTCATTGTAATGTTGAAGGCTTCAAAATGTTCTAGTAGTCTGTGCACTTCCCAATGGTAATTCCTTAGGTGGGGAGAGTTGCAATGTATAATGTTCCTTACTTGTCTAATGATTATTTCAGAATCTCTGAAAAGCTTCAATTCTTTAATGTTTAAGTCTATGTCTTTCTTTATCCCTTGTACTAGAGCTTCATACTCGGGAGTGTTGTTTGTGCACTCAAATTATAGTCTATAGGACAAGAAATTTTGCTTACCTTTTGGATCAATGAGGATGCACCCTACCCCTGACCCTTCTTGCGATTTAGATCCATCGAAGTATAAGGTCCACATTTGTGAGAGAAAACCATCAACTTCCTTTTTTATACCACTTTCCTCCTTTCCTCCTATCTGTTCTGTGATTTATAACACAGGTTCCTGACAGAAGAGGGTTTCCTCTGCCATCATTGGAAAATTTTCCTGAAAACTTATTTCAGAGTTTTGAGTAAGAGGGACATCAGATGAGAGGGGGGAGAAATTCCTGAAATCAGATTCACAAGAATAATTTCCTAGCACGGGTAAATCTATCGATGAGGGTTGGTTAAAGGTTTCTAGGTCGATGACAACATTTTTTAGATATATTTCCCTATCAATCCTGATCATATTCGTGTGTCCCTTTAATGACAGCCAAAGGTGAGCCCAGTATGTACTAAAGTATTCATTTAAATTCTCAGACCAATATAGACTCAGTAGCAATCCATAAGCTTCTATGATATCTACTACAATGATATCAATTACTTGAACAAATTTTGGGTGAGTCTCTATGCTGATCATTATATCTTTGGGTTCTCCCATAACCTTTACCTGGGTTTTGTCTAGTTGTATCACATGTTTATCACTTTTGAGAGGGACTGCATTTAATTTCTTGCATATAGATAATGACATAACATTAGATTATGCTCCCGAGTCAACCAAACAATTATGGAGGTTTTTTTTGAAGACTTCAAATGTCAAAAGGAACGATGGGACAAAAGGATTTCCCTTCTTATATTCAAAGCAAGCGTTTACAGTTGGTTTATTTTTTAGATCTATGGGAGATGGATTTTCTCCTTGGTCAGTACTTGTTGTAGGATTTTCTACTGACTTCAATGATTATAAGAAAAAATCCTTTTGCTGAGGGATTCTACACATTTCCATGACTGATATATTTGCCTTCAAATTTTTCAAATCTTCTACTATGTTGTAGTCTAGCTTGGGTGATTCTTATGTATGGACGTTTATAGGATTTATTCAGGGGACAAAAGGTTATTTTGGGTGATCGGGAGCTATTTTTCCTCCCAAAGTTTGGGCCGAGTAAGGTCGTTTGAGACAGGCTAACCCCTACTTCATGTTTGCACAACCAAGACCTCTGCGGGTGGTTCTTGAACCTCAAATAGGTCATCAGAAGGCATTGGTAGGTCAGGGTCCCATATCAACATGGATGTTTCTTCTAGTGGATCAAATTATTTATGATCGACAATATTCATAACTGAGCCGCTTGGTTGTTCGGTTAGGAAAACCTCATCTAGAAACCAGTTGGCCATCAAATTCATGGCATGCATCCATTGTGGGCAGTCTCTTTCATAATGTTTCTCTTGGTTATAGGTACATAACGAGTAAGATGCTACATTTCCCAGGTCGAAGTTTAAGTTGGCTAGGGGAGGTTCAATTGCTTTGAAAGGTGGATTTATTTTAAAAAAGGGTTTATAGGGCCTTTGGCCTTGGTTTCCTTCCCTTGCACTTCTTTTCATGTCTATGATTTTGTTTGACAACTTCTTAACCATGCGTTGTAGGTCTTCTATGTCTCCACTTCCTGTTCTGGGTCCTTGTTCCATTTGTTTCCCTGGGGTCTAGTAAACAGGAGTCATCTCCTGGGAGAAGGTTGAACTTCCTTCTTAACTAATGAGACCTTGTCTTATTTACATCCCTTCATTTGGAATTCTATTGTTTTGGCTTCTTCAAAATTCTCATCTAAGGTTGTTTTGGCATCCCTCTTCACAAACATGGAAATAGAAGCTAGGAGAGAATTAGCGTATACTTCGATTTACAACTCCTGAGTGGGTTTAGATTTGGGTTGGAATCTATTTAGGATAGTGGTGAATCATTGATTAAAGTCTTTAACCTTCTCCTTTGCACTCATGGTGGCGTCGAAAAAATCGGGCATCAAAGCTCCTGTAGTGGTTTCTTCTGCAAATTTATCTAGAAAATCCTTTTGAAACTTGGTCCAACTGGTTATGGACCCTACAGGTAAGTTAAAATACCACATGGAGGCTGGATTCTCAAACTTATAGGGGAAAATCCTGCATACTACGTCTTCATGTTGGAAATTCATCAGTCTAATAGCTAGTATGAATTTTTTGATATGGTCTTCAGGAAATCCTGAGGTTTCAGGGTCAAATTTATGTACTCGCCCTGGGATGGCTTGAGCATATCTAGCCAACCAAGGTTGATTATTCTGAGGTGGGTTTCCTCTTTATTCATTGTGATAATTGTTATCTTCCATGTTGTCTGATCCTGAAACTGAGTGTTCTAAGTTAAACCCTTCCTCATTGGAAAAATTGTCAGGCTTGGAGCAGTTACCGACTGGTGTTTCGGGGATTAGATTAAGAGGATGTTTGATTTCATTGAGGGAGAAAACTACCAGGTCTTCTATTGTGTGAACAAAAACCTGGTCAGGGGTGTCGACCACTGGTCTACTTACTTGTTTTCTACGAGGAAGTAAAAGAGCTAAGGGAAGTGCTCCGATTTGTCGGGCGTAAGCTCTTTTGATTTTTCTGAACTAGTTCAACTCCTCGTGAGGAAGAGCATAAGTATCTCAGGGAATATATGTTATTCCTCTTGTTGGGGTGAGTTACTCATTTCAGGAGTACTCAGTGTGTGTGGGATGTCTTGAGAATGACTTGCCATGCATGTGGGTTGTTTTGAATCTACAGGCTGTGTGAAATATTATGTCAAAAATATTGTCAGTCATTCATTCTTCAGTCCCTCCTTCTAGCGCCAATTCTGTTGAGGGGTACTAAATCCCTTTAACTCAACAATAGGAACCAAAACCACCACCAAGGCCCAATTAAACTATGCAACATTTAATGGTGGAATGGTTCTCTAGATCTTGGGTTCTGAACAATTAATCGATGGGCTTTACATAGTGATTGACAGAATGTCTTCGTGTGACATCTCCTCCTTCAATTTGAACGTTCTCTTTTTGTATTTTCTCCTATATGTGGGACCGATACAAGATAAATGCTAGCATAAACCATTTGGGTAACAAGGGGAGAAAGATTAACTATTGAAGACGGATGATCTTGGGATAACCCACGTGTTCAAGCATGCAGACAATGATTCTTACACCTACAACAAGCCTAGTACTAATACATTAACCTGTTGGTGTTCCAATTCTTGACTGAGATACGATTATCAGAAGAAAACATACATTCAATAAACGATGACAAGAAAAATAGTTTCCTTAGCTCTAATCAACAATCACATATTAACACAACAATTTACTTTTCATCATTAGAGATAAGAACTATAAAAATATTGAATTAGATAACTTATCAACAGATTCAGAGGATCTTACTCATTACAACATCCATTCATGAGATAAAATCAGAAATAATTCTTCTTCAGATCCAATCACACACGCTTTTGATGAAAAAAAACAGAAAACTTGTCTCTGGTCCTAAACAAGACTTCTCAACTAAGGTAGCTCCAAAATAGTTCTTTATGATCCAAAAATGAGGGTCTTTGCAAAAACCATCGACCTTTTCTAACAGGTCGATCCTCTTATTTATAACATATTATTAACTGAAAATAACTATCAAAAGTGCAAGCTAAGTAAAACAAAACATCGCCACATGGCACTTTCATATCTTAGTCTTCTAAGAGTCATCAAATGGTTTCACTTGAGTGGATGACTCTCCTCTTAATGCGACCATTTGACGAAGAGTTCCTCGCATGTGTTGGCATACATGAATTTTTGTTGATCCATTGGGGCCGAAAGGATCTCCTTTATCTCCACTACCTATGCCCGATACTTGACTCTTCTAGAACTTAACTCCTACAACAGAGTCTGAGCCTTGATCAGGCATTCCATGAAATGTTGTACTTGACCTGGTGCCATGTTTTCCACCTTTTGTATTTCCATAGCCCACGATGAGTCTTGTTCAACATTTAATTTGACTATGTCATGCAAGTCGACAAAGTCATCGGGTGTGCCGAATTCTGGAAGGTCGATGTCTCTCATCGGCCGATTGATCTTGGTCCAACTCTTTTCACACTCAGCCCATTTCTATTGGATTTCATGATGAGGTTCTTGGGCCATATTCACCCAGTATTCGATTGACTTCTTTATTCAGTCGATGCTGCTATCCCTTAGTGCCCGAATGTCGTGCTCTTCGGCGTATCAGACCTATTGAACTACATTGATGTAATCGATCCTTTCCACCGCTTGATGTTCTTTCTCATCTTTCCATATCCTTGCACATCTCCAGTTCCATGAGGGTTTCTTCTTGGAATATGACTATCTGCGTAGTGAAAAGGTGCCGCTCATTTGTGGATTTATTGTAGGCATCCTGGAATTCACTTATCAATAACATCGTGGCTTGTGTGGAGTCCTGATAATATTTCACCAAATGGTGTAGATTCTCCAACTCCTTCATCACAACAGCCAAATCCTGTTCATCCTTCCTCTCTTTATTCAGGGTGGCATCTGTGATTTCCATCCCTGCGCCGATAAGCTCGGATGTCTTGGCATGCTCTGTGCTAATCAATTTTTCCTCTGTGGTGATGAGGATAGAGTTGTCCAGAGTAAGCCTCCTCTTCTTGGTGGTTTTATTCATAATGGATTTCCTCTTTTGGTTGTAGGCGATGGCTTGTATATTGATGAACTCATCCACGAGTTTAGGGATTTTCTGCTCTCCCCAAGTAAGTGTGTTTCCCAAGCTCCTAATGGTGTAAATATGTTCAAGAATGGGTTCTTGAACCTCTTTTATGTGTTCTGAAAGTTCATCCTCTGGTTGTTGCTCATCGAGAGGTAAAGTATCGACTGAAATTGATGCATCAGGGGCAGGTTTGGTACTTACTTGATAATCAACTGTTGAGATGTTGGTTTCCTGCTTTGGCACTTCCTCTTCTTGTTCATCCGTCCCTATTTCGTCCTTCAGGTTGTCCACTTGGGTCCCCTGTGCATCGAGTAGCTCAACATCTATGATAATTTTGACCTCCTGCTCCCTCTGTGGAAGGATTTGAACTTGAGCATCAAGAGTTAGGGAAGATGCTTTCTCGGGTTCCTTTTCCTCTATAATTTGTACCGGAGTCACTCGGGAAACCTTCGAACTCTTCTCATCATCATAGATAATTATTAAGTCGTGTAAGGAGTTTGGTGTACCTTCTCTTCC
Organism: Picea mariana; assembly: GCA_032191745.1. NCBI lineage: Eukaryota > Viridiplantae > Streptophyta > Pinopsida > Pinales > Pinaceae > Picea > Picea mariana. The sequence goes on from JASDQU010736086.1 coordinate 105,985, forward strand.
TAATGTCCTTGCTATATCTGACTAAGCTGAAACATCCCCAAGTGATCCGACCTGTGGAGTTGAAACTTCATGGTTGTCTAACCCAATGCTTTCTTCAATTTTTATTAGCTCTAGGTCACTTGGACCTACCCGACTTTCGGTTGGGTTGTCGATGGGGACCCTTTTCATTTATATGAGTTCTTGGTCATTCTACAGCTGATCAATTACTCTATGTGCATGTTCCATTAGGAGAAATCCCCTTTCCGGTGCCTCCAGTGTCATAGACAAACCTCTGTTCTGCACCTTTGTTGCCTTTGCCGCTCTGATTTCTTCCCTGGCCCTGAGGGCCTCTTGATTTGACTTCTCTATTGTCACCACCTGTTCATCCATGCTCATTGAATTGAACCTAGTCATTTTTGGTTCGACCATCGTTTGGACCACCTCATCACATTCCTGGGCATTTTCTGTGAAGACTTCGTCTTTGAACTTGTCGTGAGCATACGACCAGTAGGATGACACTTGTGAAGAATGTTGCAGGACCAAGCCCTTTGGATCATGCTTGTGGAATTGGCCCATTGGGAATCTAAATTTGAGTTGGCTCAACCCTTCTTGTTTGGCTTGAGCGGTATCCTTTACCAAATAGAAACCTACATGGAAACCATAGGGTATGAAAGCCCGTTTCTTGTCCTTGACCAGGGTGGCGTTGTATCCTTGAAAGATGGTCTGATAACATATTTCTCCTATTATGATCTAGTTTGGGACATGATTTGGTAGGAGATGTGGTGCTCCGGTGACCTCGAATACCCTGATGTGGGTAGCGTGCTCGTCCAAATACCAATGGCCTACCTTGGATATCATTTTCTTGGTTGCCATTGACAACCTTGGGCATTCCTTCTTAAAAAGAATAAAATAAATTCGGGCGTTGAATTCATCTTAGATGAGGGAGTAAGAATTTTTGTACCTATTTTTCCATAGCACGTTGAAGTAGACGTGTACCAGGAGCTCTGCAACATGCCATATTAGATTCATGTTGATGAAGACATTCCTAGTGCACATGACATCGAGAAAATATGAAACCATGTAAAAAGTTGGTGCTTCCCCTTCCTTCGGTGTCTAAGCATGCTGCACACAGATGCTTAGTTGATTGGAGATTATTTCTCCCCATTTGATGCTACATCCGACGATCACAACTGTGTATTCCAAAGACATCCATGCCTCCAAAAACTTGGAGAAATATTTCTCTCCGTACAACCGATAGATGAGAGTCATCAAATAGATGTATGGCTCCCTCAAGCTAACCATACCAGACCAGCCAGTGCTCTAGTTGGTATACTTCTTGTCCTCCCTCCACCATGAAGCCATCATTTGGCTGGTGTTGTGGTGTTCGTAGAACTTTACAATGAAGTTTGTGTTTAGCTGCTCCTTTGGGTCTCTAAGTTTGTAATACTTCTGGACCTCTACTGGGAGGAAAAATCTGACACACCCACCATTATCATCATTGATTAAACACTTATGTGTATCTGTGTGGTCGATGAGTCATTTCAGGACCTCTTTGCAGGGGAAAATGGGGGTTCTTCTTTCCCCTTTTTGGTTGTTGTCACACACAAACTTGGCCAGTGGACAGAACTATTCCCAACATTTATGTTGGTCGAACACACACATACGCAACACAAAATTCCAAAATTTGGTTCGTTCCTTTGGTCAGCCAGTCTATATCAGGGACATGTTGTACTAAAGTTCAATGGTGTTCCCAAGGCCTCTTGGGAAACTCATTCAAAATGTCTTGTAAACACCTATTCCCTTGTCGGATATGATTCTACTGGTACGTCTGGCAGTCTCAATATCTTGTTGATATGAAATATATCTATACCTAGCACCTGATGTGTTGTTTGCACATGGACAAAGGTTTTCACTCTTCGTCAAAGTGTCAACTATCATGAAAATCTAGTCGTTCCTCCTTGCCATTAATGACAATCCCAACAATAAATTCCCTCGAAATGACCTCCCATTTCGATTCCAGAAAACTGTGTGGCTATAGTAATCCTGTCGGATAACTACTTTCAGCCTTCACCTACCAACCTTATAGACATCTCACCACGTAATTGACGATGTACACCTTTATCCATTCTAGAAGAACAAGGGCTTAAGGTCTGTCCTCATCTTCACGAATCCTGGAGCCATGTACACTACTATATGATCTTTGTTTAAGGTCAACTTCTCAATTCGTTGTTGGGCGGTACGCAAATCCGATTGTTATATCTCATTAATCTGTCATTGTCCACAGTAAAGCCCTCAATTTTTTGTACCAATATGGTGTCTTGTCCGATAAATTCATTAATATCTTTATACCAGTCATCGTTGCATTGTGTAGTTAAAATCCTTTCACATAGATTCATTTGAAGAGGTATCACCTAAAATATGTGTGGTCTCTAACTCAATGCATGTGCCACTCTATTCACTGTTCCTTTTAAGTAGGAAATCCCAAAATCGTAATTGATACGCAATTCTGACCAATGCCCTTACCTTGCGTTCAAGCCATTTTGCGTAAAAAGGTGTTGTAAACCACAGTGGTTAGCTTTTAGTTCAATTTTTTGTCTAATCAGGTAGTGTCTCCACACTCTCATGGAATACATGATGGCTAACAACTCCCAATTGTGCATTAGGTAGTTCTCCTCATGCTTCCTTAAGTTCCTCAAGATGTAAGTGATCACTTGACCATCTTGCCTCAAGAGTCTGTCTAAGCATTCCTTGGATGCGTCAGTGCATACCAAGAATTCCTCTTCCATGTCATAGACCCTTAGTATCGAAGATGTCATCAACAACTCCTCGAGCCTTCAAAATGATTCTGCGCCTCGATCCATACAAACTTCTTGGTTTCTTCTGCAATTTCGTAATCGGATTTTCTATCTTCGAGAAACCCTCGATGAACCGTTGATAATATCCTGCTAAACCAATGAATCTATGCACTTCTGGGACATTCGTCGATGCATGTCACTCCACAGTATCCTCTATCTTCACTGGAGCCACAACGATGCCTTCGCTAGAAGTAACTGTTGGATTACTGAGAGGGGGGTGAATCAATAATAGAGCAATAATATCCTTTTTAAACATATAATTCAAGTGTTATATCAGTGTAGCATTATCATCCAATAATTGTAGAGTAAATAAACAATGAAAAAATGGGAAATCATACACATACATAGTACACCAGTGTTTTTACGTGGAAAACCAAAGTGGGAGAAAACCATAAAATGATTTTTCTTATATGTCTTGAAGAATTACTTTCATTGGAACCACCAACTTCCTTTGTTTTCCAGTTGCAACTAGAAGGAGGCTCCAACCCCCTAGTTTCTCAGGATACAACCTGAAGGAAGCTCCAACTCCCTAATTCTCTGGCTACAACCAGAAGGAGGCTACAACCCCCTAAGTTCTCCGACTACAACCACTTATCCTTGCCCCATCCAATCGCCCTGAAATATAAATGCCAAATGTAGAAAACCTGTAACTGTCACTGAATCAACCACTACCACTATCAACCTGTCACGGTTAACCTTTACCAATAACCTGTAACAACTTGAACCAATCAACCTGCACCAAACAACCTGTACCATTAACCTGAACCAACATGTACCATGCATCAACCTTGACTGATCAAGATGTGCCAACATCATCAACCATACACCTCATGTATGTTCCAAATCATCAAATATACACCTCATGTATGTGCCAACTCATCAACTATACACCTCATGTATGTGCCAACTCATCAACTACTTGTCTCAACCATGTACCAAAAATGTACCTCAACCATATACCAAAGACATACACCAATATAACCATCACAACTTATCTAACAATTCATCACTCTATCCATAAACCAAATATCATAAACCCTTACATCAAACCATGTGCCACAACCTCATTGTTATGTAGCCTCAAGCTAAACCAACAACTTCAGCAATACATCAAAACCAAAAGACCAATACCCATATGCCAAATACCAACAACAAAATACCAACTGTATCCCTCAACAAATCTGATATATGCAACAATACTAAACATCCAATACCATCTCAAGAGCTAAACCCTAGCTCACAAAACATACCTCAAACAATATGTGCCATATCTCTCATAAATAGACCCCAACCATGTTGCTGCCGGGATTTTTCTGCCGCACTTTTTTTGTCGCAATTTTTCTCCCGTGATTTTTCTGTTGCACTTTTTTTGCCATGGTTTTTTTTCCACAGTTTTTCTATCACACTTTTTCTGTCGCACTTTTCCTGCCACACTTTTTCTACTACAAATTTTCTCTATCAATAATACCTGCCCAAATAACCTTTCACAAAAATAGATATTCAATGATATTCAAGTGTGATTAAATGAGAGATCTTTGACTCTTATTATAGTTTCATGTAGCATTACACTTTCCTTATTTTAGAGAATTCTCCATTTAATTTATTATTTAAATTATTTTTTTTGCAAACACTTGACTTTTGGGGGCTTCTATATGAATCATGATGGTTCTTCAATTTCATATGGCCATAACTCTCTAACCATGAGGAGTTATGTGACATTCCACATACCATCGGAAATTGCATGACAAGCACTATCCATCTAGGATAGTTTCACTGACAAATTCACTTAACTTCATCTCGTTATTCCACAATTAAGCATGGGTTATCTAACCATACTTCTAGGATAACTCAATCCACAAAGCGTATTCTCGTGAGGGCTTTCACCATAAGGGGGCCACTTTGGAGTTCATCCATTTTTACTTCTTATCAACCATGACAAGACAATAATGAGTCATATTTACATCAAACAAAATTGGGTCCATTACCCAAACCTTTGTGCTACCGGGCTTTCTTCAAGGGTTGACATCAATGAAAACCAACCTTAATCAACAATATCCCCCTTTGGCATTGATGGCAACACTCTAATGAAATACTGAAATCATATCACTCATGCTCCCCCTGGAACCATGCCTCTATCCTCTGCATCTCTATGACCATTGCTCCCCCTGGAACCATGCCTCTGTCCTCTGCATCTAATAAATATCTCCCCCTTTGTCATCAATGACAAAGGTATCTTTCCATCTAGGGTTTCTCCCCCTGACAAAAAAATCCTCTTTATGGTGCTTCCTCGTGTACATCTAAGA
>JASDQU010736086.1:114376-125742 GCA_032191745.1 Picea mariana
CCATACAGGCCCTTCTTTAATTTACACACATTATCTATGTTCTCTGACAACTAAAATCCTTTTGGTTGTTCAATGTAGACTTCTTATTCAAGTTCCCCATTTAGAAAAGTTGATTTTACGTCCATCTGATACACTTTAATATTTTTGGAGCATGCATAAGCTAAAATCAATTAGATTGCTTCCATTCTGGCAACTGGGGAAAATGTCTCTTAAAATTCGATTCCTTCAACCTGTGCATATCCTTTACATACCAATCTAGCTTTGTTCCTTGTAACCTATCCATATTCATTCAATTTATTCCTGTGTACCCACTTTGTGCCGATCACATTTTGATCTTTTGGTCTTGGAACCAATTCCCAAGTATCATTTTTCTCTATTTGATCCAACTCTTCATCCATGGACTTATTCCAAAATTCATCCTTGTTGGCCTCTTCAAAACGAGCTGGTTAAATCATAGGTGAGAGTGTTAGGTGCATTTGTTCTAGTGAACATATTCTTCTTCTAGTCTCAACTCTTGGATCTTTGTTTCCGATAATCTGATCTGAAGGATGATTCTTCTGTACTCGTCTGTTAGGTGTATTTGGAGGCACTTGTTGAACTTACTCTTCTTCTTTTGTCGGCTCTTCTTCATCTTCCCCTTCTACTTCCTTTTCATCTTCTGCTTCTTCTTTGTAAACTTGTTCCATTGATTCATTTTCTTATTCCTTTAATTCTTGTCTACCTGTTTCATCAATTGTTACGTTGATGCTTTCCACAACTTTGTTCAATATCAAGTTGTAACACTTGTATGATTTCCTTGTACTTGAGTAACCAACAAGTAATCCTTTGTGCACACAAGAGTCAAACTTTCCAATTCTGCCATCTTCTTTTTTGATATAGCATTTGCTCCAAAAAACTTTGAAGTGCTTCACATTTGCTGGTTTTCCTTTCCATAGCTTGTAGGGAGTTTTGTCAGTGTTGTTTCTGAGCATTACCCTGTTTTGAATGTGAACTATTTTATTCACTTCATGTGTCCAAACAATATCTGTCAAGTTGGAATCCATTGGCATTGTTCGAGACATTTCCTGTACTGTCCTATTCTTTATTTCAACAACTCCATTCTGTTGAGGTGTCCTAGCAATGAAGAATTGCCTTTTTATTCCATTACTGCTGTAGTAGTCCATAAATTCCTTTGAAGTGAACTCTCCTCCATTATCAAATCTCAAGCATTTGATTTTTTAATCCATTTCATTTTCAACCATTTCCTTGTAGATCTTGAAGTTTTAAAAAGCTTCTGAATTATTCTTGATAAAACAAACTACAGTCATTCTTGTATAATCATCAATTAATAACATAAAGTATTTCTCACCTTTTAAAACCTTTGTTGTAGTTGGTCCAACTAGATCAGTATGCACAATTTCGAGTGGTCTTGTTGTTGAATATTCCTTTGATTTGAATTTGGTCTTTGTTTGCTTTCCTTGTTGACAATGCTTGCGTAAAGTGTTGGTTGGTTTCATGATCTGGGGCATTTCTCTGACTGCTTCTCTTTTTCTGACTTTGAAAAGGTTATCAAAATGTATGTGACCCATTCTTCTATGCCATGGCCAACTTTCATCTTCCTTTCCTATACAACACTTTTCATTTCCAATTTCACTTAACACATATATGTTGCTTGAAGTTCTCGCAGCTGTAGCAATCGATTTTCCCGAACCTTTTTTTCTTATCTCACACTTTTCTGAATCGAAAGTAACTTTATGACCTTGGTCAAACATTTGGCTCACACTTAGAAGATTATGTTTCATATCTTCTACTAGTAGAACATTTTATTCCTTTGTATTCTTGTTCCCAATTCTAACTATGTTGTTTCCAATGATTTTAGCTAAATCATCATTTTCGAAGGAGACTGATCCATCTCTTTCCTTCCTTAAAGTAAGAAACCTGTCTCTATAACTTGTTATGTATTTTGAACAACCACTGTCAACATACCAACCACATTTTTTCTTCTTATATTGTAGAGTGAGTGTGCATTCTTCATTGCTATACTCATTCTGCTTTCTTATCCATGTCCTTTTCTGAGGTTCATGTCTGTGAATGTTGTTATTCTGTTGCAGTTCTCTAGGAGGGACTGTCATTCTGCAATCTTTGGCCATGTGTCCAAAGTTGTTACAATTTTAACATTTTGCTCAGGGATTCAAACTTGTTGTAACTTCTTCTCTGTGTTTCCCTAGGCCTTCTTAGATAACCCTTTGTGTATGACTTTCAAAGTTGTTTATGTTCCTATTGTTAGCTCTGCAATTCACAGCTTTATGTCCAAGATTATTACATGCATAACATAAATGAACAAAGATAGTTTGATACTTGGGAGTTGAAGATATTTTGAAAGGAGGTACTCTTATGAATTCTTCTTCTTCCTGAGGCCTATTTGTCGGTTGGTGATTCTGAAATCTGAATCTTCTTGGTGGAGGAGTGTCCCTGTAATCTTCCTTGTAGATCTTCCTATCCCCTTTGATAGTTTCTACATAGATTTTTGGATATGTTTCTTGCTCTATTGTTTTGGAGCTTGATCCCTTTTATGTCTGATTGTATCCAAGTCCGGACTTGTCATGATGAGGTTTTTGACTACTGATAATTTCATCCAAAACTTTTGAGTTGTTCTGCATATTTTTATTTTGAAGATCTTTTCTTAATGCGACAATCTCTGCTTCCAAATTTCCAATGATCGTGTCTTTTTCTTCTAGTCGTTCTTTGAGTGTTTCTTCAATTCTTTTATCTTTTTCTATTTGAACCTTCAAATTTGTGATCAATTGTTCTAGTTCTTGAGTGTCTTCTTTCTTGTCTAGTTCCTCTTGTAGTTTCTTTTTTTTCTTATTTTCTCTTATGATAACTTCTATGACACACATCAATTATTCTCGGTAGTCAACTTCTACCTCTTCATATTCTTCTTCAGCTTCTTCATATTCTTCTTCGGAGTCTTCTTTATCAGAGTCTTCTACTTCCATGAATAGTGTTAGCACTCCGTAAATCTGTTTGGTTGATAAACATACGACAAAGGTAACTTTTTCAACCAACTTTGAGACTTGAAACTAGCCTTTCGGATCTGGAGAGGGCTCTCTCGAGGGGCGCGGTCTCCATGCAGGATATGGATTTAAAAATCATGGCTAGATTTAACACCTCTGATATAATGGGTTCTGGTTATATTGGCGCAAGAAAATAAAATATGGGCTATGGAGTCGATTCGAGGAAATGACAGAGACAAATGACTCGGTGACTGGACTTGAGAGGGTAAGGCTAAGCGAGCAATAGTCTTCAGTGTAAAATCGTAATGTGTGGCGGGGGAGAAAAACAGGAAGTAACTTGGAGCACTACTACGGGTGAATTCAGAGTTACCTTTTAGAAGAAAACGTTTTGTCTAAATGGCGCAAACAAGGGGCACTGCACAGCGAATCCACAGGTTCAAAAATTCATTCTGAAATAGACAGAAAGGATATGAATATAGATGACAGGAAGCATATACACAAAGCAAGAAGCATAACACATACGACTGCTACAATTAGAATCTTTTCATCAAGTTGCAGGACCTTTGCATTAAGTTTCAGTCAAAAACTCAAATTTCATACAATAGTTATCGTCTACCAATTTTTCCAACCAACCTAGCTTACATCGAAAAGATGAAATATATAAATGAGGGCGCTACTTGGGATGCCCTTTTTTCTAACTGTTACCTCCAAAAACTAGGACACTGAGTGGTATGTGTTAGATACTCTTCACATGGCGCTTTCCAAAAATAGACAATAATCATGTCTGTTTACACATGGTTGTTCGCAAATTTTCCATGAGGATATGATCATTAGTCAGGTCTTGATATGAGGAAAATATGTGTCAGTATTTCCCTTCGATCAAATGTCTAAGTGGATAGGTGTCTTCCATGAACTCGCTATCTGCTGGAACGACTTTGATTTCTGCTACGCGCTCATTTGCTGGGAAAAATGTGCACGGAAAGTGGTTGTTTGATGGTCACAGTCGTTATAAAAAAGGTAGAGTTCTTTAGGGAAACATGTCCTTCAAAACTGCCAAAATTGTCTTCTATTTGGTAGATGCAGAGACGAACACCAACTAAACTTGTTTTTTCTGCATGTTGGCGAGCGCAACGTGAGATTCCTTCTCAGTCGCTTCGCATTCCCTAGAATGATTTGTATGCCATTCCTCTGACAACCTCTGTGCTTCACGAAACTATAAAATGGTGTCTTGCACCTCTCTGAGTTGTCTTTTTAACCATGCCACGTTCCCTTCACGACCTTGCGCTGCTTATGCTTCCATAGTCTTTGTCACTAGCTATCACCTCAACTCCATGTTTTCCTGGTAGAGTTTAGTGATAGCTAGCTTTGCTTGCTTTAAGTTTTGATATGGATCTCGATCATTCACTCCTATGGTACCCATTTCCCTTGTTCTTCTCCTTCTTTCGTGGCTCGATCCTCCAATGGGCTCCAGCCGGATGGTGCACTTGAGTAGTTTGTCGACCACCGATCTGGCACATGGCTCTTCTGAAACTTGGGATTCCTCAGCTTCCTTGTTCTTCCTTGGCCTACCCCTTCTTTGAGGTATTTGTTGTTGGGGATATGGGGCTTCTACTATTGTCTTTCCTCCCTACGCAAGTCTTTCCAATTCAGGTTCCTTGCGATTTGATCTGATTGTCTCTGTGGGTAAAGGAATAAATTCTTTCGCATCCTTGGGAATGCTTGCTACAGGTGAGAACGAATCCCAGTCATTTTCGGGCTTGGAACTGGCAATTATGTTGCTTTGCGTGCCTTTCCTTATGCTTTGGTAGGTTGCCATGGCATGACCAGTATGTATTCTGCGTGTGGTGTATCTGGAAAATGCACAGGGAGGGAATTTTGATCAACCTGAACTGGCAAGGGAAATTGCAAACATAGCATGGGCCTGGTTTCACGACTGAAATAGGTGCCAAGCATCTGTAATTTATAATGAGTCAGGAAGAAGGAGGAATTGTGTTGGAGAACAGTGAATTCATGGCGATGAGATGTTTTGAATTGAATTGCATATTTTCCATGGCACATCCCCATGTGTAGAACACGAGCGAAAATGTTTGCAGGGCATGCATGATACGAACACCACGATTTTTCATTCCCTCGGCCTTCATGATGAACTAATAACAGCTTCTGCACTTGCCGATGTGACTTCCATTAACTACTTGACTCGAACTAGGGCACGTAGAGACTAATTTCTTAACAGGACTCGACTCTTTGGAAAATACATACCCGTACCACTTACGCATGTTTCAACTCTGAAATCCCTTCCCATTTCCAAGGGCCAACTGACCACTTGTTGACTTTGACCCCACGGTGCTACGTAACTGACTTCACATGTTTGGATGCATGGGTCACAACGCAACTAAAAATCGACTCTAAATGGAAAGAAAAATGGCGGCGCTAACAGTTGGCTCCAACAGGGAAGCTATTCTCCCCGCGAGGTAGCAAAGAACATTAGACCAGGTGCCTGACTATTGGGCCTCATTTCGAATCTTTGGCACTGTAAAGAAAAAATAAAAACACAACCTAAACCTATCGGCACAACTTCTAAAAACTCAACATAAACTTAGAGCCTTCACTTAGAGCTTCAAGTTTTTGCTGACCTACCGACTCGACGAAAAAATAAAACAACTATTTACAATGAAAAATTACTTAAACGAATTTTATTTCGTCAAATAATGTTTGAGGAACCTGTCATTTACAGGCCCCCAACTAAGGCATTCTCCATTTACCCCTTTCAGGAAATAAGAATTGTTTCCACAGTACGTGTTGATTTTGAAAGGAGTTGTCCAAAGGTGGTCAAAATTTTCGTGCTTTCCCTTATCTTCATTTCTCGCATCCCATCTTAGCACCAACTCCCCTACTTGAAAATATTCCTGCTTAGAACACCTGTTGAAATCTTTCTTCATCCTCTCCTGATGGAGCTGCGACTGATTATACACCTGTTCCCACACCCATTGTGTGTGAATTAACTAGTTTATTCTCCTTTGCACATCATTTGGCTCAGCCTCCTGTCCTTGCAACAACTTTTTGATGGGCGGCCCCAATGAAGTAGGGAAGATTGCATCCACACCGTAAACGATTTGAAAAGGAGATGTTGATATAGACTTCTTGGTGGTAACCCGATCTTCCCACAGCGCGTAGATAAGCTTTTTATGCCAAGATTTCTTATTGTCTTGCAGGAGTCTTTTGATGATCCTGGTTAGGCTCTTATTTGAGGATTCTGGTAACCCATTTCTGTGTGGATAGTACGTCGTGGAATGCCCCAATGTTATATTATAATCATGAACAAATTTTTCCATCCTCTTAGACTTGAACGTGGTTGCATTGTCTTTTATGATCTTGATAGGACATCTGAACCTCAATAAGATGTTTGTCTCCAGGAATTGGATGATGATTGTGTCTATAGCTTTCTTTGTGGGGATTGCCTCTATCCATTTTGTGAAGTATTCAGTGGTCATGAGTATCCATTTGTGTTGCGCAGAGGATGGAAGATTTATTTCCCCTATGAAATGTAGACCCCATGAAAGGTGCTTCGACTGAAATCGACTTTAGTGGAAGGGGCTGCAACATTATTCTCCTGCCGAAAATATGACATTTTTGGTAGCTGGAGACCTCTTTATACACATCAGTGAAGATTGTAGGCCAGTAGTAACCTGCCCTCAGGATTTTGTGCACGGTGGTTTTCCAGTAGTGGTGTCCTCCGCAATCACCTTTGTGAAATTCTTGTATGGCTCGCTTCGCATCATCTTCCAGCAAACAACTCAACAATATTCCTCTAGGGCCCTTCCAGTAGAGTTAATTGTCCAAGATGCAAGACTTAACCGCTTTAATATTGAGAAATTTGGCCTTAGTCTTACTTACGCCCAAAGGGGCTTGGAGATTCTCCAACACATAGATGATGTCCACATACCATGGTGAATCAATGAACTCCTGAGACACCTGCACAATTTTTTCTTCTTGAGGGCATTCTGACAGATCAATGATGAAATTCATTCCTACAACATCGCAGTATGACTGCACCATTAAATTCGCCAGACCTTGACCCTTGATCAGTTTCATAGGCTTGATCTCAAGATCATATTCCAGCATGGCCACTATCCACTTGCCTCTCCTTCCTTCTGTGTCAGGTTGATTCAGGATATCCTTTACTGAGTTGTTGGGCACATAAGCGATGACATGGAAGTGAAATATGTATGTTCTAAATTATTTCAAAGCTTTCACTAAGGCGTACACTTGTTTTTCCATAATGTCATACCTTAGTGGAGCAACGCGTAGTGTCCGATGGAAATAGGATATGGGTTTTTTGAAATTCTGCTCATCTTTCTGCAACATCACGTCGACAATAATGTTTTTTGAGGCGAATGAAAACAAGATGAAATCTTTCGTAAAGTCTGGGTTGGCTAGCATAGGAGCTTTAGCCAGTGCCACTTTGATATCTTCAAAATACTTTTCGGCCTTCGGGTTCCACTTGATCTCGTTTCCCTTCCTAAGCATGAAGGTTGTGTGCTTTATGATTTCGACTAGGTTCGGGATGAATCTCCTCAAAAAGTTCACTTTTCCCAGGAAGGATTGCACTTCTTTTTTACTGCGTGGGGTGTCGATATTTAGGATCCCTTCAACCCTACTAGGGTCTATCTTAATGCCTTCCTTGGAGATAATGTGTCCTAACATCTTCCCCTCTTCCACCCCGAAATTTGATTTCTTTGGATTTAGCGATATGCCGAACTTCCTGCACTTCTGGAATATTTTCTTCAGGTGTTCGAGGTGTTGCTTGTCGGAGGCAAAGTATATCGTGATGTCGTCTAGATAGATTACAATGAAATTGTCCTTTTCATCAGAAAATGCTATGTCCATCGTCCTCTGGAAAGTGGCACTGATGTTCATCAGACTGAAAGGCATATTGGAATACATGAACGTTCCCCATGGAGTTGTGAAAGATATTTTTTCTCTGTCATCTGGGTGAACCATGATCTGGTTATAACCTGAGAAACCATCCAACATGGACATCTTATGAGACCCCACCACCTTTTGTAGGATATAGTCCATTTTGGGGAGAGGGTAGTGATCCTTGAGAGACACCTTGTTTAGATTACGAAAATCTAGACACAGTCTTATCTCGCCGCTTTTCTTTCTTATGGGCACCAAATTAGCTACCCATTTCGAGAATCGTAAAGAAACAATAATTTTAGCTTCAAAGAGTTTATTTACCCCCTTTTCGATCAATGGCAGGAAAAGGGGATTTATTCGTCTTAGCTTCTGTTTGAAGGAATTCTGGTCTTCTTTGAGAGGGGTGACATGCTGGATCACTTTAGTGTCATACACCTTCAAATCATCATAGCTCCACGCGAACATGTCAGGGAAATCCTTCATGATTTTGACGTAGTATTGCTTGACCTATGGATTGAGAGTTTTCGATAATTTTATCATCTTTGGGTTTTCCTCAGTCCCGATGTTGCAGTCTTCCACGTCTTCTGTTCTTGCAGTGATCTTGGGGTTTTTAGCCACGTCATTCTCGTCAAACAAATTTTCCAACAGCACTAACCCCTTTGGAATGATGTTATTTTTCAGTTGGATTATGTCTCTTCCCACGATCTGGTTCTGGAAAGGGTCATCGTTACTGCACGCATATGCACTCTCATCTTCATTGCATCAAAATTCCTCATTAATGTTTGTATTAGCGAACTTGTCGCTCATAAGGAGGAATCTCTCCACCTGCTTGTCATCATCAAACACTTGCAAATGTTTGATATTATCAGGAACTATCAGCCTGTGCTTGACCTCGATTTCATATTTTTTGTTTGGGAATATGGTGATCTTAAAAACCGAGGTCGAGGTGGCCAACGTATCAGCGATCTAATTTTTCTCTCTAGGGATAGAAGATAGTTCATACTCTGAAAATCCTTCGAGGAGATCCAGTGCCAAATTTATGTATTCTCTCAGCCTGGGGTGTTCAGTATGATATATGCCCTTTACCTAATTTATGATCAAATCGAAATATTTGCACACTGCTATCCTCTACACGCCCAATTCTTTCAAAACTTGTAAGCCCAAGATTAGTGCTTCATACTCAGCCATGTTGTTTGTACATTCAAACGCGATTTTGTATGAAAACATCTTTGTGCCGACCTCAGGAGGGCTTATCCATATGCCGACGCCAACCCCTTCTTTGCTGACTGCGCCATCAAAACTCATGTTCCACACCCCATTTTCCATGTGGTCTTTCGGGTTGACGCACTCTGTCGTTTCCCGCATGGTTTTCTTGTCAGTTGTCGTGATGGTTGTCGAATCTTTCTCTTCGAAACTCAGGTCATTGTAGAATATAGAAGAAACAACCTCAGTGTTGATGGCATATATAGGATGGTTATTTGGTTGCATCTTGTTGCTTACCATGTATTTCAGTAGCACTTCTCGGTACAGCCATCTGTCATGGCCAAAAATAGGGATGGTGGCATATGACATATCCATTTGCAAAGTTCCCTTTAACTTTACAGCCCACGAACTTGATAGCAGCATGCCGAAATTTAGGGGTATGTTTGCGAAGACTACGTCCATAACCATGTTCTTTGAGGGGATTTGAACCAACGACACAACTAGGTGTTTGATGAGGCCCAAACACTTGAATTTCCTTAAATCAAAAGAGAAAAGGTCTTTGTATGGCCTGGTGATATCCAAACCCAATTCATCCATGATCACCTTTGGCATGAGTTTGTGAGATGCACCAGAATCCAGCATGGTGTTATGCAGGTTTATTCCATGGACCTTTAGACTAACGTAGAATGGAGGGACATCCTCGGTATCATTTAGCTCCTCAACGCGCGGACCAAAAACGATAGCGGGGTGGTCATATTGGATATTCAAAGTATCGGGGGTCCCTCCCATTTTCAACATTTTAATGATTTTCTCCTGATACTCACCCTTTCTAATAAGTTCGTTGAACGGGACAAAGATTTTGATTTTGGCCATCTCATGTTCAAAATTGAAAGGGGGACAGACTTTCTCTACCTCTTTTTTGTGCGCTTCCTGGCTTATTTCCAATGCTTTCCTCGGGGCCTCCTCCTTTGAATTTGTCTTTTCAGCTATGTCCTTGGGTGGGTTGTCTGGATTCTGTTGGCTTATGGAACGGGTGTCTGGCGAAGGTTTCCTTATGGGTTTCGTTTGTTGCGCCTCAACATGTGCATATTTTCTCCAGAGGTTATATTTCTTTTGGAACTGCATGATGGTGTTCTAATAGCCCTTTCTGAAATCCTCTATCTCCTAGGACGGAGAATCATTCGTTTCAATTATCATATCATCATCTATCTCCAACACGAAGTTGTCATTTTTTCTCGTGTACCGATCATGCTCGCTCTTTGTCAAGAACATGCGCGGGTTTTTTTCGTCACAACAATGCATCTGGTCTTCGAACGCCTGGTCGAAGTCTTCGTCTGTGTAGTTGTTTTGGAACAGAGGTCTTGTCTTCTGGTCACCTTGATCCCTCTACTCTCTTTGTTCCCTTTGTTTGATCTGAGGGACTTGACCCCTTCTGAGATTCTGATTCCTGGGTTGGGGGTCATTCTATTCTCGGGTAACATGTTAGTTGTGGAGCCTGATTATCTTCCTGATTCAGAGGTATTTTACTTTCAGTTGTGTTTATACCCCATGAAGTATTTACACCCCAGAAGTATGTACACTCTTCCACCTGGGGGAGTGCAGAGGGGGGGTACCCCCTCTGCGGGGTCCGGGGGGATAGCCTGGGGGCAAGCGGGCCCCTAGTGGGGGTTCAAAGATGAATCCCCCGAAGGAAAAATTTCCTTGTAAATGTATATTGTTATTTCATTGTAAATCTGGACCGTTCATTATAAGGTCGTAGATCTAACGGTAGAGATTATGTTAGGGTTTTTTTCCCTAGAAGGCAACCCTCTTTTATGAGGGAAATGTATTGCAGCTATGGTTGATGGAGAATATTGTATTCTGAGATAGGAGAGTGTGAGAGAAAGAAGAGGAAGTTACATTGGGTTTGTTGTAGGTTGTATCCATTCATATGATGGATAATAATAAAGGAAGGAACTGGCAATTTCTCTAGTGGACGTAGCCCACACTGGGTGAACCACGTAAATCTGTGTCTCTATTATATCGTGTATCTTCTATGTTTTGTTTCTGCATTTGTTTTATTTTATTGCTCCATGGTCCTGTTTTTCTAACAACTGGTATCAGAGTGAAAGGTAACTCACAGGAAAAGAGGGTTCCTGGTTCGAGTGGGAGCAATGTCGGAAGATGGAAAGTTTAGGGTCGAGAAATTTAACGACCAAAACTACCAGTTATGGAAGATGTAGATGGAAGAATATTTATATTAGAAGG
>JASDQU010736086.1:139361-156492 GCA_032191745.1 Picea mariana
CAGAGGGGGGGTACCCCCTCTGCGGGGTCTAAGGGGGCTATCCCCCCGGTTGGGGGGTCTGGGGACAAGCAGGGGTTCGGGAGGGAAGCCCCAGAAGGAAAAATTGCCTTGTAAATGTATATTGTAATTTCATTGTAAATCTGGATCGTTCATTATAAGGTCGTATATCTAACGATAAAGATTATGTTACGGTTTTTCGCCCTAGAAGGCAACCCTCTTTTATGAGGGAAATGTATTGCGGCTATGGTTGATGGAGAATATTGTATTTTGAGATAGGAGACTGTGAGAGAAAGAAGAGGAAGTTACAACAGGTTTGATGTAGGTTGTATCCCTTCATATGCTAGATAATAATAAAGGAAAGAATTGGAANCCCACACTGGGTGAACCACGTAAATCTGTGTCTCTATTGTATTGTGTATCTTCTGTGTTTTGTTTCCGCATTTGTTTTATTTTATTGCTCCACGGTCCTGTTTTTCTAACATAACAGGTATGTTTCCCATGGGCATTCTCTCCATCAACATTTCCATGGTCTTCATCATCATGTCGAACTTGTCGTATGAGAACCACGACAGCGATGGTTGTGCATATCCTTGAGGCTTCTTATCTCCTCTGTTGAATCTTTGTTTGATCTTCCCCGAAGCCATCATGTTTACTTCGACTTCGATAACATTACTCATTATAGTGTCTAGGTTTGCTGATCTTCTTTATCTAAACAACAGGGAGAAATTATTGTCGAAGGAGTCGGTGTACTGCAATTGCGCAGCCATGGGGGTCGGCTTGACTTCTGCAGGGATTGAGTTGTACACCTTCAAGAAACGGGCCATGAATTCTGACATTGTCTCTTATGGTGCTTTCTTCATATTATTGTATTGTGTTAACAACTCCAAAGGGTTTTTCTTGTCCCCCCATTTATTTAGGAAAGACGTGTCGAATGCGGAAAAGTCTCAAATGCTCACGGGCGAGAGGGATTTGAACCATTTTCTTATATCTCCCGAAAGGCTCTATGCAAATAGCCTCATTTTTGCGTCTGCATAGTCCACCTCCATGTCGATGAAATCATTAAACCAATCTAGGTGCCTTTGGGCAAAAGCACTTCCTTCAACGTCATAGAGCCTGATTCTCTCGCTGTAATTCTGAGGCAAGCCATGTAGTTGGGTTGGAAAGATGAGGGGGTGAATCTCGTAGCCATGGCTCCTGGACGATTCATATTTTGAGGGATGTTATTTGATATCAGGGCTTGGAATTTCTTCGGGTCAAAAACAGTCTCATCCAAGATGGTTTTCGACTTAGACTTGAAAAGGGTTTGCTCGAATAATTCGCCAAACTCAAGGTCATCAATGCTCTGCGCATCATCTTTGGGTAAGGACAGGCTTCTATCCAGGTAGTAGAACAAGTCTGATGCTTGCTCTCTAGTCCTGCGCAGAATTTTCTCAGGGTCGTACACAGGCTCTATGGGGTTTGGGTCAGGATTTTCTTTGGTATAGATCATCTTTGGAGCCAGGGTTCCTGAACTATGCTACTTGGAGCTACTGGTATTTTGGACTGGATTCGCCAGGGTAATGGTTTCAACTGGTACAAATGTTTGTCCCTCTATTACCCTCAGGGTTCAAACTGCAACGTTATTCATTCTCCCAGGGAAAATCTATTCAATTTCGTCCTCGACAACAACGCCAGAATGTTATCACTCTGTAAATATATTTGGCTGATAAATAGACGATGAAGGTAAATTTTTCAAACAACTTTGAGACCTGAAAATAGCCTTTTAGATCTAGAGAGGGCTCTCTTAGAGGGTGCGCTCTTCGCATGGGATATGGCTTTAAAAACAATGGCTAGATTTAACACCTCTAATATAATGGGTTCTGGTTATATTGGCACAAGAAAATAAAAGATGGGCTGTGGAGTCAATTCGAGGAAATGACAGATACAAATGACTCAGTGACTGGACTTGAGAGGATAAGGATAAGAGAGAAACAGTCTTCAGTGTAAAATAGTAATGTGTGGCGGGGGAGAAAAACAGGAAGTAACTCGGAGCAACGTTGTGGGTGAATTCAGAGTTAGCTTTTAGAAGAAAACATTTTGTCTAAGTGGCACGAATAAGGGGCACTGTGCAGCGAATCCACAGCTTCGAAAATTCATTTTGAAATAGACAAAAAGGATATGAATAAAGATGACAGGAATCACATACGCAAAGCAAGAAGCACAATACATCTGACTGCTACAATTAGAATCTTTTCATCAAGTTGCAGGACCTTTGCATTAAGTTTCAGTAAAAAACTCAAATTTCATACAATAGTTATCGTCTACCAATTTTTCCAACCAACCTGGATTACATCGAAAAGATGAAATATATAAACAAGGTCGTTGCCTGGGCTGCCCTTTTTTCTAACTGTTTTCTCTAAAAACTAGGAAATTGAGTGGTATGCATTAGAGACTCTTTGCATGGTGCTTTCCAAAAATAAAGAATAATCACGTCTGTTTACACATGGTTGTTCACAAATTTTCCATGAGGATCTGATCATCAGTCAGGTCTCGATATGAGGAAAAGATGTGTTAGTATTTCCCTTTGATCAGATGTCTGAGCGGATAGGTGTCTTCCAGGAACTCGCTATCTGCTCTAACGTCTTTGATTTCTGTCGCACGCTCATTTTCTAGGAAAAATGTGCACAGCAATTCGTTGTTTGATGGTCATGTCCATTATCAAAAAGGTAGAGTGCTTTAGGGAAACGTGTCCTTAAAAACTGCCAAAATTATTCTTTTGTTTGGTGGATGCAGAGACGAACACCAACTAAACTTGTTTTTTCTACATGTTGGCGGGCATTGTGCGAGCTTCCTTATCGGCCGCTTCACATTCCCTGGAATGATTTGTATGCCTTTCCTCTGACAGCCTCTGTTCTTTGTGCAACTGTACAATGGTGTCTTGTGCCTCTCTGAGCTGTCTTTTTAACCATGCCACGTTCCCTTCGCGACCTTGCGCTGTTGATGCTTCCATAGTATTTGTTGCTAGTTGCCACCTCAGCTCCATGTTTTCTTGGTAGAGTTTAGCAATAGCCATATTTGACTGCTTTAATTGCTGAGATGGCTCTCGATCATTCGCTCCTATGGTACCCATTTCCCTTGTTCTGCTCTTGCTTTCACAGCTCGATCCTCCAGCTGGCTCTAGCTGGATGGCATGCATGAGTAGTTCTTCGGCCACCGATCTGGCACACAATTCTTTTGAAACTCGGGATTCCTCAACTTCCTTTTTCTTCCTTGGCTTGCCCCTTCTCCAAGGTATTTTTTTTTGGGGAGACAGGGCTTCTACTGTCTTTCCTCCCTCCGCAAGTCTTTCCGCTTCAGGTTCCACGCAGTTTGATTTGATTGTCTCTGTGGGTAAATGAATAACTCCTTTCGCATCCTTGGGAATGCTTGCTACAAGTGAGAATGACTCCCAGTCATTTTGGGGCTTGGACCTGACAATTCTGCTTCTCTGCGTGCCTTTCCTTATGCTTTGGGAGATCACCATGGCGCGACTAGTATGTATTATGTGCACGCTATATCCGGTAAATGCACAGGGAGGGAATTTTGATCAACCTGAACTGGCAAGGGAAATTACAAATAGAGTGTGGGCCTGGTTTCACGACTGAAATGGGTGCCGAGCATCTGGAATTTATAACAAGTCGGGAAGAAGGAGGAATCGTGTCGGAGAACAGTGAATTCATGGCGACAAGATGTTTTGAATCGAATTGCATATTTTCCATGGCACATCTCCGCATGTAGAACACATGTGATAATGTTTGCAGGGCATGCATGATATGAACACCGCGATTTTTCATTCCCTCGACCTTCATGATGAACTGATAACAGTTGTTTCACTTGCCGATGCAACTTCCATTAAATACTTGACTCGACCTGGGGAACGTAGAGACTGATTTCTTAACAGGACTTGACTCTTTGGAAAATACATACCCGTACCACTTATGCATGTTTCGACTCTAACATCCCTTCCCATTTCCAAGGGCCAACCGGCTAGTTGCTGACTTCGACCCCGCGGTGCTACGTACCTGACTTCACATGTTTGGATGCATGGGTCACAACACGAAAAAAACCCGACTCTAAATGGAAAGAAAAATAGTGGCACTAACAAATAGAACTCTTTCTGTCTCACTGTCACTAACTTCATCTTCATCTGATGATGATATGTCTTCTTTGGTGCATAAGATTTTCTTGAAAACTTTCTTTGTGGTTCTTTTTCCTTTATATGTTTGTTTTCTATTTGATTAACCTTCATCATTTCTCTTTTTCTTATGAGGAAATTTGTTATCAGAAAGACCAATACCATCACAATTAAAACAAATCAAAGGAAGCTTACCTCTATACCTGCCATTGGTTCTCTTGTTCAATCTTTTGACAAAGTTGGCCACTTCTTCATCATCTTCCGAGACGTCATTGTTGCTGCTAAGTTATTTTTATTTTTTCTTTTACTTTTTGGATTCTTTGAAGGTTGCTTCTTTTGTATCTAGATTTTCCTGTTCATTTCTCATTTCATATGTTGTGAAGATTTCATGTAATTCATCCATGCTTATTGAGTTCAGATCTTCTCTTTCTTCTAGTGTTGATATTTTAGGGTCAAATATCATAGGAAGAGATCTTAGTACCTTTTGAACAATTATAGATTCTTTGATTTATTCTCCCAATCCTACGATTGCATTTATTGTTTCATCAACCTGTAAAAAGTAAGTTGCAATATTCTCATCTTCCTTCATCTTAAGTTGTTTGAACTGACCTTTGTAAGTTTGAAGCTTTGCTGCTTTGACTTTTGAATCTCCTTCATAAATATTTCGAAGTTTGTCCCAAATATTTTTAGCGGATTTACAATGTGAAACTTTGGTGAATATTGTTTCACTAAGACAATTCAAAAGTGCATTTGTGGCTTTGGAATTATTTTGACCAAGTTTCATTGCTTTGTCATTTGTTGGTGGAACTGCTGGTATTGTGTATCCATCTACAATTTATTGTCAAATTTCAAATCCCCGTGCTTGTATATATGTCTTCATCCTTATGCTCCAAAATGTATACTTTTGTCCATGAAACTGTGGTATTCCATTTTTATAGAATTTGTTTCTCTCCATGATCTTCCTTTCAGTGTTTAAACTGATTTCTAAAGGAACCCTCTCTGATAACAATTGTTGGATTACTGAGAGGGGGGGTGAATCAGTAATAGAGAAATAATATCATTTTTAACCATATAATGCAAGTGTTATATCAGTGTAGCATTATCATCCAATAATTGCAGAGTAAATAAACAATGAACAAATGAGAAATCATACACATACACAGTACACCATTGTTTTTACATGGAAACCCAAAGTGGGAGAAAACCACAAAATGATTTTTCTTATATGTCTTAAAGAATTACATTCAATGGAAGTGCCAAATTCCTTTGTTTCCCAGCTGCAACTGGAAGGAGGCTCCAACCCCCTAGTTTCTCAGGATACAACCTGAGGGAAGCTCCAACTCCCCAATTCTCTGGCTACAATGAGGAGGAGGATAAAAACCCCTAAGTTTTTCGGCTACAACCGGAAGGTGGCTACAACCACCTATCATTTCCTCGTCCAACCGCCTAGAAATATAAATGCCAAATGTAGACAACCTGTCACTATCACTAAATCAACCACTGTCACTATCAACCTGTCACTATCAACCTGTACCAATAACCTGTAACAACCTGTACCAATTAACTTGCACCAAACAACCTGTACCAATAACCTGAACCAACATGTACCATGCATCAACCTTGACTCATCAATATGTACCAACATCATCAACTATACACCTCATGTATGTGCCAACTCATCAACTACTTGTCTCAACCATGTACCCAAAATGTACGTCAACCATATACCAAAGACATACGCCAATACAACCATCAAAAGTTATCTAACAATTCATCACTCTATCCATAAACCAAATTCCACAACCTCACTGTTATGTAGCCTCAATCTAAACCAACAACTTCAACAACACATCACAACCAAAAGACCAATACCCATATTCCAAATACCAACAACAAAATACCAATGGTATCCCTCAACAAATCTAATATATGTAGCAATATTGAACATCCAATACCATCTCAAGAGCTAAACCCTATCTCACAAAACATACCTCAAACAAGATGTGCCATATCTCTCATAAATAGACCCCAACCATGTTGTTGTCGCGATTTTTCTGCCGCACTTTTTCCGCCACGATTTTTCTGCCATGGTTTTTCTGCCGCACTTTTTCTGTCGCGATTTTTCTGCCGCACTTTTTCTGCCGCGATTTTTCTGCCGTGATTTTTCTGCTGCACTTTTTCTACCACACTTTTCCGGCCACACTTTTTCTGCCGCACTTTTTCTACCACACTTTTTTTTCCGCACTTTTCCTGACACACTCTTTCTACTGCAAATTTTCTCTATCAATAATACCTGCCCAAATAACCTTTCACAAAAATAGATATTCAATGGGATTCAAGTGTGATTAAATGAGAGAGCTTTGCCTCTTATTTATACTTTCATGTAGCATTAAACGTTCCTTATTTTAGGGACTTCTCCATTTACTTTATTATTTAAATAATTTCTTTTGCAAACACTTGACTTTTGGGGGCTTCTATATGACTAATGAGGGTTCTTCAACTTCATATGGCCATAACTTTCTAATGAGGAGTTATGTGACGTTCCACATACCACCGGAAATGGCATGACAAACACTATCCATCTAGGATAGTTTCACTCACAAATTCACTGACCTTCATTTCTATATTCCACAATTAAGAATGGTTTCTCTAACCATACTTCTAGGATAACTCAATCTGCAAAGCGTCTTCCCGTGAGGGCTTTCACCATTAGGGGACCACTTTGGAGTTCATCCATTTGTACTTCTTATCAACCATGACAAGATAATAATGAGTCATCTTTACATCAAACAAACTTGGGTCCATTACCCAAACCTTTGTGCTATCAGGATTTCTTCAAGGGTTGACATCAATGAAAATCAACCTTAACCAACAATAACATGTCCTAAGCAATGAATGCTCGATATCTTTATGATTTATTCCCATAATTTGTTCTCTCCCAACATTATAGTACCAAGTGTAAAAGTCTATCTTGATCCTCTGTCATCCGAAAAAATATCAAAATGTCGTCAAGGAATACTCAACGGTAGTCAAGCAGAGTCTCCACGACCCATCCTTCTTCCGTATGAAATTAATAGGAGCACTCCAAGGCGATACACTTGGATGTATAATTCCTATGTCCAACAACTCCTTCAGTCATATTTTCAACTCATGTAACTTAGGGGTCGACATCCGATAAGGCTTTCTTGCCATCGGTTCAGTTCCAGGTTTTAGGTCGATCGTAAATTCCATCTTGGCTTTGGGCGGCACACCTGGTAATTCTTTTGGGAATCATGTCTACAAACTCTCGTACCGCTTCCTCCAACCATTCGGTTGGTACCAGGAGCCACATTGACGAATCTAAACTCATCCTGTCGAATTCCCTTACCTAAATCCCTCCAGCACGGTACTATAATTAGAGCTCTCCGTAGCACCGAGATCTAAAATATACTAAAGTTTGGTTGGTGATGGTACCCTACGCTTCAAGCACAGTGGTATGGCGCTCGGTCTGGCAGTTATTCACCACGATTAAGAATCCTGTGGGCCTAGCCCATCTCCCCAATGGTAGTGGGTCGTGTTGCCCCAAACGCTCTGGCCTTTTTAACCGGACAATCTTGCTAGTAAGGTGGCATCTACACAAGTCCAGCATGCGTCTTCGGTCCTACACACCTGGTCCCCAAAGTAGAAGTTGTTGGCCTACCAGCCTAAGATCCTGGTCCGTTCTGTTGACAAACCTAACTACGGCTATTGGTGGCGGTCCCTTGTAGGGAGCCCTCTATTGAGGAACCTATCGTCAAGGTTTTGTAAAAAAGGGTCCTATATACATATATTGCTACCAAGAGGTCTATTATGGACAACGTCTGATGCTGTTGTGCACCAGATGTCACCAGTCCAGACGGTCTTGCAGGAGTCCTGCCCTGACTCCCATGGTCAATTAATTCTCAACTATGAGTCTTACTGGAATGCATCGTGAAACATTCAAGGAATTAATATCCTCACCTTCACACGAAAGTTGGAGTTAAGGATGAACATGAAATTGCTGACCTCCAACTTCTCCTCATTCAGATACGAGGCATACCTAAGTAGCTCCATAAATCTGGTCTCTTAATCTGGCACCGTACGAACACCCTGTCATAAGGCGCTAAGCTCATCGAGCTAACGCTCAATAAATTCCTCTGAAAAATTACTTCTCCTGGAACCGTTCCTTGAACGTTCCCATAACATACCTTTGACGACCATTTCTAGTTGAGGTAGGAGCATCTTCCACCATAGAACACCATTCCCCTTTTTGCTGAAGACCACCATGTGGACCTTTGTGCTAAAGGTCATACCCGCGAAGTGCGAAGCACATCGCCTTGTTCTCTAGCCATGCCTCGATGACTGAGCAGTTCGTGGCACTCGTGAAATTGGGAACTTAACCTTCTCGTGTTCTCCGTGAATGCTACCAGTATTAGCTGGGGCGCATTGTGGACCCTCACGGGTACATGTGCCCTGGACTTAACTCAGTGCAAACGGTTAGTCAAAATCTCTGACATTTCCCTGGAAGGACCCTGTCAAACCCAATGCATCTCGCGGGGCAATCCGCTCATGCTCAAGACTTGTTATTGTCCTTGTGGGTTTGACCCCTCTGGCACGGGTGCTACTGGAGGCATCACGCCTCCTCCCCCGACACCACTTTGTGAATCTCTACGACGTCCTCGAACCATGATTACCTCAAAGACATGTTAATAATTCAATTAGCGTTGAGTATAAATCAAGTGATTAATTTAGTGGAAGGTGTGGCTATCCAAATTCGTAGGGTTGAACCCGCTCTGATACCATATGTAGTGGCCCCGCTGTTATGACAACGAATTAATGTACAACAAGTCATTTTTTTTTAGAGTTGTGATTGGAAAATTAAAACATCATAAAAATAGTCAACATCATCGACACATCAATCATATAAATTAATATATCAATAATAGTGCATTAATAATCCAATGCGACACATTTCTGACACCTCGTCACCATGAACCATGACACACACCTCAATGTACTAACAATCATCCATATCATCAGCCCATCAATCCTAATATCATTAATTATGGTGCAAGGGTAACCATCATCGTATTAAACATACATAAATATTTAATAATCGATGCGCACAAGAGTAAACAACTCCAGAACATTCACAAGTTGACTTAAATAACGAGTGAGATAAAACTAGTTACTAATCAGTCATTCCCCAATAAATTAAGGCATGACGTATTCTACACAGTTCGACATTGTTCCATGGAGCGCGAGAAATATAAAATCTAAACAATCATTCGTTACCATAAATTTTTCATGGCGCAAGAAGTATATAACCAACAACCATTCATTATATTGACTTTTCATTGCACGCAAGAAGTAAAATATAACATTATGCAATACATCATTCAATAAATAAACAATGCGTAAGAGTACAATAATTACCTAACCATCCATACCTCGCATTATTCATGCACAATTAATCAACTTTATTTTAAATTGAGGGTGCAAGGTCAAACGTCTAATTTACTAAAAGGAGTGTGATTATTCCAATTACTAAATAACCAACTTCCCTGATAACAAGACGCATGTATGATCTGATTAATGAATTAGTCATAACAACATCAATACATTGTGTGCAAGTAGTCCAGACAATCATTCTTACATTAAAATCGTCGCGCTTTTAGTGTAAAACAACTACATAACTCATCATGTCAACAATAAATCATTGATGGAAGACTTATCCTTAACTTCATTTTCATGGCTCAATAGTCATCTAGTTATCATTTAAATCATACTTCAACACCACAGTCAAGGTGCATGAAAATCCATTAACACAATTACAACATACATCACCTCAATTAATGGTGCAAGTGAATACCATTAAGAATCAATCATACATCAATAAATTAAGGGCGCATAATAATTCAATTCCTAATCCATTCAGGCAACATCAATAATCAAGGCGCAATAGAAAATGAGTCAAAAATCCGTTAGGAAGTACAATCTAAAGGCGCCCGCAATAAGTAATAAAATTCAAAGGCAAGAGAAAATTACGAAGCAACACACAACGAAATAAGTTAAGGTCAAAAGTAACATTAGTTTTATTTAGTGTGCGAGGAGAGTAACTACATACAATATCCACTCCTAGCTATACTTATCATGGCGCAAGTAACTAATGATTACTTATTAACCATCCACACAATCTTAAGGCGCATTGAGACAAGTGCTCACCATACCAAGAAACAAGAGCATAAAGCATTAAAGACTCAACTATTTCATTAAAGAATATAAAGCGATATAGACTCAAGGCTAAAAGGATAAATCAATTCCCATTATAAAGTGATATAGCCTCAAAACTAAAGTGATAAACTGAACCCATTATAAGGCAATATAGACTAAGGCTAAAAGGATAAATCAAATACTATTATAAAGCGACATATCGAAAATTCTCCCCATAATCATAAATTAGATAAACACCACCTTATTCTTAAACTGAAATCCACCCATGCAAGGATAAAGGGAAAACGCAGAGGTGGCATCCCGAATCCGAGTGGGCGAAGCATGAGGGACTGCGCCGAGGAAGGGGAAGTGAAGCACGTCGAGTCCTCCACGACATCACAGGGAGACGCCCAGAAATTCGTTGGATGGGTGAGGAGGCGCAGAGCATTAATGGTACATTGTATGCAGCCATGAGTTCATTGGACAGAAAAAAAAAAATAAATAAAATAAAATAAAAAAGCTGAAATAAGGGAGTCCAGTTACGCTGGAAAAATTTAACCATCGCTGATTTAATAGTCCACCAAATTCGTTGGTAAAATAAAAGAGTTGCAGAGTTAAAAATACCCAAATTCGCTGGCAAGGTGCCTGAATTCGCTGAAAGGGAATGCATGTGCCACGCCAAGGGATGAGGCCGCGTTTGCTATGGTATGAAGTGGTGATGGCACTGAGGTGTGAACAATCCAATGCAGTGGTTAAAACGCATGGAAAAAATTCCAAAAAGCAGTGGTAATTTTGTGAGGTGAACCGTCAATTGCAGAGGTTAAAATGCATGGGAAAATTCCAATAGCAGTGGTAAATTCGTGAGGTGAACAATCAATTGCAGAGGTTAAAACGCATGGGAAATTCCAAATAGCAGTGGAAAATTCGTGAGCTGAACCGTCAATTGCAGAGGTTAAAACACATGGGAAAATTTCCAAATAGTAGTGATAAATTCGTGAGGTGAATCGTCACTTGCAGAGGTTAAAATGCATGGGAAAAATTCCAAATAGCAGTGCTAAAACGATGAGAAAACATTTGTGGCTGAGGGGTTTTAGATTTAAATAAATCTCAGGGAAAACGTTGTTTTCTTGGCTCACAGGAACAATTTTAAAATAAAACTCCTAGCCTCTTCATGTGCAGGGGAAAACGCGATTTGTGGTTGTGTATGAACAGTTATAAAGTAAGACTCCAAATCTCTCTACCCACAGGCTAGGAAATCTGAATTTCATGCTGAGTGAAAGCGCAAGAAAATAAAACACAAGAACCTCCAGGTCCAACGATGAAGGACAAGGTATGTCTGTGTGTAAAATAATTATCTAGCAATGCAGAGATAAAATTATATTTTCCAATAAAAGCAGAGGCGGTGTCCCTCTTCAAAAACGTTGAGAAGAAAAATAAAAATTTAATAAATCGTTGGGTGATATTAGGTAATTTCTTGGATCAATGAAGAAGATGCGCAGAGATAAATGTAGACCAGTCATGGTGTAAACAAGGAAAGCAATGCAGACAAACCAATAAAATTCAGAGCTTGGGTTGCCATGGAGAAGACAAATAGCTTAGGCATTGACCACTCCATTTAAAGTTCAATGCGAGGGTTTTGCCAAGGAGATAAAACTAATAATAACTAGGAAGGAAACACAAGGATGGGAGAATTCCTCATGGGGATCGAATACAAGATAGATTCACCACATCCACATGATTCAATTAAGTCTCCACAAAATTTTAAATCCCTGAATAAAATTCCAAAATACATATGTAATAAAATCCAACACATTTAATTTTAAACTTAATGAAATCAACACCATTTAGTATTACTGTAACCGAGGTGAAGAATCCGACGCTGATATTCTTTTCTTGCGCTCCTTCCTGTCTCCTGCTTGTTAACTGTGAAGACCTCACCGGTACCTCCCAACCAACGCTAGGGTTACTCTTCTTCCCCCTGAGCCCCCCAGCCGCAAAGGGGCCACACACACAACCATAGAAAGCTATCTCCCAGCTCGCCTCACAAGTTCGAGCTACCACTCTCTAATCGAGCTGGGAATCCCAACTCCCATAAGAAAAATCAGTCAAGAAAAATATCGACGGTTACGCCTACAAGACGTGATCCATTCCCCTCCTCCGCCATTTATTTTATAGAGTTTTCTTAGTGACTTGTTTCCAAATGCTTATTAATTTTTTTTTATTAATTTATTATTAGGAAAATTCTCCCTCGTACACTTGTCACCGGATCCCTTAGTTGCACCAGAAATTTATTTAATTAATTAATTTAAAATGTCAATTTCCTTCACCCACCTATAAGCATTCATAAAAATGCTCCTCGATTGCATTCCCTTAATGACTGACGCCTTTCTTAAAGCTTAGTTGAGCTTGAAATTAGAAAGTTCTCTAGACTGGATTCATTTCTATGTTCCACATACCTTTTGTATTCTCATTTTTGGTCTAATTTCTAAATTAGCAAGTTTGTACTTAGCCAACAAGTAATATTTTAATAACTTAATCCTCCTTTAATTTTTAAATTTTATTTTCACCTCGATTTTCTTCATCCCCCCTTTATTACTTGCTTACTTAAATTTTAGCTCTCATGACCTACTTAGACCTAGGCATTAAATTCAACTAGGCCCAGCGAAATTGTTTTTAAGGAAAATTTTATAATTTTTAAACTTTACTCATGCATCAATTATCTTAAGGCTGACCAAGTTAAAATGAAATGTGTTTTCTAGGTACCTAGGTTCATTGACTCCCCAGTGTTAAAACCATGACGTTCCCTTCAAGATGCACTACGTGCTCCAAGGGTGTCACTCACCTTCATTCAATTTCATCTATGTGACGTTCCCTTCAAGACGCACTACATGCTCCAAGGGTGCCACTCGCCTTTTGACTGATGTTGGTAGACGTTCGCCCTTGGAGTCAATACTCCGTCAAGCGACCTTGTGGGAGACTAAGGGCCTCTAAAGAATAAGGACCCTGTCTTATTGCATGCCCCTTAGAATCTTTATGAGCGTAAGTCTCAATCTTCCCTCACGACATCGTGGATCTCTCGAACTAGGTAATCGTTAACCTACAGTTTGAGCCACGGTGGGAGTGCTAGTAGGTTGTGGCAGGGCTGCTGCAACACCTCTCCCTCAATTTATCTGGTGGTCGTGCGTGACCCTTTTACTCCAAATTTGAGTCTGATTAACAAGCTATCGTCAGCTTGCATCCACCAACGAAACATGTCAGGGATCCATAAACAAAATCATAATATACCAGTCATATGTCACATATGCAATAACATAATAATCAAACCATAAACAATCCAATCCATGACTTGATTCGGAGTCCAAGGAGATCCATCGATTCCATCGACATCCTCAATCTGTCAAGATTCCTGCACACTCAGGAGAAACCAGTCAATAGCATCTGTCGACATATATATAATCAAATAACATATCATCATATCCACAACATCATCATAATCCATAAGAGAAACAACCAATCATATACTGAACCAGATCACTTGCACGCAAGTGTCCTCAAAGTATAAGTTAAATCAGGTGTGTGCAAGAGCGGGATGTTACACATAGTGATATTATGCATGCATATACAAAAATAATATGTTGACAATTCTATATTAATCTTGGATTTAAATATTTTATACACATTAAGAAAAAATTTCAAAATATTGAAATTTAAATACACATTGTAGCAATTAGATATTGACACTTTGGAAATCGAAATTCACACATTTGGAATCAAATTGACACTTTTGTATCACACTTTTGGAATCTAAAATCACATTTTTGGGGTTCAAAATTATTCAAGTTTTCACTTTTGGAATCTAATATTGCTACTTTTAGAGCCCAATTTTGCACATTAGAAAGGTTGATATTGTAATGTCCTCAAGGCCGAGCCCTGTTGTAAATCATGTCTATGAAGTATAAAGCTTGCATTATGAATTGTAATTATGTTTTATAGGCTAGTGAGCCAAGTCATATAAGCTAGTGGGCTTATGTGTTATTAGGTCAAAGAGCCTAAGTGTTGAAGGCTAGGAGCCTGATTTTTTTGTAAATGTAATTATGCACAGTATTAATACAAAACATCTCTGCGTGCAGACCGACCACGATGAATGAGTGATGGGGGACTAAGCATCCACAAAGCCTGGGTAAGGGAGAGGGGGTTGAGAGGTTGGAAGAGGGGCTAAGCTGAGGGGGCTTAAACCCTTGAGAATAATATTAAATTATTACTATTTCAAAGCTGTGTAAATGTGATGTTTTATCCTAAGTTCTTTGGAAGGACGAGTGACTTCCAAATGGGAAGGAACGAGCTTCATGGGTGACAAGTGTCAACCCAAGCGCATGCAGTTAAAACTGTTGAGTTGAGTCATGATGGGGGTTCCTCCTCCATTCGACGATCGACTGTCTGAACCAGGAATCTCGTATGACCTCTGCAAGAATACCCTCACGCAACTCAGAAACCAAAAAGGCTTGTGTTGATTTCTGGAGGAGTTGGTACACCCTTTGTCAAAACCATCGAGTCTGTGTTCGACCTTCGCGCGGATTTCTTATCACGCATCCCCGAAACCCAGAACCGTGAGTCTGTTCTATATGGATGGTTGGGAAAACCGAATGTCCCGTAATTATTGAGCCTGGTTGGGTTGAAGCGTCTGTCTGTCATCTGTTTGGGAAACCTGTGTTTGTTGTCCCAGTTGACTATGGCGACTGCGTAGTTCTTGGCTGGGTGTGGTTTGTTGCTGTTGTATGTTCATTGCTGAGCCTTGTTGTTTTGCTGCTTTGTATGGGAACGAGATTAAGGAAACCGGTTGTATGACCTGTGTGTAACCTCTCTCTAGGTGAGGGAGGTGATTGTTGTTGAAGAGGCAGGTTTTACCAAGCTTGTGAGCGACTCTCTCCAGGTGAAAGAGAGCGCGGAGGAAGGAGAGAGCTCCTGGAAGGAACCCTGTAGCTGCCACAGAGCTTAGAGATTTCCGATCCGTTCTGTTGCTGAAGCCCAAGGCAAGGGAGGTTAGCAGTGGAAGGACTATCTAGGTGACAGAGAAGGTGTATACTCCTGGGGTGGGACAGGCATGTGGGGAAGGAGAGTCTGTGGGCAGTGGGCATAAGTGG
Organism: Picea mariana; assembly: GCA_032191745.1. Taxonomy (NCBI): domain Eukaryota; kingdom Viridiplantae; phylum Streptophyta; class Pinopsida; order Pinales; family Pinaceae; genus Picea; species Picea mariana. Next base: position 154,866 of record JASDQU010736086.1, read on the forward strand.
TTCCTGGGAGAGAATCCTTCTTCTTTTATGTGTATTCTTTCTGTAAACCTTACCTTGCCTAGGATTCCTTACCCGGTGGAACTTAGTCCCAGCTCGGAGGCGACCTACTGCTGAGAGTGATGAGCAGCGTGGTCTAAGGCTGGGAGGTTCATGGAAGGTCTACACGCAGTTGGTGGTGTGTGACAGTTTCAAAGATAAGTGTCACTATGTTTTGTAATTATGTAATTAATTAAATTGCATACCTATGATTCTTGCAATGTTATCACGTATTTTGTTGTGCATATGAATTATTGTTATTTCCATTAACTCTGAAATGCTACCAGTAATTCTGTGTTTAACTGTAATTAAGCGTTTTAAGTTCATTAGAATGCATAATGTGTTCCAAAATTGTTTCTTCGCGTAGTAGCATTGGCCCGACTGTGGGGTTGATGGCCAGGGGCGTTACAAATATTGACACTTTCATAATCAAAATATAGTTTTTTAGTCTAGATTCTACATAATTAATCCAAATTTAATGAAATGGGGGTTCCTTAATCACTTTATGTTTATCTATGTAACAACCCTCTAGAATTAAATTGGGAATTAGTGTGTAAGCGAATACCACAAATGTAATATATATATATATATATATATATATATATATATATATATATATATATATTTGTTTTTTTTTTGAACTAAAAGCTATTCTATCACTAAATCTAAGTTTCTAACTAGAGATGTCACACGATAATCATGCAAGTTCATCACCTCTACCTTTACAAGGGTTGTGCATATTGCGCCACATTAATTAAACCGAAGCATATGTATCAATACCATAAACAATCACTAATAACTTATTTTATCCGTTTGTTTAGTATCTTTTACTAAAACTCATTAAGATCAAGATATTAATTTGATTCCTAGAAAGAAACAACAATGATGCCATACAACAATATTCAAAATAGTAAATGATTCCCTTAATAAATTTTATTAATAACAAATCATGAATAGATAAGTCACTTAAATAACTAAAATAACTCTTCCCTTAATAAATTTCATTAATAACAAATCAAGAATAGATAATTCATTTAAATAACTAAAATAATTCTTCACCCATGTAGGGGAACTATAAGTCCATAAACAATTATAATGTGAATGTATACATATAAAATGTAGAGGAATCTATGCGTTCATTAATTTTAAGTACATTAATCATTAAATTCATTGCTCGACTTCTAATATATAACTATTAATTAAAATCGCAGTAATAGTTTTTATAAAACCCTAGTTTCAATCAACCTTATCATTTGCCCTGTCGATATGAATTATAATATTATAACGTAAAGATATTCAAAATATAAATATGTAAAGATAGTTAGAATGATAAACAATCAAGAGGTAATTCGATTTTTGAGGTACGCCAAGACACAAGGTCCCCCAAGTCTAAAAGAGTATTTCAAATGTGAACGATCTATCAATGTAAAACTATATGAACTCTACTTCTTACCAATAATTTCTGTATCGACAAAAACTTCAAGACAAAAGGGAAATTCGGGAAAACCACCACAGTTTGTCTACAATACAATTTACATTGAAAGTCAAGTTGTGTGCACTTTAAGTAAAGTAATACTGGAACTTGCCTCAG
>JASDQU010736087.1:0-24254 GCA_032191745.1 Picea mariana
AAACTCCGAAATGAAGCTTATCTAGACTGACTCCTTCTCTTCCCGTGACCAAGGGCTGTGACCAAGGCTTTATGTGGAAGGCGCTTTCGCGATTTCACATATCGCGAAATCGAGATTCTTGTTGCATTGTGTTCTTGCCCTTTTGAATTCGCTATCCCCGAAACTCCGATACGGGCTGTGATCAACAGTCCTGATCATTTCTGGATCTGACGGTCCAGATTCAATCGCGATTTCGCATATCGCGAAATCGGGATTCTTGTTGCATTGTGTTCTTGCCCTTTTGAATTCGCGATCCCCGAAACTCCGATACGGGCTGTGATCAACGGTCTTGATCATTTCTAGATCTGACGGTCCAGATTCAATCGCGATTTCGCATATCGTGAAATCGGGGTTTTTGTTGCATTGTGTTCTTTCCCTTTTGAATTCGCGATCCCCAAAACTTCGATACGAGCTGTGATCAACGGTCCTGATCATTTCTGGATCTGACGGTCCAGATTCAATCGTGATTTCGCATATCGCGAAATTGGGGTTTTTGTTGCATTGTGTTCTTGCCCTTTTGAATTCGCGATCCCCGAAACTCCGATACGAGCTGTGATCAACGGTCCTGATCTAATTCTTGATTCAATGGCTGCGATTGAATCGCGATATCACATATCGCGAAATCGGGGTTTTTGATGTCAAGTGACTTTGTCATTTCAAAGTCTCGATCCCCGATACTCCATGCAGAGAATCAACGGTCCAGATCACTTCTAACTTTAACGACTGCGATTAAATCGCGAAATCGCATATCGCGAAATCGAGGTTTTTGATGTCAAGTGACTTTGTCATTTCAAAGTCCCGATCCCCGATACTCCATGCAAAGAATCAACGGTCCAGATCACTTCTAACTTTAACGGCTGTGATTAAATCGCGAAATTGCATATCGCGATTTCGGGGTTCTTGATGTCAAGTGATTTTGGCATTTCAAAGTCCCGATCCCCGATACTTCGACAGTGATTGGAATCTACGATCTAGATTCATTTTTGATGATCCAATGGCTACGATTGAATCGTGAAAGCTTGTTGCAATGGGATTTCTGTCTAATACAGACTTGCCATCAATGACAACCATTCGCTGATTCACTGTCTGTTGCCAACACGCATTCGTTGTCTGTTGCCAACACACATTCGTTGTCTGTGCAATATTTGCCAACAGATGATGTGTTCCTTGCTTCTGACCTAGTTGTTAGACGTAAAGTAAGATGATTCCTTGCTTCTGACCTTGTTGTTAGACGTAAAGCAAGATGATGATGTATACCTTGCTTCTGACCTAGTTGTTAGACGTAAAGCAAGATGTGACTCACACTGAGCTACCGGCTTATCAGCTGTGACATTGAGCCAGTGTAGTATTGTGATGTGCCGGCCTAGTGCTGTGATGAGGTATCATTTTTACTGATACATATTGATGCAGATGATGATGGCATTCTTTCGAGAATGATGATGCTGCCGATGAAGAAATCTTCCGATGACTCGTAAGTATGCCAGCCAATGTTCCAAGATGATATTGATGATACTATCCTCTTGATGCCACTGATGATGCAAACCTCTCTCGCCCGATGATGTTGAAGAATACCCTTCTTGTTAAGGGGGAGTGTTGAAATAATGTAACTGCAAAGAGTATTCTTATTATTATTGTTATTTTATTCATAGGATTAATCCCCATTGTGGATTAATCATGTCGGTAATTGTATTAGGACCAAATCCCCTTTAGCGGATTGGTCAACGGACAATTGTAATAGGCAGAATAAGAAGTCGGCCCCAACAGTTATTATTGAGACCCATAAATAAATTAAAAGTGGGTTTACCCACCTAGAGTGAGAGGTCGGCCTTGCCAGTGAAGACCCTTCACACGTGCCAGTCTTGTATATATAGAGAGGCTAGCGCCTCACTTTATCACACAACTCACTTGCTCATTCTTAAAAGGCAAGCTGCAACTTACCAGTTGGAGAGAAAGAGAAGAGTGGCACATCTTTTGGAGAGGACTGTCTGTATTGGTTTGAGTTATCTCTTGACATTGTATTGGCAATTTATGATAAGGAAGTTTTTGCTGGGTTTTCTTCCCCTAGAGGGTTTCCCAGGATAAATGCTGTGTCTCTTGTGAATGTGTATTTCTCAGTGATCTTGTTCTTATGATGCTCTTATCTATTGAAATGCAAAGAACTATAATAATGGCATAAACATTAACACTTTTACCTTCTGGGCCTTTAGCCCCTTCTTCCCACGAGATAAGGTGCAATCCTGCAAATTGGTCAACCCAATGCCCGGACAAGTGGAATGGGATAAATGAGCGGGAGATAAGATGAAACAGTGGTGCTATGATGGGAGTGGACAATGGTTTTTTTAGAAATTTTTCCAATGGCAAACCAAGACCTATGGGCACAAGCTTGCTAGGGCACCCTGTTAATTTCCCCAAGCATGGTCAAGTGGGCTAATGTAAGATCCAAGCAGTTGTTAGAGATAAAAGGAATTAGATGCATATATTTAAAGGTTTCAATGATCAAAAGTGACACATACCATGATACCTTGACCAATTACCTCATGGAGCAAGAACCTCTTCTGATACAGGATCAAGTCGATGGTGATGGATGCTGCTGCTGCTGACAAGACAAAAGATGATGAATGAAGAAAAGGTGGGCCCTCCAAGGCCATGCTCAGGTCAATCCTGCTCTCGGTACTCCATGTCTAGTACCTGTGGGCCTCGAGACATGATCTCCTAGTTATTCCTAAAAAGTGGGGATAACAGTGGTCATTTGTGGAACTTTAATACATTTATCTTATCTCTTGGAGAGGATGGATGTTACACTGTTCATGTTGATATGGTCAACCATGATCTACATTGTTCTACAATATTTTAATATTGTTTAACTTGCATCGAGTCAGTTAGCAACTATTGTATTTTACTGTAAGAGAGAAGAGGCTCCCTCTATATAAAGGAGTTTTTTATCCATTTGTAAGGTAATGGTTGGGAGATTAGGGATTGAAGGAGTTCTCCCCATGGGCTACATTGTACATCATATTGGCAAGCTTAATGGAATATTGTTGATTTTATGTGAGGCTTTTATGTTTGCATTATTTCATATGTTGTTGAGTATTGTAGGAAATCCTTGTAACTTTTTATGAAGGCCTTGTAATGGAGTATCTTCTATATGGATGGTATAATATGAGGATTTAATCCCTCTTATACTTTTTGTTGTTATGTTAAGCTTGCATCTATCAAAGTAAGTTGTTGCTAGGAGTAATATGACATCACCTTTGTAACTATGTTTAAGAGTGGCACTCCTAGCTCTCCGAGGTTAATTTTCTGCAGTCATTTTCATTAAGCTAAGGATGATTTGTGGCATGTATAACAGCCCTTCTTTGCCTTACATATTCATTCACTCGCCCTCTTAGATCCATGTTTTCTTTGACTCCATTTTGCCCAAGATTTGGTAGGCACTGGTCTTAGAGTTTCCATCACCTTATTTTTCTCTATCCATTAATCTTTTCACTATTGCTACAACCACTTGTTTTGTTAAGGCTTACTCTTCAAACATCACCTCAAGCCTCCACTCCATAGCCTTAGCATTCCTTCTTAGGGATACCCCCTTTGCATTGGAGAAGAGCCAACCTGAAGTGAGAGGAAGAGCTACAGAGGTGATAGTGGATAGCGTTCCTGACTTACATAAAGTTATCACCTTGGTGCTTGGGACTTTACACTTTGTGGGTGCTAGATTTTGTTGTAAAAGTACTAGGGTGGAATAATCTTCGAAGGAGTGCTCTAGGGGCTGACACAATGTAGCAATGTACAGATGAACAACTCTCACTAGTATGCCTCAGCACCCACCAAGGTGGTCAACAGCCAAATTGTCACAAGGGAAGCAAGTCTAGGAGAGTATACATAAGCAATATGCCCGATATCCATGCAAACGATCAACCAAAACATACTGCAAGCCATCTAAAATGTGCGATGAAAATCAGAAGTATAACTCTGATGTAATGAAATTCACAAGTATGCCTCCGGTGTGATGAAAATCACAAGAATGACTCTGAAATCAGTAATACTCCAATACAGCCTGCTTGGGCAGGGTCTTCAATCAAGATATAAGCCTCATGCAACATGAGGGGTGACACTTTCATAAAAACTCTTATGTTCTTTCTTGGATACAAGAGAATGTTTAGAAAATACGAAAATTTAACAGAAAATAATATTTTAGTATTTCAGATATTTTTTCTTCATGATATCAGATATTTCTTACACCTCTGAGATACAAGAGAAATGAAATACCAAATTTAACAGAAAATTATTACATATTTTTTCTTCATGATATCAGATATTTGTAACGCCTCTGAGGAATTTAAGGAACATTAAATTTTCTCTCTTGTTTCTTTCTGGACTAGAGATGCTTGTTGCATTTCTGATAATATTTTATGTAATTACAGGGATAAAAAAAGGACGTGTTTTCCGCCTGAAGGCTAATTTTTGGGATTCAATTACATCCAGGTGAAAACTAAAATCTCAGGCGTTAACCTGGGAGTTTTGTAGAAACTATTTTCTTCACCATTGTTTCTGTTGGTCTGTGTGAGGTTGGTGCATGTATGTGCAATGAAACTATTCTGTGGCAAACATCTTTGACTATAGCAATAAGTAGATGATATACATCAGTTTTATAAAATGTCATGGGTTGGAACTTGGAAATTTCAGTGGCCTTGGTGGAAACATCATGTTGTTAATTGAACAAGTGCAACGGTACTGTGCACAAAGCCCATAGTGAAGGTAAAAACTAATTATATAATCATCATTGGCATTTATTTTTGGAACATTCTGATGTCTGCATGGTACCTTATATAAACATAAAAATGCGATCTGCTAACTTTGTCTGAGACTTTTACTTGACTTTGAGACTATCTATGTACGATAAATAGTTTGTTGACTGGGGAGCATATTTAAAGTACATCAATGTATTATAAATAGGTATTCTTTGCAGTGGAATTTATAAATTATCTTATGTTTGCCCCTTACGAGTATTGTATTATTATTTTGTTATCCAGGATATATTTATAAAAAATGTATGAAATGATGTGTCAAATGGATGTAGCTGAAAGCTTAAAGGGGATTTACATTACTAGCAAAAGCCAAGAAAGAATGCTGACATGTAGCATAGGAAAGGATTTCCCAGTCAAATAGCTTTCTAATCCTGTAAATAACAATTTCTATTACGTTATATACAAAAACCACAACTCATTTGTCAATTTCAGAACCTACCTAAACTTCAAGGAAGCAAAGGAATCAAATAAATTTCTTATTTAGCACTGTCCACTGTCATATTGAGGAATACTATTTAACCCTGTAGTAAATCAATGTTTTTTCCTTCTTTATTTTACATCTTCCAAATTTGTTGTTTTTGTGTGCATATGATCCATCTTAGATTCTATTGAAAACTGTTCTTAAGGAATTATATGAATTATGCATCTTTATGTTTTTGTGAGCTACAGTCTTGTAGACATGAGTTTCCTGTTTTCTACAATTGAGGGAACAAATCATAGTACCAAGATTCGAATAGGAATACAAATTCAAATCAAAATACGATTTGATAAGGAAAAAATACATAATGAAAAAACATAGTATGGCTCCAATATAGAAGTACATGTCTCATAGATACAAAAACATGCATTTTGTTCCAACTTTTAGAAGAATTTCAGCCTCAGGAATGTGCAATAAATGAAAAAAATTCATTCCTTGGAAATTTGGTGATTTGGTGTATATTTGTAGTTTTTTTGAAAATATTTTTGCGGTTTTTGGGCTGTTTTGTATTGGGTTTGTTATCACACAATTTGTACTTGTCCCAAAGGGAAAGGCTAAAGGAGGGCAAATTGGCGTAACAGGAGGTTGTCCTATCACTGTCACCTTAATAAGACACCTCTTTCTATTTGGGGATGATAGCCCAGGGGAGACGTCCCCGGTGACCTGGGGGGTTTGAGAAGGCAAAGGTTAAAGTGTCAAAGATATCCCCTCTCACAAGTCACACCGATCAGAAAGTCCCAAAGTTTTAATCAATGAAGCAATGATATGTCTAGATGTACCTGCCTAGAACAAAGCAACAAGAAAACAATATCTTTTGCAAGTACAATTTGATGTTAGTACTTCATAAAACCTTGGACTTATCGATAAAAGCAATAAGTTGATGCAAGATGAAGCAAACAGAGTTTTATAACATCAAAGTATATAAGATGATAGCTTCACAATAAATGCCTTAAATAAGCTTCACAATGACCAAAAATGATAACCCAATAATAGCAATATACTAGTACTTGTCAGAAGCTATTTAGGCAATGTAAAAATCAACTTTTGCAATTGCTTTTAAGTGCTTTTACTGCTGTAATAAATGGCTGTAGCTTGCTTTTGTAACAACAGCAAGAAGGTTAGTGAATTAACCTAATCTAGGTTTAGGAAAGGTTAGTAGGTTGCTTGAGGTAACATATTTAAGGGTTGGTTTCATCAATCAATCAAATTCAAGGTCTAAATCAGTGTCTTTTAGGGCTAATGGAGTCACTTTGCAGCAGCAAACTTGAAGGAAACAAATGATAATGTAAGAGCTAAGGACCAAGAAGGATGATGATTGAGGTGTTGGTAACTCAAGCCCTCAATCAACAAGCTTTAGAAGGAAAATGACCACTAGGAAGTAGGTAACCTTAGGCCCTAGCGATTTTCCTTCTTCTTTAGCTCAAGCTTGAAACAATGAATGGCTTGATGAAGCAAATGATACTAGAGTGCTGCAATGGCAGGGCTCTAGTACAATGCTTCAAAGGTAGGGTTTCTAGCACAATCTAGTAGGTGAAAAGTTGTTAAGACAAGGACAATAACATGTGCTTGTTCTCCTAGTGTTTTACACTAGCAATTTCATAATCTTAGAAAAAATGCAAAGTAAATGTACCATAACCATTCAAATCAAAGAAGGATTGCAAAAATTCATTTACATTCACCATGAATAATCTAGCAATTAGCCTAGTTGAAGACTTTCTGTTATAACTAAGGAGATTATGTCTCGAGGCCCACAGGTCCTAGACATGGAGTACCGAGAGCCAGATCGACTTGAGCATGGCCCTGGAGGGCCCATCTTTTCTTCCTTTCAGTGCCTCCACTTTGTCAGCAACAACAACATCCATCACCTCGGCTTGGTCCTGTATCGGAGGTGGTTCTTGCTCCATGAGGTAATGAGTCCGGGTATCATGGTATGTGTCACTCTGATCCTCAAAACCTTTGAATATGTGCATCTAGTTCTTTTGTTTCTAATGGGTGCTTGGATCTTATACTTATCCACTTGACCATGTCTGGGGGGAATGACAGGATGCCCTAGTAAGCCTGTGCCCATAGGTTTTGAGTTGCCACTGGGGGGATTCATGAAAAGTCATCATCCGCTTCCGTCATACTTACCACTTTCCATCTTACTTCCCGCTCATCCATCCCATTACATTGGTCTGGGCATTGGGTTGGCCAATCATTTAAGGGTTGCACCTTGCCTTGTGGGAAGAAGGGGCTAAAGGCCCAGAAGGTAAAAGCAACTGGCAAAAGAGAACTCCTAAAAATAAAACCTCGAGATGCTTCGCTTAGGGATCCCCGAGAAAGCAATAAAAAGCTTCTCAGCAAGAAACAAGAGGGACCCATAAAAATAATAAAGCAAGACTTAGTCAGAGGATAAGGGGTCTCATCATGAGCCAGCCTATTAGGTCCATGGGCACCTAGCGGTATGACACTACTAGCAGCTGGTTACCATGCCAGGGTAGTGGCTCTTGGTTGCATGGCCAAGAGAAAGGGGGTCTCATCATGAGCCAACCTTCTCATTTCTTTGAAAGTGCTTGTGGGTAACATTGCCACCACTGGTCACCACGCCAAGGCAGTGTCCCCTGATTAGCCTCTTGAAGAAAAACAATAAAGAATAAAGAATAAATGCATGAATGGGCTTGGAAACATTTGCATCCAGGACAGGTGCAACTCGCCTTCTACAAAGGCACCCACAGGTGAGCCTTGCACTTCCTTGCTATCATTGCACCCCTTTTCAGGACATCCCTTATCCACCTCACCCATTTACATGACTTGGACTTGATCTCTTTCGGAAACATCCCTTCTCCAGTGGACACTGGCCCAATAGGACGTCCTGTCACCTCCTCCAAACTTGCCTTGCAGATTTGTATAATGTCTTTGAGCACTTGACTGGGTAGAAAGGGTTTTATGCACATGTTTAATAAAATTGATGATTGGATGTGATTGACATTGCTATGATCCCTATGACTTATGAGCCCATGGAGGGCGTATCTGTTGATGTGCAGGATCATGCCCGACGGACAGGTACCATATTGGACAGGTACACATGGGGAGATGATTAGTTTGGACCTCCATGGGGCTGAAGAGACCACCAGATGGATGCTGAGACCCCAGCAGGGGGTAGAGACAGGACAAAGGGGTTTGCACCGGAGAAGAGGAGGACGTTCCACAGAGGCAGCCTGTCAGAGCCTTACCTAGGGGGTTGTGCCCTCTACACTGGAACATTGGCCTTGGAAGGCCCATGACGTCACCTAGGATGCCTATGACGTCATCCAACATTGAGGACGTTTTGGGGAGGCAATTATGGCAGTTATGGCACATGTGGCAGCTTGGAGAAGCCCAAGGAGGGCTAACGTTTTGCTCCAGGAGGCAAATCTTGCCCTAAAAAGGGCTAACGTCATCCTAGAAAGGGCACGACGTCTTACTTTTGCTTGATTAGGGTTTAATTTATAACTTTTAATGTAAAACAATATTATTTGGTATTTTGGACTTGTTGACCTTTTGGTGACCTAAAATTTAATTAAGGTCATTTGCACTGTATAAGTAAGAGAGAAAAACTCTCTTTTTAGACATTATCTTTCACTCACACATAGTGAGGTTTGAAATTTGTGCCCTACTTTAGGGTTTTTGGCTGAAAATTGATGTGCACTTGTTGGAGGAGTCTCTTTCTTGGCTATTTTGGAATTTTCTTGGTGAAAGGTTTACAACTAGGGTATGGCTATATGAATGCTTGATAAATGTAAGTGAATTTTTGCAAAACACTTCTTATTTGAATGGTTATGGTATTGTTTACTTTCATTTTGTTATTATAATTTGCTGGATTAAACCCTAGGTGACAAGCACATGTTGGTGTCCTTGTTTCGTGTCCCTACCAAGTTAAGCTAAGAGCCATTTTAATTTGCTGAAGTTAGATAGAGCCTTGCCATAGCAACACTCTACTCCTACTCTTCTAGCCTAGCCGTTTTTATCTTGTCTTTGAGCCAAGGAAGGAGAAAACACACTAAGGCCTAGGGTTTTTACACCTTAGTGAGCCGTTTTCCCTAGGGTTTGATTGATGAAGCCTTGCCTTAGCAACACTTCATCATTAAAATCTCTTGTCCTTAGCCATAGCATCTATCACTCAAGCTAGCCGTTTTTACCTTGTTGATGAGCTAAAGAAGGAGGAGAAAGCACCAAGGCCTAGGGTTTCTACACCTTAGTGAGCCTTTCTGCCCTAGGGTTTAATTGTTGAGGCCTTTCCTTAGCAACAACTCAACATTTAACCCTCTTGTCTTTGGCCATATCATTGTCATTTTGGCCCTTCAACATTTGCAGTTGTTTTGACTCCATTTGCCCTAATAACGCACTAATCGAAGCCTTCTTTATGTTGAGTACCTTGATTACACACACATCCAAATACTTTGAACAACTACTAATCCTTCTAACCCTAGCTTAGACTAATATTTACTAACCCTATTGTCGCCGTCATCTATTTGTGCTATAAACATATCCATGCAACATTTATTGTGTCTTTAAAGCAATTGAAAGATTGGCTAAGGCGTTGCTTCTAGTATTGATATTGTTACATTGATTGCCATTGCTCATTAACATTTATTGTGAAGTAATATATATTATAATCATTGCTATTGTACATCGTTGACTTGCTTCGTCAATATTGATTATCAATTGCTTTATATCAGAAGTCCATGATTATATGAAGTACTAACCAAGCAAGTGATCTTGCGCATGTATAGTTTTCTTGTTGCTTTGTCTCGGGCAGGTACACTTTTTCGTTATTCTTTATCTTTATTGGCTGATTAACCGGGACTTTTTGATCGGTGGTGACTTGTGAGGGGGAAATTATCACTTAGCCTTTTAAGCCTTTGCCTTCTCAAAACCCCAGGTCACCGGGGATGTCTCCCCTGGACCTTACCTCCCTAAATAGAAAGAGCTATCCTATTGAGGTGACAGTGGTAGGATAGTCTCAGTTGCGCCAGTTTGTCTTTCTTTCATCCATCTTCTACTACAACTACAAACTATGCGATAACACTTTCCACCAAGAAAAATGCCAAGAAACACCAAATTTAGCCTTCTGCAAGAAGTGCGCCTAAAATTTCAGCCAATAACCCTTAAGTAGGGCGCGAATTTCAGACCTCACTTGTGAGTGAAATATGATGAAAAATACAAGGGCAAAAACTCTTATTTATACAGTTACAATGATCTTCAATTACAAAATTAGGTAAAAAAGGTCGACATGACCAGTTTACATGAAATATCCAGTTTTTTACATAAAATTAACAAATTAAACCCTAAATCAAGCAAGACAGGTGACGTCATGCCCTTCTAGGGTGATGTTGGGCCTCCTAGGTGAAACGTTGGCCTCTAGGAGCAAAACGTTAGGCCTCCCAAGGCCTCTAGATCAAGCCACACGTGCCAGTTGGCACACAACTGCCTCCATCGTGTCCATCCAACGCTGGGTGACGTCAAGGGTCACAGAGGTGACGTCATGGGCCTTCCAAGGCCAACATCATAGTGGGAGGGCAAGACCCCCCTGGGTCTAGTCCTGCCAGGGTGTCTTTGGTGGAAGGTCCTCCTCTCTTTCCAGTACAAGCCTTTGGCATGTGTCTGCCCCTGGCTGGGGTCTCAGCATCCATCTAGTGGGATTTTAGCCCTATGGAGGTTCGAACTAATCATCTCCCCATGTGTACCTATTCGTCAAGTGTGGCCTTGCAACAACAAGAAGTACGCCCTTTGTGGGCTCATAAGTCACAAGGATCATAGCTATGTCAATCACATCTAATAATCAAGTTATCTAAACATGTGCATAAAACCCCCCTTTCCCAGACAAGTGCTCAAAGACGTTATGCTATTCTACAAGCCAGGTTTGGAGAGGGTTTCAGGAGGTCCTATTGGCTTAATTCTCATTCAATGTGGGATGTTTCCAGGTGAAGATCAATCCAGGTCATGTAATTGGATGAGGTGGTATGGGGATGTTTGAGCAATGGGTGCAGTGATGACAAGGAAATGTATGGCTTACTTGTGGGTGCCATTGAAGAGGGTGAGCTGTACCTTGTCATGGATGCAGATGTTTCCAAGCCCATTTAATGCCTTTTACCTTTTTATCTTATTGCTTTTTCTTTCAAGAGAATAGCTGGGGGACATTGCCCTGGCGTGGTGACCAGTGGTGATAGTGTTAACCCATAAGCATTTCATGGAGATGAGAAGGTTGGCTCGTGATGAGCCCCCTTTCTCTTGGCTATGCCACTAAGAGCCACTACCCTGGCGTGGTGACCAATTGAATGGTAGTGTCATACCGCTACATGCCTGTTATCCACCAAGTTGCACTAGGATGGACTTCCAACGAGCCGCCAAAGATTGAACATTTTCATGTTCAAAATTCAGAGTTCAGAAGTTTAGTCGGTCATAAAGACCAACTTTTTCATATTTCCATAAAAAATGTAATTAGAGATGTTGCATGATGAACTTGTAAAAGGTCTTGGCCACCTTCGTCTTAGGCATGAGTTGTAACTCTGGAGTGTTTTTTTTACTTATTTATTATATTTTGCCGTTTTTAGGCAATTTATAATTAATGAGTTTTTTCACTCAATCCCTCCAGAGCTGGAGTATATACTCATGGTTAGGCCTTAGCATGGATCTAAGCCTAGTGTCTAATGTATATTACCATGCTAAACATAGTACTAGAGTCTTATGGAAATGTGCTTAAGTCCCCCTTAGATTTTTTTAATTTTTCAGTTAATTAAATTTTTTCCGCAAAACGAGAATTTTTAATTAAAAAATAAATATGTATTAAAAAAGTGGTACTAGGGAACTTCATATGCCTTGGGGGTGCTCATTTTTGGACCTAGAGCACCCATATTACCTAGGTATCCACTTGGTCGAGTAAAATTAGTAATTTTAATCACTTAAAAATAAATTTTACTCAAAAAACCTCAAAAAGTCGAATTAAATCAAATAAAATTAGCAAAAGCTAAATTTGGGGAAACATGTGGGGACATGTTTGAGGTGAATTAAAGCCCCAAAAGGGAAGGTGGCAACAAAGGGAGAACTCCTATTGGTCGAAGATTGAAAGTCGAACAAGTGGTATAGTAGTTTAGCATGTGCTCCTTAAGGAGGTGCGCACCTCTTGAGAGGTGGCACATTCTCAAAGGGGGCAATCAACCTCTTGAGAGGTGGCGCCCTCCTCCTCTTCCAAAAGTTCACACTTGTCATCCATTTGAGTTATGGGATAGGTGGCTGCCCTCACATTACACTTGGCTGCTCTCCCTCTCACACTTGGTGCGCCCTCCCTCATGGGAATCCTCACCCATTTTGCTATATAAGAAAGCACTCTCCCATTGCTAAAGTTAGTTGGAGTTTGGGGATTGCTGCTTGTAGTTGTACTATTGTAATACTTTTCATTTGGAATAAAGAGACTTTGGAGGTCAAGAAGGTGTGTTATACATGTGTGTGGATGCTTGATGTCAATTTGTGGTTAATCTATGAGGTAATATTTGCCTAATTTCTTCTTTGGATTTGTTATCTTGGCCTTTGAATGGATGCTATCATCTAGTAGGATAGGATTTATCTAGCTTGCTGTTAATCCTATTGTTCATTTATATTTAGAGGCTTTGATGTGTATGCATGTTTTGGTTAACTAACATACTCTTTAAGTTTCTTGTGTAGGTGACACCAATTTTGTTAACAAGTTGATTTGCAAGATTTTAAAGCTTACAGGTTCTCATAGCTTGGAGTGGTGATGAAACTTGCTTGTATCTTCACAATTTCAAGGATCTAAAGATTCATTCCCTCCTTAGCTCATTTAAAGACTGCACTGCCCAACGGTTCCAAGGCTACACGTTTCTTCCTTCTCTTTTTATCAAAGAAAATCTAAATTTTGGTTACTTTGTTGGAAATGCAAGTATCTTAGATCTATCCTTATTTCAAATTCTGAATATCTAAGTGTACATGCATAAGATAAACTAGATCCAAGTTTGTACTTTCAAGTTTCATCTAATGCTTAGATCTAGCATAGGAAAAGTCTCCTTTTAGCATGCTTTCTTTCAAAAAATTTTAGAAGTTAAAGGGTAGTTCTTTTCTTAAATCTTTCACTTTCATATTTGGCAATTAGAATGCCTTTATATTGCCGTTTTAAAACAACAAGCAAAGACCCTAAGGAGACAAACTCTTTAGCTTGCTCTTCTTAGCTCATTTTTGCTCATTTTACACTAGTTTTACTTAGTCAATTTTGGGGCTTTCCTACTAATAACCAAAGACACTTCCAAAGTGTTTTTGGCCATCTTTTGTCATTGTTTGCTTGCTGTTTTATGCAAGTTAGGGAACAGATAAAAGGAATTTCTGTCCATTTTGGGTGGATTTGGAGCATCTGGGACTCCCGGGGGCACCCTTTTCTTCAATAAACATTTGTAAAACATTGTAAAGACTTGTGACCCCCCTAATGAATGGTCACAAGTCACTCCCATAAAGAGTTGTGCAAGTTCTTTAATAAAATCAGTGGGGCTACAAGCTCCCACTCTTCATTCCCCCTAGGGGATCGGTGTTTTTGGTGATTGTCTCAATTTTGCAGTTTTAGTTTAGATTCAATTTTCACAACTAAGGATAAGCTAGAAGTAAATCTTTCAATTCATCACAAAGCACTACAATCTTACATAAACAAAAGTTAAATAAATCTTCACATAGATTAGATTTTATCTGGAAAGTAAGATTTTAACTGCTAGATTAGTTTTCCCTTTTGCAAAGTAGAACACTAGTTTTTAGATTAGATTTCATTTTCAATACTTTTCTTTGTGGTTTAAAATAAAAAATTCCCCTCAGCTCCCAGTGCGGTTCCTGACCCTTCCAATTGCGAGCTAGTCTCAATCTGCTGGGAGTAAGTTTCATACACGCTGGGCTGGTCAGTGGTGATAGAATAATTAGGGAAATCTCTGAAGTAGCTAGCTTAATGGACGAGAAAACGCCTAAAAGTGACCTACGAAGTAAGGCGGGCCCTCTCGGGACCTAGTTTCCCACCCATTTTGGACATCCAACACTTTAAGTGAGTTTATTGGTGAGACCATTTGAGTTTTGGTAAACTCTCCCCAAGTTTCCAAACAAAGAGCTAACCTTCAAAGAGGCCATACATTTTCATTAATTCAACATCAATTTACCTTAATAAAATACACGAACTACACTGCTCACGATTACCTTTAAGGCACTGATCTCATTTACACACTTTGCAAAGCCATATGCTTCATTTACTTTTCAGTCATTTACTTGAAGCAAATTGATTTTACTTGCATCTAAAAATTGTGTCTTAAGTATCCTTTTATGCAAGTACATGCTTAATATATATATCATGGTGAATAATTGATCTGTGTATTTTCACTTTATGGTTGGTTGATGAAAGAATAAAACTCGTTGATTTATTTCTTGTACTTAGTTTAGTTCAAGCCTTAGTATATTTGTTAGGGACTACCCACCTTGGCTTTGCTAGGAGTTAGCCTAGATGGAGGAGTTGAGGATTAGGTGACAACACCTTAACTCTCACTTGCCCCCAAGGACACACTGAGTGGATTGCAGATTTCTTCCACGTCTCCCAGGTGTGTATAAGGATGACAACAATGCCCATGGACCTAATAGGCTAGCTCGTGATGAGACCCCCTATCCTCCAACTAGGTCTTGAGTTTATTTATTTTATGGGTCCCTCAATTTCTTACTGAGAAGCTTTTTACTGCTTTCTCGAGGATCCCTGGGCGAAGCATATGAAGGTTTATTCTTTTGGATTTTATCTTTTGCCAGCTACTTTTACCCTCTGGGCCTTTAGCCCCTTCTTCCCACAAGGTAAGGTACAAACCTTTGCTAGCTTGGCAAACCCAGTGCCCGAACCAATGCTGGGGATGGATGAGAGGGAAGACGATGGAAAGTGATAAGTATGGTTGGAATGGACGATGACCTTTCATGAACCCACCCAGTGGCAACTTAATCCTAAGGGAAACAACTTGCTAGGGCATCCTGTCATTCCCCCCAGGTGTGGACAAGTGGAAAGGCATAAAGTCCAAGCACACGTCATGAAGCAAAAATAATTAAATGCACATATTCAAATGTTTTGAGAATCAGAGTGACACATACCATGATACCCGAACTCATTACCTCATGGAGCAAGACCCACTGTTGCTGAAGGACCAAGCCGATGGGATGGATGCTGTTGCTGCTGACAGGATGGAGGCATTGAAGAAGAAAGATGGGCCCTCCATGGCCAAGCTCAAGTCAATATGGCTCTCGGTACTCCATGTCTAGGACCTGTGGGCCTCGAGACATAATCTCCTTAGTTATCCCTAGGCTAGGGGATAACAAGGTTTATGGGTGGATGGGTATGAAAGGCATGAGGTATAATATCAGAGACAATCAAAAGTACTTAACAGTACCGTATCCCTACTGTATGGAAAATTTGCTGAATTTTGTACTGCTGCTAAATTTCCATACAACAAAGGCCAATATGGCCGAATCATGTTAATATGGAACAAATCATCCACCATAGCAATTAACGTCAGAATGATCTTTAGTAGATGCAACATGAATTTTGAATGCAAAACATAGTTGTCTATGGACACACGTTTTCTCACCCATCACAAGTAATTCCTTAAATGTCTTTTGCTAAAATCTGTAGTTGAGTTGCCAAATTAAATGAAATTGTCCTTTTTAGATGGATCCATGATGATAATAATAGTTTACTTTTGAATGGTTACTCGCAGTTGCAACATTTGGTAGTCTAAATTACTGAAAAGAGTTCTCGTGTATTTTTTTTTTTCATTCACCTTGTTCTCTTCAAGAAACACATAATTGCAGGTTAGCTTGCATAATTGTGTAATAGGACAAACTTGTCTGAAGACTTTGGCACACTTTTCTTCAAAATCAAGATATACTCTTGAATTTGGAGCCAAAGAGGATATATTAGCTCTCTTGGCTTATGTAGGAAGGGGGATCTAGTATGCCTGCTCTTTGGCTCTTGGATGTATCAACCTCAATGTACATGTATGTTGACATCTAATGTGATGTATGCTGCATTTTCAAAAAAATAGTTCCCAAATTATTGCTATAAATTGGTGGGTAAGAATAATAATAAATTTATGGTGGAGGATAGTTGTGTTTAAACATTAGATCTTTGGCACTTTCTTAATTCACTCTCGAAGTTCCTTTTAATATTATTTCTTTCCCTTGAAAATTACTTTATAACATTGAATTGAACCGAGATGAACCGAAGCTTTGGTATTGACCCCCGAGGCTAGGGTTCACCCTAGCCACTACCCTCGAACTAGTTTGCTATAGATCTGTTTTCATGCTGGATTTTGTCATGCCTCATATTATTATTAAATATATAAATAAATAATAATAATAAAGAAGTATAATAATTATCCTAAAGGGGTCATAATAAGTACTCATATAAATAAATAATAATAATTATCCTAAAGGGGTCATAATAAGTACTTATTATGGATATTTGGGTAATAAAAGAAAATGGTAAAATAAGAATGACAATTTATGGAGAAGCCCTAAAATATGATAAAGAATTAAATAATGGATCCTAGGGATCGGGTTCTTAACCATGGATGGATTCTGTATAAGGACAAAGAAGAAGGAGAAAATACATCTCATTTTGCTTGGGAAATTTAAGGACAAGGCTAAGAAGAGCTGGCATAGTAGTGGATTGAGGGCTTAGGGGCTCTTAGTCATGATGACTGAGGGGTTGGTTGGGAGGAGAGTTGTCCCCCACACTTCGTTGCGGCTTGTGAGATCAAGGATTGGAGTGCCACAGGTAAGTTGATTCCATTGGCTTTCAGGTAAGATACTCACCACACACTCCTTGTAATTTCTTAAATCACGTATCTCTATTTTTATCAGATCCAGGTTTGCAAGATGTGTTGTTTAATCTATGTATTTAGATTTATATGAATTTGGGTCCTGACATATGGTATCAGAGCATAGGTTTCAACCCTTAAGGCCTATGGGCCTTTCCAAATTAAGTTAGATAAATAGAGATCTGATAACTATTATCTGCATTCTTCCATTAAAGATTTTAAGCATGTTGAAATCTGTATGACACTATTTTTTGAAAATAGTTTGAAATTATATATATATATATATATATATATATATATATATATATATATTCTTTTTATTAGGTCATTGCATTAGTTGGATCCAATTTTGGATCTTGCTTCTATAAGATCTGGTGCCTCCGCGTCCACGTAGATCAAATTCGCTGTAATAATAAAATAAAATGAAAGTTGTAAAAACATTTAGAAGAGGAGATCTGTAGCATCTATCTACAGAGCATAGTTGAGAACCAAAATCAATGGAAAGGTAACCGGATCAAATCTGATTGGATCGGTTGTTATCGATACAAGGCAAGTGAATTGTTGCATCCAAATCTGTTGTGTTTCACCATTTGCGGCAAACTTCGATTTTATTTGTGCAAGTGACACTCTTTGTTTGGCCCTATTCTAAACAATATGCTCTTTTAGGGGTTAGATCTGAATGTTTTCTGCCATATTTTAATTAGATTTAACACCATTTCTACAGGTCAACCTCACAACTTTTAAAATCCAAAATCAACTTGCATCTATTTGACTAGATCTAATGTTCTATTTTGAACTCATGCATAGATCTAGCACACTTTTGCCTTGCTAAACCAAATCACTGCTTTTCAAGTTCACTATTTTTTTGACTTGCAACAAGGGTTTTATTCTTGGATCTAGTGTTTTCTTTTTCAGAATTTATGCCTAGATCTAACGCGTCACTAATTCATTTCTCATATTGGAAAAAAAATGTGGGTTAAAGATAGTCTTTCTCTCTTTACCATTAACAAGGGTTTCATGGCTTAACCCTAAATGACTATCAAGCACAAATTTGCATTTCTAAGCCAAATCGATGCTCAAACCCATGGATTTCTTCAAGATTTCAAGTTCTTTTATACATGTTATTTCATGTTAATGTGCTTCAGGTCGAAAGCCATTATGCCTTGTTTTTTCAATTACCTGTTGTAAAGTCCTCATATACGTAGAAGGTTTGAGATCTTCCTTAACGAAGTGATGGTGATATTTGGTTAAATTAATGTCAAATATGAATTCTACTAATTTGGTTGACTCACATGTCGACGATTCAAGTGATCTGAAACTTCTTCATAATTTGGTCATGCTTGCTTGGGACTTTAATAAAGCCTACAACCATGCTTGGGATTATATTGTGAAAATGAAATTTGGGTAATTTGTCAAACGTGTCATGGGGAGACTCATCGCGTGTTAAAATTGAATGTCCTTTACAATGAAGAAGTTTTAAGAAGTTTGTAAGACTGCATTGAATGGTTCAGGATGGTTCATATGCCCAATTGCTTTTGTAAACACAATAACTTTGTGTGCTTGGTGTTTTCTTGCACAATTTGTATTTTTGGTAGGAATCAAGAACATGGTTCTTGTTACCCTCTTAGGGGTAGCAACCTTTGGATACCCTCACAATGGTATCATGTACCTGCCTGCACGAGATATCATGCATCTTTTCTCAGATCTAGACAGAGTCCTTCATTCCCCAATTGAAACATGATGACTGCTCAATGAACCATAACATGTTTCGTACAAATGCTCAGATATCAGTGCACCTTGATGCTCCAAGTTACTCCATAGATACTCTATGTGTAATACTTACCTAGGCATGATGACATAACCTTCTGGCATGTTGTGAAGTTGTAGTTACCTTGCGACTGTCGATTAGAATGTCATAACTTACAAAATCTTATCACTTTCTTCGTATTACCTTGAGGAACATCTTATTTGTTAAAAGTGTGTCCACCCTAAGATTACTCACACTATCTAGGCATTCAAACTGGATAACGCACTCCACATCCTAACCATATCTAAGCATTTTCATCTCCCTAAGTATCACTTGTCTCCATCCACATAGAAAAGTGGCATACCGTCATGTAAGGTTCTCTCAAAGGTCAAAAGAAAAGTCAGAGTTAAGGCCTTAAATCAAATAAAGCCATAAAGACTAAAGAGGTGAAGAGCAAATCAAACAAAGTACAACTACTTCACTGTGCCCCTCCCCTCCCCCCTTTTTTCAAAGGCCTAAGAGCAAAATGCTTATCGAAAGAAAAAAAGACCTAGAAAAATTGTCAAACAAAAGAAAAGAAAGGGAAAGTGTGTGTAGACCGAAGTAGTGAGACTCCCTCAAGAAAGCTATTGTAAAAAAAGAAATGTCTAGCTAAAATAAAGCTTGAAGCATGAAGATTGATTTACACATGTCTACAATTTTGAGGAGCATCACATGATCATTCCCCCTTCCCTTTTTGTCATTAATTTCATTAATTGCCTATCTCTTACTTGAAAACTTAGGAAATGTGGGTTTTCCCTAGGAATGAACTCATTTAATACAATTAATAATGTTTCTCTATGTAAAATTTAGGGAAGTGTCAAAATTAATTTAATTGTGATGCTTACTAGGAAATTGTCATCTGGAAACGACAACTTAATAACGTCTTAGATGGATAAACTCATTGTCTTAGGTAATTATTACACATTGGAGTATTTTTTAATTTGTTGAGCACTCTTTTTCTATTTTTGGCACATGCCTAATTCACAACTTAAGTTAAAGGGTGAATTTTAATTGGACACATGATTTTTTCGATAAAAACAGTAGCATGTTGGACTTTTTTGTCCACTTTGACCCTTTCCTAAAGGGTGTGCACCATGAAAAGTAGAAAAACCATATTTCTATTTGTAAGAGCACATCTAAAATAACATTGTGCCCATGGTTTTTGATTCTTACCATGGTTTTGTAAATGGTTTCATGCCTCTTCATCTATAAAAGAGGAGTGCCTCTTATCTGTAAACTAGTTGAAATTTCTTGGAGAATAAGAAAAGAAAGAATATTCTGCCGAAGCTATTGTCTATTATTTCTTGGGTTCTTTATTTGCTTGATTGGAGGGTGGCTTATATGTTTTATGCTGGAGCGGAAGCGGTGCATGTTAGAGAATATGCTGGAGAGTTAGGAGGTAACTCTAGCCCTCCACTTATGTTTTCTTTGTTACTTTAGATACATTTGAAGGGAAAATCTTAGGGTTTCATTTTATTATATCTGAATTTTCATTGAATACTAGCATGTTCTAGGTTGTTTTCCAAGTATTGATTCAACCACCTTTAGCATAAGCCCTAACTACCCCAGATCTGGCGCTTTTCCCCCAACTTGTCCTGAGGGAAGACACCAATACACTATAGATCAGTAACACTAGATCTAGTTGACCCCATAGTCCAATGGCAGGCCCTTTTTTCCTTATGAAAAATTTTCCAATAAAAAATAAACCCGTCTAAAATTTTCAGGTCATTTTTAAAATTTTTTGAGCTTAAATGAATTTTTTTTTTTGGGATTATAATGCTGACTTGTTCCTCCATTGAATATCTTTATTGCCGGCACAAGGGTTTTTACGTTGTTCTAGTTTTATTTCCTGCAATCCTTGAATCTTTCTATATTTGCAGGTTCAGATCCATTTTATCTTTAAATCCTTGCACCGATCTATAGATCTGGGCCACATTTCAAGGTAAATTTGGAGGGTTTTCTTCAAAACTCGTTTGCAGACCTATAATTGCAGAGAAAGATAGGCTGGCCCAGGAGAGCCCCATGACTTTGTCCAAAGGCTCTACAAAATCATTAAATATCAGTAAACTAACAATGGGTTTCCTGGCTAAGTTTTCATGTCAATTTGCTTTATAAATCTCTTGCCAATAGACTCAGGTTCAAATCGCATCAAATGACCCTCATTCAAACACGCTATTTAGTTGGTTTAATGTGTAGAGATATATAAAAAGTCGATGGGCAACATTGACGTATATTTTTTTTGGTTTATAACCTTTATTTTTTTACTTTAACTGACTTCAACCATTCGCATCCATATCATTTTCTGATTTGGGGGACGTCTGGTTAGAGTTAAGGCGTTGAAGTGACGAACCTCTTGCATATCAAACTAGCACCAGTGATCTCACAAACACACACAAAGAAAAGAAAACAAGAGAAACCAATCGATTTAATGCCCTTGCCAACTTGGTTTTCCCTCGACCTGTCATTGAAACCTCTGATCCTTTTCTGAGCAAAATCACGCCCTGTTCTCTTGCTATCATATGCGCCCCTCCTCCGGTCATGATCTGACTCAAAGATTAACCTGGTGGTCGAAATATTTTTACTCTGTGTTTTGACAAAATCGTCCATGGCTCGGATTTAAAATCGTGGTTTAATTTACTATTCCTAAGTCATGAGTTTACTGTTATCGCACAGGTTGTAGTTGGAGTAAAGGACGGATGGAAGAAAGGCAAACTGGCGAAACTGAGACTATCCTACCAATGTCACCTCAATAGGATAGCTCTTTATGTTTAGGGTGGTAGGCCCAGGGTAGACGTCCCCGATGACCTGGGGTTTTGAGAAGGCAAAGGCGTATGGCTAAGTAGAAAGTTTCCCCCCCTCACAAGTCACCACCGATTAGAAAGTCTGACTAATCAACCAATAAAGATAAAGATAACCAAAAGTGTACCTGCCCGGAACAAAGCAACAAGAAAATTATATATGTGCAAGATCACTTGCTGGTTAGTACTTCATATAATCAAGGACTTTCTGATATAAAACAATTGACCAATAATATTGATGAAGCAAATCAATGATGTATAATAGCAATGGTTATAATATATCACTTCACAATAAATGCTAAAGAAGCTTCACAATGAGCAATGGCAATTTATCATCAATGTAATAATACCAACATTAGAAGCAACGCTTTAGCCAATCTCTCAATTGCTTTAAAGATACAATAAATGCTGCATGGATATGGTTATAACATAAGTAGATGACAACAACAATAGGGTTAGCGAGTGTTAGTCTAAGCTAGGGTTAGAAGAAGTTAATGATTGTTCAAGGGTATTTGGAAGTTGTGATAAAAAACACTCAAGTACAAGGTCTTAGATCAGTGCGTTATTAGGGCAAATGGAGTCAAACTAGCTGCAAAAGTTGAAGGGCCGAAATGATAGTGATAGGGCCAAAGACAAGAGGGATATGATGGTTGAAGTGTTGCTAAGGCAAGGCTTCAACCTATCAACCCTAGGGGAAGACGACTCACTAAGGTGTAGTAAACCTAGGCCTTAGTGCGTCTTCCTCCTTTAGCTCAAATGGTAAAGTAAAAATGGCTAGCTTGAAGAGTGAATGGTAGAGTGTTGCTATGGCAAGGCTCTAACATTTATCTTCAGCAAAATAAAATGGCTCTTAGCATAACTAAGTAGGGACATGAAACAAGGAAACCAACATGTGCTTATTCCCTAGGGTTTAATTCAACAAATTTCATTAAAATGCAAGTAAAAGATACCATAACCACTCAAATAAAGAAGGATTGCAAAAATTCACTTACATTCACTAGGCATTCATTAAGCCAAACCCTAGTTGTAAACCTCCACCAAGAAAATGCAGAACCAAAAAAAAAGCCTCCTTCAACAAGTGCGCATCAATATTTCAGCCAAAAACCCTAAAGGAGGGCGCAAATTTCAGACCTTACACAAGAGTGAGTCAAAGATCATGAGAAAATGAGAGTGAAAACCCTCAATTTATACCATACCAATGACCTTATTTAAATTTTAGGTCACCAAAAGGCCGACAAGGCCAAAATACATAATAATACTATTTTACATTAAATGTCATAATGAAAACCCTAAATCAAGAAAAATGAGGACATCATGCCCTTTTAGGGTGACGTTAGCCCTTTCTAGGGCAACATTGGTCTCCTGGAGCAAAACGTTAGGCCCCCTTGGGCCTTCGGAACTAGCCACACGTGCGACAACTGCCTCCCAAAACCTCCATAAAATGCTGGATGACGTCATGAACGTCTTGGGTGACGTCATGGCCTTCTAAGGCCAACGTCTTGGTGAAAAAGGCACAACCCCCCTGGGTACATGTCTGCTCAGCTGCCTCTGGTGGAACGTCCTCCTCTTCCCCAGTGCAAACCCTTTGACCCGTCTCTGCCCCATGCTGGGTCTCAGCATCCATCTGGTGGGCTCTCAGCCCCATGGAGGTCCGAACTAATCATCTCCCCATGTGTACCTATCCATCTGGGTACCTGTCCGCTGGGTATGATCTTGCACATCAACAGATACGCCCTCCATGGGCTCATAAGTCACAGGGATCATAGCAATGTCAATCACATCTAATCATCAATTTTATTAAACATGTGCATGAAACCCCTTTTACCCAGTCAAATGCTCGAAGACATTACACAAATCTGCAAGCCAAGTTTGGAAGAAGTGATAGGGTGTCCTGTTGGGCTAGTGTTCATTGGATGTGGGATGTCTCCGGGAGAAATCAAATCCAAGTCATGTTAATGGATGAGGTGGACAAGGGATGTTTGGACAAGGGGTGTAATGATAGCAGGGAAATGCATGGCTTACCTGTGGGTGCCTCTGTAGAGGGTGAGCTGCAACTGTCCTGGATGCAGATGTTTCCAAGCCCATTCATGCCTTTTGTCTTTATTCTTTATTGCTTTTTTCTTTCAAGAAGCTAATCAGGGGACACTGCCCTAGCGTGGTGACTAGTGGTGGCAATGTTACCCACAAGCACTTTCATGGAAATTAGAAGGCTGGCTCGTGATGAGACCCCCTTTCTCTTGGCTATTCCACCAAGAGCCACTACCCTGGCGTGGTAACCAACTGCTAGTAGTTTCATGCCGCTAGATGCCCATGGACCTAATAGGCTGGCTCGTGATGAGACCCCCTATCCTCTGACTAGGTCTTGTTTTATTATTTTTTATGGGTCCCTCTATTTCTTGCTGAGAAGCCTTTTACTGCTCTCTTGGGGATCCCTGGGCGAAGCATCTCGAGGTTTTATTTTTAGGCTTTTATCTTTTGTCAGTTGCTTTTACCCTCTGG
>JASDQU010736087.1:53611-73337 GCA_032191745.1 Picea mariana
TCTTAGTCAATAATGTTGTCCCTGCAAATTTTCTTGCATCAGTTCATTTGTCGAGGGTGTGCCCTTTTCCCTTATTTATATGTTTTGACAGTGGATGCTTTGGGTTACTTGTATTGTGGGACTAGTTCAAGGCATCTTTTTTTTTGGATGGCTAAGATGTTGATGTTTGTATCTCGGACAGGAACTTCCGCACATGTTTTGTGTCAAACATGTGTGAAGTTGTCCAAGTCAAATCTATTTTGTAATTCACTTTATTTATGAAGTGAAAGTCTTTTAAGTAGATGTTGAGTCTAATAAAGTTCATTTTTTAATGCATTAGTGATTTAGATTAATCTCAATTGTTGATCTCATTGAGAGATTAGGGTTTTTGCTAAAGTATAAAGGCATGTCAAGGTAGAGGGTAAAGACATATTCATTCTTCACGAAGACAGTTTTTCTTCATGAAGATAGTTTTTTCTGAAGGAGAAGAAAGAGGTCGAGGAAGAGAGAAATCAGTGCAACAATGAAATGATCAATTTGCAGTGGTTACAGGTTGAAGAATAGAGGCGCAAYATTGATTCCGTACAGTCGTACGAACAGTTCCATACGGATAGGCCGTATAATCTTATGGATGTGTCAGTTCAACAAGCTTCTCAAATATGTTTTATAGGTTTTTTTTATCATTAGGCAAAAAGCCTCGTTTTCGAGGTGTCCTTGTAAGTTTGTAGCAGTGTTGTATATCTCGGCGATATATCAGATATATCGCCGATATTTAGAGAAGGCCTATATTTTCCTGGGAAAATATCGCGACACATTCATTAACTCGCGAGAAATTAGGAATATATCACGATTCGAAGGAAAGTGTCGGCCTGCTGGTTAAAAGGGCGGAAAAAGTGCGCGTGAAGGGGTTTTAGAGGCCGTAGGTTGCTTTTTTCACTGATTGTTTCATTTCTAAGGTGTGAGAGAGCTAGAGAGGTGTGAGGGAAGTCATTGTGCATCTATCCAAGGAGGAGAAAGCCAAGGATCTTGTTGCCATTAGCGCCAGTCGAGAGATCAAGATTTCCAGGTATGATCCAAAATGTTTTTCTTTCATTTGTTTGAAGTTTGAACTTTGTTTTTTTAGAGTTAGGCTAGGGTTTGCAATGTGCCTCTTCTTGTTGTTTTTGAATGGAAGATTCAATCATTCTAATTCATCTAGCTCTCATTATTTAACCTTTGCATTATCATGTGTTTATTTTGTTTTTTTTTGTGCCATAGGTTTAATATTTTGATCTAAACAAAATGCCGAAGGCATTGGATCCAATGTGGGTGTATGGTGAACCAGTGGAACTTCCCAATCGACAAATATTGACATGCAATCTTTGCGGCATGGAGGAATTAGTTGCTTGAAATGCCACCTTGCCAAAATCATTGGGTTTGATGTGGAAATTTGTTTAAATAGTAACTTGGAAATTATGCGTATTGCAAACCAATCACTCATTGATATGGCTAATAAGAGGGATGCGACTGAGGCTCGCAAAAACGAACTTGAACTTGCAAATAGAAACACTGGAACAAGTGCCTCTGAGGGGGGACCAGTACCACAATCCCACTCCTCAGCCACAAGGCCCTCAACTTCTGCAGTCTGCTCATCAACCTCACCTTTCTTTGTGCCGAGGTCAACACCTGGGGGCAACCTTCTATTCGTTCATTGATTAAAAGAAAAGAGACGGAGGAGGCCGACAAGCTTGTGGCCAAATGTTTTCTTTGGAGTGATATACCTTTTAACATTGCCAATAACCCCTTCTACCATTCCATGTTTGAAGCTGTTGCAATTGTTGGCCCAGGGTATAGGGGCCCTTCCTATCAGGATTTGAGAGGGCGTCTCCTTCAAAGGGAAAAGGCTGACTGCACATAAATATTAGCTCATCTCAGGGAAACATGGAAGACCACCAGATGCACCATGATGTCGGATGGGTGGACTGATGGGAAGGGCAGGTCAATTCTAAACTTCTTGGTTAATTGTCCCAAGGGGACAATGTTTATCAAAAGTGTTGATGTAAGTGCATATACAAAAGATGCACAATTATTATTTGAGTTGCTGGATGGCTTTATCCGAGAGATAGGCCCGCAGTATGTTGTCCAAGTCATCATAGACAATGCTGCTAATTATGTTGCTGTTGGGAGGATGCTTATGGAGAGGTATCCATCCTTGTACTGAAGTCCTTGTGCCGCCCATTGCATTGATTTTATGCTAGAGGACATGGAAAAACTTCCTTGGATCAAGGAAATCATTGATTTAGATCATATATATATATATATATATAATCACACATTTGTTCTTTCACTCATGAGACAATTCATAGGGAACAGAGAGTTGGTGCATCCCACAATCACACGTTTTTCCACCAGCTTCATTTCTCTTCAGTTTCTCCTCAATAGTATGTTGGAGTTACAAAGAATGTTTCTTTGTAATGAGTGGGCTGCTTGTGTCTATATAACTAAACAAGATGGGAAAGCCATAGCCCAACTTGTGGGACATGACCAAAGATTCTGGAGTGGAGTAGGGGAGGTATGTATCATTAGTGAACCTTTGTTAAAGGTTCTTCGATTGGTTGATGGTGAGAAGCCCGCAATGGGCTACTTGTATGATACCATTGATAGGGCCAAGGAAGCTATCTACTGGTACTATGAGAACAAGGGGGAGGAAGGACTGACCAAGAGAGCTCAGAGATGGCGTGTGATTGATGAGCGATGGAATAACACTCTCCATCGTCCCATTCATGCAGCAGGGCTCTACCTCAACCCTACATTCGCTTATGCTTGTGGATTTAATTTTGATGGTGAGGTCATTGATGGTTTCCTCCAATGTGTTCAGAGGATGGCGATGACTCCAGTTGAACGCTCAGAGATTTCTAGACAGAGTGAGTTATATAGGATGGCATCTGGGATGTTGGGCTATGATATGGCTGTCCAAGATAGGACCACAAGGATGCCAGGTAAGCTTCAATTTCAAATTTTGTTTGTTCCTTTCTATATATTATATATGACATTTATTACTTGATGGAAATCCGAAATATAATTCGTTTTCTTCCTTTCATTTTATTCATTGTAGATGTCTGGTGGAAACACTATGGTGGAAAGCTCCCAGATCTGCAGAAACTTGTCGTTTGAGTGCTTAGTCAAACTTGCAGTTCTTCAGGGTGTGAGCGCAATTGGAATGTCTTTGAAAAGATACACTCTAAGAAGCACAACAGGTTAGAAATGTTAAAAACTGCAACAATCAAAATTTAAATTGTTGATATATTTTTTAATTTTAATTTTTGCAATTTAGTATTTACTATTTACCATTACTAACTATAGCTCTCAATGTGCATATAGGTTAGGTACCCAACGCCTTAATGACTTGGTATATGTCTACTACAATCGAAGGTTGTGGGTGAAGCAACTTGACAAAGAACCTGACATAGAGGCCATTTCATTAGATGACATTGACACCACTTGTTAGTGGAGGGTGGAGATTCAGGAACTTGAGATGGAGGAGGCACCCGAGTGGTCTAAGGAGCATGCAGATGATTTGATGGAGGAGGTGACAATAGAGGAGGAGGAGGAGGACGATGTTCCACGTCCAGTGGATACATAGGTTGAGGAGGAGATTGGACTTCCAGTGGATCCAATGCCACAACCACCTCCATGGAGAGCCATACCTAGAGTTGGACTTGGGTTCGTTGGGACTGGGAGGAGGCAAAACACTTTTCCTTCCACCTCGTCCCCATCACTTACCACCTTAGATGGAGTATCTGGAGGAGCTGGAGCTTCCACTCCAAGCTCATCCAGTGTACCTCCACGACCACTTACTGCTTCCAGAGGAAAAGTGGTGCCCTTTACTTGTAAAAGGGATAGAGTGACACAACCTAGAGTGAATCAATGATTTGGATTGCTATGATCTATCATTTTCATTTTATCATGTACTATTTAGTATCTAGAAGCCTCATGATTATTCATCTCATGGGATACATTTATTTTGATCATTTGATGTGATTTTGTATCTACTATCATCCTATCAGGAACATGTTTTAGAATTTTCAGTTTAGTAATGATATGTATCTTATTTATTGGTTGTATTTTCATATTTATGTAGCAATGTGTTTATTTGATGTTGTTGTTGCTTTACATGCTTTAAAAATTGAAAAAAATGAGTGTTTTTGTATTTGTTTGAGGTCTTGTGACATTTTCCGAGATATTCCAATATTTTCCACCGATGTCACCGAGAAGTTACATTCCGGACCCTCGCCGATACTTTCCCCGAGACGACATATACAATATTGGTTTGGAGTATTTAATGATAAGTTGATTTTGAATGACAATTTTCGTTTGTGTTTTATGCTTCAGCTGTTTATTTCCAGCTATATGTGTGATTGCTGAATGTCAAGAAATATTGATGTCTGTGGTTGAATAAAATCTGATTTATTTAACTAAGAGAAACATAGCACAACGGTCACCTAGAGCCTGAAAATTTACATAAGAGATGGTTTATAACCGTTTTGTAGATGATTCTCTTGTCTTTGTGAGTGCTGAGTAGGGTTTGGTCAACAGTCACCTAGTGTTGGAAAATTTACATAAGAGATGGTTAATGACCATTTTGTAGATGATTCTCTTGTCTTTGTGAGTGCTGAGTAGGGTTTGGTGGATGGGGCCTCCAATTCTTGGATACATTTTGTTCTACATCATGTGTTATGGTTAGTTATCACAGGACAGATTTTTGGTTGGATGGGAAGGATTCACTGTTAGATTGGATTCCTGCAGCTTGGACATATATTCAACTTGGGGTCATTGTGTGGTATTTGGGTATTCAATTTGGAGTGGGGCTATTGCCAATATTTGTGCGATTGGTGTCTTCAGATGCTATTGAGTGAACTTCATGTTTGGCATCATAAGAATCTCCCATTTGCTGGGAAGCTGGCTATTGTTGGATGCATCCTTTAGGTTTCACATGTTTATTATGTCTTTTGCAGGTTTCCTAGCTGGGCCTGATTTTGGCGGCTTGAGCCGATTTTGTGGTTATACTTGTGGTCCAAGTATGTTGGAGAGAGTGGCCTCCCTTTCGTTCCATGG
Organism: Picea mariana; assembly: GCA_032191745.1. NCBI lineage: Eukaryota > Viridiplantae > Streptophyta > Pinopsida > Pinales > Pinaceae > Picea > Picea mariana. The sequence goes on from JASDQU010736087.1 coordinate 58,685, forward strand.
GATGTGCTACCGCCCAATCTGTCATCATGAAAGTGTAAGAGTCCAAAGCACCTAGATGATAGATTTGTGTAACTAGGGGGGTTGGCCATTGTCACCTCACCAACTCCCCTTTGCTCTTTAGGCCGGCTCTCCTCCGGCTCACAAGAGGCTTCCCTAAATAGGATTGCTGGAGATTAAAGCTATATGAAGTGCAAGGTGATGTGAAGAGTAATTTCCAGAAAAACAGGGTTCTAAAATTTGCAGAAATAAAGTGGATGTGATGACCGGAAATCGGTGCCTAGTCCATTGGGTGAATGGAGTCATAGGAAGGCTCAAATGGGAGGTTGTTCTGAAGATGGAAAGATGATCACATAACTGAGAAATGCAAGTTGCATGAACTCATTCATTGCTGTCTTAATTTGCATAAATATATTCAGGGATAGTACTAGAATAGATACCATCCAACACTCGAGGAAATTACGGCTGTCAAGAACAATGTCAAGGTGCATTCATCCAAAAGTAGAGAAAAGACATGCCAGCATGAGCACTACTCCAACAACAACCTAAAATGAGAATGGAAGGAGTATACAAAGTTCTTACTCGAGCATATATCTAAATATTTCAGCAAATAAGAGAAATAGCCACAAGAAATACAAGCATCCTCACCCACAAGATAGTTGCAGAACCTCCAAAACACATCCAATAGCTTTGTTATTAAGCTCCAAGGGAGAGAAGTCTCCCAAATCCAATCATCAATTTGAAGTGAGGGAGCTGCTCTTTAAATAGAGCACAACCACTTATAATAAAAAATAATATTTCCATTACTCTAGAAAGTGTTGTAAGTGTACAACTCCTCAATGTGGACAAACGGGTCTGATAGGTGAACCTTCATGATACTCCATGGCATGAATAAATAAACTTGTGTGAACATGATGCTGCCCCAAGTGGTATAAAGTTGCCTTAAATATCATGATGCCCTATCTACTCAATTTAGTGGAATGGATGAAATATGGGTGCTCAATACGACTCACAAAGAAGCAAAGTCTAACCATTCAATGAAATGGCTAGCTCAAACCATAATCAATAATCAGGTTAAATAAGGCGGCTGTATGTGATTGGAACTCCATACTTTATCTCCACAGTACCCTAAATATGTCAACCGTAAGTTGGGTAGCATGAAGTGGCTTCATCAAATGAAGGAGTTACAAGAGTCAAATGTACCATTTCCCACCATGAAATCATTATGGAAATCAATAGGCTTATGCAAATGACTAAGCCATAAACCATCACATGAATGCAATGTTGCCAGAGCGCGAAGCGAAGCCGGAGCATTTTTAGGAAGCAAAGTGTCGAGAGCGTCATTTTTGAAAAATCCTAGGAAGCGAAGCGTCCCGGAAGCATCTATTATATATATATATATATATATATATATATATATATTTATATTTATATATATTGCGTTTATATTAAAAAAACATATAGAAAGACAAATTAGCTGCAGAATGTATGAAAACATGCATATTTGTACATTGTAACATTAAAATGGCATCCATAGTAGTAAGTAGTAGTACATAAATGATTAATCATTCGAGCATCAACCATCTAGAATCTAGCAATTACAAACTTACAAACCAACATACAAATTTTTAAGCCATATAATAGAAAGTAGACCATTAAGTTATGGAATGAAATCAGTCATCTAGCAACTGTCAACAATAACATGAGTAACGACCAAATAGTTATGATTACAAAATAGGCCATCTGCACTGAATTATGAAGATTGAAAGGTCCAAAACAATAAAGTTTAAACTGTGCTAGACTCTAGAGTCTAGTTGCTAAATGCTATGAATCTATCATCTATAGACTGACATGTAAAGTAATGAAAAAGGAGAAACATCAAACAACTATCGCATCCTCCTTCCACCAACACGATTGGCGCGTGTGCCTCCACGTGGTGGTAGTGGAGGAGCCTGAGAAGGACGAAACTGTGCAGAATGTATAGATGAAGATGAAGACCCTGCTGCTGGAGTCCTGAATAGGGGGACCAAGGACTGGGTAGTAGCTGGGGGTGGCATCTCAGCATGATCATCATCATCAAAAAGAGCATTCTCCAATTGTTCTAAAAGCATTACCCCATCCTCCAAATTATCCTCCTTTGGATGGTTGGCCCAATGCTTCAAGTTTTTATCCTCCTTTGCCTCCTCTCAGTAATGGGACAACAATTGCAAGTTGTAATGAACATAAACCAAGCTCTCTGCTCGACCCACATTCAACCTGTTTATTTTGACGTTGTGGATGAAACTGTAGGTACTCGAACACCTCTTTGCAGAAGAAGTGTTCACCACCTGTGTTGCCAAACATTGGAGTTGTGGGGTGCCACCACCATAAACTTTCCACCACGCAAGAGAACTCAAATTCCCTCGATCTCTTAAGGCATGGCTGGTCCCAAAGGCACCTTGGCCAAGCATGTATTAGCTCAATTGTTGTCGTATCTTGTCACACTCCTCTTCGTCTGGGACCAATTTGTCTAATGCTTTCATATAACCTGCAACAATTATAATTTATCATAAATAGAAATTAATTATGAATATAAACCATAAGTAGAAAATTGAATTGAACATAAACCATAAGTAAAAATTATTATAAATAAATTGTTTGAAAAAATTTCTCAGGAAGCTTGGCTGAAGCGTTCAGGAAGCGAGCTTCTGGATTTCGGAAGCAAGCTTCAGGGTGCAAAGCTTCCTGATTGGCAGGAAGCACATTTTTGCACCCTGGAGCGAGCTTCCAAAATCCATAAGCGCGCTTCTGGATTTCGGAAGCGTGCTCCGAAGCTCGCTTCTTGAGCGAACTCGCTCCGAGTGGGCTTCCGAGGGTGGAGCGGGAGGGGGCCGCTTCCGGTAACCCTGGATGAATGTATATTAAGGGGCCGGTCCCCTTAACCTTGTAATTAATTGCTTCCATGATAAAATGATGACTGAATGAGTTTCATAAAAGTCGTTCCCCCTTAATACATGACATGAATCATAACATGGCGGCTCCACATTTAACTCAAACCATAGTGAAATAACCAGAATGAATGAAGGGGGCAACCCCGATAATATGAAGGCACTTGCATTCCATGTCCACGCATGCTAAATGAGTAGGAGAGCGACTCTATATACTCCATGTGTGCCATCAAATGGTCAAACGACCAGTGAGTAAACCGTACAAAACCCCTTTCTTATGGTTTGCACCCCTTTCATATGAAAAACGATCCCATGACTTCATATATACTATGGCTATGGGCTAAGATATGAAGGCGGCTTCATCAAAGGCCGCCCAAAATGTGTCCATGTCATACAAAACCAATCCCACGGCCGCTCATACAATTTTTTCATAACAGATAAAAAAATCCCTTTAACAAGTGACCCCCAAGATACTATGTTATACTTATAAGCTTTGGTAAAAGAAATATGAATCCCATCATAATGTATGAACTTGTATGATGTCAAGTCATGCCATCAAATGGATGAAGGAATTCGAGGGTCAAGGCACAACTTTATAATGTAGGTGCACCCTCCTAAAATATTAAAATACATTTTCACATGGGTTAAGGTTTATGATAAAGGGTCCATGAAATAAGTGGGTATACTTGGTTTAAAATATATGAAGGGGTAATAATGTATTTAACATGTGTACTGTGCCCCTTACATATGGGTAAACTAAGTTATATAGTTGAACTTTAGGTAACATGAAATGACCATGGTATAAAGCAAAGGGTGAATGCATGAGAGGGAGGGATTTATAACAAAATAATTGGCTTCAAAAAGGATTAATAGGTAAAGAGAGATAATGAGAGGGGATGGTCCACTAGCACATAATCAGGGTGCACTTCACACTAGTTTTGTACCATGGTAATAAAAGCACAACCACCAAAGTCATAATAAAAAGAGACCAAGGGCAACCATGCCAACATCCGCCAAAGATATACCATAGGACCAAGGAACATCTCATAACCATCATCCAAAGCATCATAACCATAAATTTCTAAACCTTGTACCAAGCCACAACAATCGGCCACATAAGCCACTTCTCATCCCACGGTATCAACTGCCTCCACCAACATCCCAACCTTGTGAAGGCTAGGATTAGGATATCGACCTGCCAAAATTAGACTCATGCGATCAAGAACCACATGTATAACACCATGCAATTTATGTGGTAACAGGATGTGTGCACTATGCCTAAGGATGAGGGAGGACTTGGCTTGATTGATGTTGGCACCCTAGGGCAATATTCTTTTGGTCAAGTGGGTGGTGAGATGTCTAGAGGGGTTAGCCCATTGGTAGGTCTTGTTTTGGCATTGGTTGATGTCTGCTCAACATATAGGTAGAGTGCGAGGGGCTTTTGGTTTATATGATATAATCTCCTTGCACCATTTGTTTTATGTATCCGGTTCATCCATCTTCAGGGGCATATGGTCGACTTGGAAAGCTATTGTAGTTCTAGTCCATTGGCATTCAGATCATAGCAGGGTAGGGTGGGATTTAGTTTCTTGTCCCGTTTGGAGCTAAAGGGTTTAGGCAGATACAACAAAATATAACACTCGCAAAAGTGTAATGTCCCAAGCACCAAGGTGTTAGCTTTGTGCAACTTAGGAAGGCTACCCATTGTCACCTTAGTAGCTCTTCCTCTCTCTTTGGGTTGGCTCTTCTCCAACACAATGGGGGTATCCCTATGTAGGATTGCTAAGGCTATGGAGTGGAGGCTCTAGGTGATGCTTGGAGAGTAAGCGTTAACAAAACAAGTGGTTGTAGTAATAATGAAGAGATGAATGGTTTGAGAAAAATAGGGTGATGGAAAACCTAAGCCTAGTGCCTACCAAACCTTGGGTAAAATGGAGTCAAGGAAGTGTGTATCTAAGAGGTCGAATGCATAAATATGTAAGGCAAACAAGGGATGTTATACATGCCAAAAATTAGCCTTAGCTTGCTGAAAATTGTTGCAGAAAATTGAGCTTGGAAAGCTAGGGGTGTTACTCTTAAACATTGTTATAAAGGTGATGTTATATTACTCTAGTTCAGTAGAGGCAACTAAGTTTGCTAGTTGTGGATCCATCTAGCTTGACAAGTTGATGGTAGAGTTGATCAATTAGATGTTGGAGCCTACAATTTCTTACTATGACAATCAAAGTTACATAATGCTCTCCGACAATCTAGTGTTTCATGATTGCTCCAAGCACATTTATATTCAGTACTATTTCATAAGGGTTTAGAAGGGATTAATGGTTTTGGAATATGTTCAACACTTCGACAATTATGCTTAGCACTTAGAAGTTCGTATCGTCTCGTATCATCAACCATAACAACATCAAGAATTGAGAACCATACAAAGACATTACAAGCCAGATCCAGACATAAAGCCTTTCTATAAATATGCTTTGAGGACTGTTATCCCCCATTTTAGGGATAACTAAGGAGGTTATGTCTCGAGGCCCACAGGTCCTAGACATGGAGTACCGAGAGCTAGATCGACTTGAGCATGGCCCTGGAGAGTCCATCTTTTCTTCTTTCAGCGCCTCCACTTTGTCAACAACAGTAGCATCCATCACCTCGGCCTGGTCTTGTTCCAGAAGTGGGTCTTGCTCCATGAGGTAATGAGTCCGGGTATCATGGTATGTGTCACTTTGATCCTCAAAACCTTTGAATATGTGCATTTAGTTCTTTTTGTTTCTGACGAGTGCTTGGATCTTATACTTATCCACTTGACCATGTCTCGGGGGAATGACAGGATTCCATAGTAAGCTTGTGCCCATAGGTTTTGAGTTGCCATTGGGGGGATTCATGAAAAGTCATCGTCTGCTCCCATCATACTTACCATTTTCCATCTTACTCCCGCTCATCCATCCCATTACACTGGTCCGGGCATTGGGTTGGCCAATTATATAAGGGTTGCACCTTACCTTGTGGGAAGAAGGGGCTAAAGGCCCAGAGGGTAAAAGCAATTGGCAAAAGATAAAAGCCTAAAAATAAAACCTCGAGATGCTTCACCCCGGGATCCCCAAGAAAGCAGTAAAAGGCTTTTCAGCAAGAAATAAGAGGGACCCATAAAAAATAATAAAACAAGACCTAATCTAAGGATAGGGGGTCTCATGACGAGCCAACCTATTAGGTCCATGGGCATCTAGTGGTATGACACTACTAGCAACTGGTTACCACGCCAGGGTAGTGGCTCTTGGTGGCATATCCAAGAGAAAGGGGGTCTCATCACGAGCCAACCTTCTCATTTCCATGAAAGTGCTTGTGGGCAACATTGCCACCACTGGTCACCACGCCAGGGCAGTGACCCTTGATTAGCTTCTTGAAAGAAAAAGCAATAAAGAACAAAGATAAAAGGCATGAATGGGCTTGGAAACATTTGCGTCCAAGACAGGTGCAACTCACCCTCATCAGAGGCACCCAGAGGTAAGCCATGCATTTCCTTGCTATCACTGCACCCCTTGTCAGGACATCCCTTTTCCACCTCATCCACTCACATGGCTTGGATTTGACTTCTCCCTGAAACATCTCACATCCAGTGAGCATTAGCCCAATAGGATGCCCTATCACTTCTTCCAAACTTGGCTTGCAGATTTGTGTAATGTCTTTGAGCACTTGACTGGGTAAAAGGGGTCTTATGCACGTGTTTGATAAAATTGATGATTGGATGTGATTGACATTGCTATGAATCCCTGTGACTTATGAGCCCATGGAGGGCGTATCTGTTGATGTGCAGGATCATACCTGACGGACAAGTACACATGGGGAGGTGATTAATTCGGACCTCCATGGGGTTGAGAGCCCATCAGATGGATGTTGAGACCCCAGCAAGGGGCAGAGACAGGACAAAGGGTTTGTATCAAGGAAGAGGAGGACATTCCACCAGAGGCACCTGGCAAAGACTTACCTAGGGGGGTTGTGCCCTCTCCACTGGGATGTTGGCCTTGGAAGGCCCATGATGTCACCCAGGATGCCTATGACGTCATCCAACATTTATGGACATTTTGGGAGGCAGTTGTGGCACGTGTGGTAGCTTGGAGAGGCCCAAGGAGGGCTAACGATTTGCTCTAGGAGGCCAATGCTGCCCTAAGAAGGGCTAATGTCACCCTAGAAAGGGCATGACGTCTTCACTTTTGCTTGATTAGGGTTTTAATTTATGACATTTAATGTAAAACAATATTATTATGTATTTTGGCCATGTCGGCCTTTTGGTGACCTAAAATTTAATTAAGGTCATTGCTATTGTATAAGTAAGAGAGCGAAACTCTCTTTTATTCATCATCTTTCACTCACTCTTGGTGAGGTCTGAAATTTGCGCCCTCCTTTAGGGTTTTTAGCTGAAAATTGATGCGCACTTGTTGAAGGAGGCTTTTCTTGGCTATTTTTGGCATTTTCTTGGTGGAAGGTTTACAACTAGGGTTTGGCTATATGAATGCTTGGTGGATGTAAGTGAATTTTGCAATCCTTCTTTATTGAATGGTTATGGTATTGTTTACTTGCATTTTGTTATTATAATTTGCTGGATTAAACCCTAGGGGACAAGCACATGTTGGTGTCCTTGTTTCATGTCCCTACTAAGTTATGCTAAGAGCTATTTATTTTGCTGAAGATTGATGTTAGAGCCTTGCCATAGCAACACTCTACCTTTTTACTCTTCAAGCTAGGCGTTTTTTATCTTGTCATTGAGCTAAAGGAGGAGGAAAACACACTAAGGCCTAGGGTTTCTACACCTTAGTGAGCCGTTTTCCCCTAGGGTTTGATTGATGAAGCCTTGCCTTAGCAACACTTCATCATTAAACTCTCTTGTCTTTAGCCCTAACATTTATTACTCAAGCTAGCCGTCTTAATATACCTTTTGTGCTAGAGAAGGAGGAAGACATACTAAGGCTTAGGTTTACTACACCTAAGTGAGCTGTCTCCCCCGGGGTTTGATTGTTGAGGCCTTGCCTTAGCAACACTTCAACATTAAACCCTCTTGTCTTTAGCCCTATCACTATCATATCGACCCTTCAACATTTGCAGTTACTTTGACTCCATTTGCCCTAATAACGCACTGATCTAATGACCTTCTATGTTTGAGTACTTTGATAATACACACATCCAATACATTGAACAATTACTAATCCTTCTAACTCTAGCTTAGACTAACACTCACTAACCCTATTGCTGTTGCTATCTACTTGTGCTATAACCATATCCATGCAGCATTTATTTTAGCTTTAAAGCAATTGAATGATTAGCTAAAGCGTTGCTTCTAATGTTGGTATTGTTACGTTGATGATAGATTGCCTTTGCACATTGTGAAGCTTCTTTAGCATTTATTTTGAAGTGATATATTGTAATCATTGCTAGTTTACATCATTGATTTGCTTCATCAATATCATTGGTCAATTGTTTTATATCAGAAAGTCTTTGATTATATGAAGTACTAACCAGCAAGTGATCTTGCACATGTATAGTTTTCTTGTTGCTTTGTTCTTGGGCAGGTACACCTCTGGTTATCTTCATTTTTATTGGCTTTTAAGCCGAACTTTCTGATCAGTGGTGACTTGTGAGGAGGGAAACTTTCACTTAACCATAATCCTTTGCCTTCTCAAAACCCAGGTCACCGATGACGTCTCCCTTGGGCCTACTACCCTAATCAGAAAGAGCTATCCTATTGAGGTTATAGTGGTAGGATAGTCTCAGTTTCGCCAGTTTTCCTTTCTTTCATCCATCCTTTACTCCAACTACAAACCGTGTGATAAGTTATAACAAGAACAAAGCATTTCTAAAGGGGAAGGCAATGTAACAAATATAAATATGTATACATAAATATAAAATATTTTTGCTAACAACAATTAATAATTTATGAAGAGACACTTTAAATGAAGAGACATGCCTCTTAGTGAGAGGGAACCCCTGCTTGGGTATATATATGGCTGTCATTTGTAATCATTAGATATTCATATTCTCAGTCATTTATTTAATATATTATTTATCCACATGGATTTCTTTAAACTGTTCCAAATATTTTGGATGTGTGCGATCTGAACCAAATTGGTTGGTTCATTTAAGAGGAACTCTTTACAACTCTTTTCTTCATGAGGAATGGCAAGTCTCCTGGTATTGATGGGTTGCCGTGTGATTTTTTCAAAGCAAATGTCAGATACAGTGGGTGGACAGAACAAATATGCTCTACGTTTGACTTTTCTCAAAATTAGAAGTAATATATATATATATATATATATATATATATATATATATATATCTTGAATAGTAGAATGCTTTTTACCATGAGAGGGCCTCTAGTTACCTAATCCTTGGGATTATGGTACTGTAAATATTTAATCTAGGAGAAAATGAAGAGTTATATATATATATATATATATATATATATATATATAGATCACCTTAATACATAAAACTAATGCGTGTAGTTATTCAATCCTCATCTTGTCAGTGGTATTAGAGCTTGGTTGGTATTTTTCATAACTCCATGATCACATGCACCTACCTGTCCTTGGAGAGGTCGTCCAATATGACAACACTCGTTTCTCTCATTTTCTGAAATATTTGATTGTGGGGTTGCAACATCGAAATCATTGAGATGTACTACAATTCTCTGCAGGTGGCATCCGCAAAAACTTTACATTATGAGAAGGCCACATCACAATAGTTGTGGGCCTTCCATAGTCTATTAGTAGCCCATAAATCAACGATTCCTTGCCTGATAGGAAACCCTAAACCTAATCCCACTTTTTCCAGGAAATGGTTATTATGCAGAGAATCTCGTGTTTTTTTTGACCTACATGACGAAATCGTTGGATATTTTCAACTGTTGGCTTACCCTTTGAGAGAAAACCACATTGGCTTACCTTTGCTTACAAAGCGTCCACCCAGTGCCTTTTTGTGGCCATTGCAAGGTCGAGGGCTCGTGGGTTCTTGGGGTATTCAATAAAGACAAAGATAACCAACATCAAAACAAGAGCTAACACTTCCTATTAGGTTTGATCTGTGCAATATATGTTGTTGCGATGGTGCGGTCTAGAGGCTTCTTCAAATTTCTATGAGGGTTGAGGGATAATAATTCATAGAACTAGATTTTGTAATCACATGTAGTAAAATGTTGAAGGTATTGTTCAATATGTTATATGATTTCCATAAGAAAAAAGGGAATTTGTGTATGTGCTGCAATTAAAGTTAGAAAACAACAACTATTTTCTATATGTCATATTCAACATTGCAAAACCATAATAATAATAATTAGAAATCTAGTGGTCTTCTATGAGGGTTGAGTGCATCTAATCAATCTGGTGGTCCTCATCTAAGCACGAACAGTCTGAGATAAAAGTTCTTCATCCAACAATAATGATCCATCAATCATTGAATTGGAGACACATCACTGAAGTAGTGTTCTTGGGGTCACGTTGAACGACTTTGTGGAAGACAAAGGTTAACAAAGCATATATTTTTATTGTATTGCGAAGATTGTTATTGTAGAGATTCCACTTTTTTGTTTATGAAAATGCATTCGCTTGTCTTAATCATTGGTGTGGTGCTCAATGGCAAAGAGAATTATCTAGAATGGTCAAGGAAGATTGAGCATACCCTAATCTTCAATGATCTTTGGGATGAGATTTGTGATGGTGATACCAAACTTACAATAGATAAAGAGCTTGCCATATGGACACGGATAAAGACAAGAAAGCTTATTCCTTGGTTTCTTCTTTTGTAAGTGAAGAAGTGAATTGTCATATTAGATCTATCATGTGCAGTGTTAGCTTTAGCTTTCGAAATTAAAGCCATCATGCATAACGTTGATGTTATTGGTGTGAAGATAAACATTGCTATCACGACCTTCATCAAGGCCCTCTGGCTCACATATTCTCCCTATCTTGAATCACTTCAAGCTAGTGAACAACTAAAGTCCCTTAATTTTGACTCTTTGGTGGAGAAAATTGCAAAACGTGAGAAGGCTTTTGGTAAGAAGACAACTCAACCCACTGGAGAGATTATGTGCCTTGCTCAAAAAGGGAAGAATCAATCACATGATTCTTCAAGAAGAGAAAGTAGTAAGAGAGGACGTGAAAAGAAGAATTTCAGAGGCAAGGGGGTTAGGCACAATCAAGGTGGGAGGTCTGATATTCATTGTGTTCGTTTTGGAAAGAATGGACATGCAACAAAGACATGCAGAATCCCATGGGAAAAGATCAAAGACAAGGACAACAAAGGTAAAGCTCCCAAATCTGCTCATTTTTTTGTTGCTCATTGCAATATTGGCATAAATGAAGATTTGTTCAAAGCTTCATTTGATTCTTGGAGAGATGCCTGGTTGCTTGACATTGGTGCTACATGCCACATGACATTTTAGAGAGATTTTTTTAAAGAATTAAATGACAATGTGTTAAATTTAGAGTTGCTATTAAGTTCTTTTCAATTTACTAGACAATAATAGCATAAGTAGGATCACTGAGAGAAACACAATCACAAGGTACACAACATTTTATCCTGGGAAAACCTCACAAGGTACACAACATTTTATCATGGGGGAGTAAACCCAGCAAAAACTTCGTTAATATAGATTGCCAATATAATGCCAAGATAAAAGACCAAACACTAAGGAATATCCAAGACTGAGCAATGCGCCTCTCTTCTCCTTCTTCTAACTGCAGCTTCCTTCAAACTTGCGCACTAGATGAGTGACTTGAGTGAGTGAGTGAATGAGGTGCTAGCCTCTCTTATTTATACTAGCTAAGGAGCACTAGGGTTGTGTCTTTTCATCAAACAGGGCCTACTTCTTCAACTAGTGGCTAAAACCACTTTAATTAGCCCTAGGGGCCGACTTCTTAATTAGCATCATGTAAACATGGTTTGACCAATCCACAATAGGGGATTTGGTCATACATAAGTCCCAACATGATCAATCCACAAAAGGGGATTGATCTATTTAATAATAACTCATTTTTAATTATAATATACTTCGCAGTTACAATATTTCAACACTCCCCCTTAACAAGAAGGGTATTCTAGAACATCATCATGAGAGAGAGAGGGAAACAACATCATCAACGTCTGGATCATTGACTGGCATATATATAAATCATTGGAAGTTTTTCTCATCATCAATAACATCATCTTTCACAACATGGAGCTGGAGTAACATTATCATAATCGACATCAACATCAATTAGCATAACGCTAAGGAAACAACACCAACCCCATCATTAATAGCACGAGGTCAGTATAACATCATCAACAACAACACAAGGCTGAGACAATAGCATCATCAACAACACGAAGCTGGAACAACAACATCAACAACACGAGGTTGGAGCAACAACATCATCAACAACACGAGTCTGGAGCAACAACATCATCAACACGAGGTTGAGATATCATCATCATTATATAGCAAAAGAATGAGGCAGGTGTAACAACAAAATTTTGCGGTACTCTGACAGACCCTATGGATCTTCCTAGGAATCATAAGATTCCCTAGGATATAAAATCCTAATGGAGCTATCACATGGTACTCTGACAGACCATCCTCACCGGACCTTCGGGATCTGCCCAGGAATCAAAAAGATTCCTTACGATATAAAATGCTAATGGAGCTACCACTACTAACCACAACTGACATATACATGCACAGGTACTCTGACAGACCGTCCTTACCGGACCTTCGTGATCTGTCCAGGGATGATCAGTCCCCTAGGATATAAAATCCTAACTGAGCTACCCGCTGTTGGTCAGGATACCATAGTATCATCAACATCACTCCCCCATTCGAGGGAAGTCCTTTCAGACTATACCAAGCTTGTCTCGAAAGTATTGAAACTTTACACTAGATAAAGGATTAGTCAACACATATGCAACCTTCTCATCTGTGTCAACATATTGGAGCTTTACAACTCCCCTCTGCACCATATCATGAATGTAATGATACTGGATTTCTATGTGCTTCGTCTTGTCATGGAACACAGGGTTCTCCGTCATCTTTATGCAACTCTGGTTATCACATAGAATCACAGTGGCTTCCATCTCCAGATCGAATAGACCTGTCAATAACTTCCGAAGCCATATGGCTTCACAACTGGTGGAACATGCTACAATGTATTCCGCTTCTGCCGTGCTGAGAGCAATACTGGATTGCTTCCTACTCTGCCATGAAGTCATGGCTGAACCCAGACTGAAACAACATCCTGAAGTGCTCTTTCTATGAGAGACACTTCTAGCCCAATCTGAATTAGTATAACCAATCAGTGTGAAGTCATGATCTCCAGTATAACAGAGACCAAAGTCCAACGTACCCTTAAGGTATCTCATCACATGTTTTGCAACAAGGTGAACACATCTAGGCTCTACCAGATACTAACTCAAGGTGTTCACAACAAAACATATATCTGGCCTGGTATTCGTCAGATACATCAAAAATCCAATGATTTATCTGTACAACATAGCATCAACCAATTTTGACGAATTATCAACCATGAATTTCAACTTTGTTTCCATGGGTGTGTTCATGGCTTTACATTCCAACATATCAAACCTCTTCAGTATTTCAACTGCATACTTCCCTTGGTTAAGGAAGATCTTCTCTGGGCTCTGCCAAACTTTAAGACCTAAGAAATAATGCATCAGTCTTATGTCTATCATCTCAAATTCTGCAGCGAGCTTCGTCTTGCAATTAGTGATGAGCTTTTTTTCTCCAATTAAGAATAAGTCGTCCACATACATCAACAATATAACTGGCTCAACTTTACTTTTGGTAAAGCTCAAGCTCGTCAGGAAACTGTCAATTCTGCCATACCAAGCTCTAGGAGCTTGCTTCAACCCATACAAAGCCTTCTTCAACCTGGAGACATGAGTCTTTCTATTTTCAACTTCAAACCCTTGGGGTTGTTCTATATACACTTCTTCTTCAATAACGCCATTTAAGAAGGCTATTTTCACATCCTTCTGGTGTAACTTCCACTTCATCTTGGCTGCAAGAGCTATGATGGTTATGATAGAAGTGTATCTGGCTACAGGACCAAACTGTTGATGATTGCAACTATGTGAGACATTCTCCAGCTTACAAGCCTGTGAGGTGTGGATCATTGCAGCTATGTGAGTCTTTCTCTCAGCTTACAAACTTGAGAGAAATCCCCTAAGAAGGGTACGTGGTTCCTGCCTGATCTAGAGCTAGGAATGTAGAGATGACCTCCTCCATTCAGAGAGTTGAGAAGAACTCCAGATGATTATCTAGTGGGAAAGGCGATCTGTTGAGTTGGACGTGCCTGTGGCTGAGCACAAGGTGAACGTGTGAAATCCCAAAGTGTTGTGTGCATCGTCATGTGAACAGAAATGAAGATGATGTATTAGCCTCCTCTGAGCAGCAGAGTTGACGAGAAGACTCCAGATGATTCTCCTGTGTGAGCCAGTGGGAAAGAAGATTTGTAGAGTGGACGTGCCTGTGGACGAGCACAGGTGAACGTGTGAAGATCTGGTTCTTCTGTGTAATGCAGTGAATCAAACCTATGACATCCCTATGGATGTGCCCCTAGTGGATGAGCACTAGTGGGTGTATCAGATCCTTTGCTATATATTGTTCAAGTGTCAGACCTGCCTGTAACCCTAATTGTTATGTAAAGGGTACAGGTCGGCCCCACCTTAATGTGATTAATAATAAATGT
>JASDQU010736087.1:73387-105464 GCA_032191745.1 Picea mariana
GCCCCTAGTGGATGAGCACTAGTGGGTGTATCAGATCCTTTGCTATATATTGTTCAAGAGTCAGACCTGCCTGTAACCCTAATTGTTATGTAAAGGGTACAGGTCGGCCCCACCTTAATGTGATTAATAATAAATGTAAAAGATAATTAATCTGGTTAATATTAATTATAATAATGTGACTTAGGGAGGTCGGCCCTGTTGAGCCAATAGACACTTCAGTTGACAGGTTTAGGTTAGTATAAGTAAAAGTAAAATCCCCATTGCGGAATCACATCTTTCTTGGATGTTTGGAAATTTCAGCAAGTACACTTCTTTGGAAAAGGTGCACACCTCTCTTGGGCGCTAGAGTTCTAGGGTTTTAGCAACCTCTTGTGTGCTAGGTCTTTCTTGGTGGTGAAGGTCTTTCTCTTGAAGAATATAGCAAAGGATTTTGCTGGGTTTTCTTCCCTTGTTGAGAAGGGTTTCCCAGGATACTTCTTGTGTTCTTGTGCATGGAGTTTCTTCTTGTGATCTTGGTTGCTGCAACATTCTTGTTTATGGTTAAGACAAATGCAAATTGAAATGAACTACATGCTTAACCTATCTTATTGAAAAATCAACAGAAACGTCTCTTCATAATCAATGCCTTCCTTTTGAAAAAAGCCACGAGCTACAAACCTTGCTTTATGTTTCTCAATACTTCCATATGCAACATGTTTTATCTTGTATAACCATTTGGAAGATACCACATCTTTGTTCTTCGGTCTCAGAACTATTTTCCATACATCATTCTTTATAATGGATTGGTATTCTTCTGTCACGACATCTGCCCATTCTTTCTTCTGAATGACTTCTTCAAAGCAAGTAGGCTCCTTTTTTATGAGATCACACATCAAAGCCATATAATTGGAGAATGGCTTAGGTTTCTTGATTTGTCTCATGCTTCCTTCTGGGGCACCATATTTCTCTCCATCTTGAATAAGTTATCTTGGCCAAGCTGGCTTTCTCTTGTGAGAGATCGTCATTTGGGGAGGTTCTTGAGATTCTATCATATCATGATCTTCTTGAATCTCATCATCAGGGGTAACTGTAACTTCTCTCATTGGTTCTACAACTCTAGGAGCTATAGGTTCTTCTTTATATACTTCTTCAAGCTGGCATCTCCTTGATTTCTTGAGTGCTGCATCTTCATCAAAGGTTACATCTCTGCTGATCTCAATATGATGGTAACCTGGTATGTAAATTTTGAAGGCCTTAGAGACCTCACCATATCCAACAAATATTCCCTTCTTTCCTGAAGGGTCCAACTTGGTTCTCCTTTCTTTCGAAATGTGTACGAACACTGGACAACCAAATATCTTGAGATGGCTTACTTCTGGCTTATTTCCGGAGAACATTTCTTCGGGGGTTTTGAATCCAAGTGCACTATGGGATAATCTGTTTTGGACATACACTATTGTTCTTGTTGCTTCAACCCATAAGTGCATTTTAAGATCTTGATTGTGGATCATAGTCTTCACTGCTTCCATTATAGTTCTATTCTTTCTTTCAGCTCCATCATTTTGCTGAGGATTATACGGAGTGGTGAGCTCCCTCTTAATCCTGACATCTTTGCAAAAGCTTACAAATTCGTTTGAGGTGTATTCTTCTCCATTATCTGACCTGAGTATCTTGATTTTTCTTTCAGAGAGATTCTCTATCAAGGCTTTGAATTCCTTGAATTTTCCAAACACTTCATCTTTTGATTTCAAGAAATAAACCCAAGTCTTGCGACAATAATCATCAATAACTAACACATAGTATACATACCCACTAAGAGAGGTTGATGGCATTGAGCCACATACATCTGAGTGGATGAGCTCCAATACTCCTGCTTTACTGTCGCTCTTCGAGAAAGGATTCTTTATGTTTTTTCCTTGTGCACATCCCTTGCACACACCTTCATGATCAACCTTGAATTCTGGTAGACCTGTAACTACCTTGCTTACATATGGTAAGGCTTTGTAGTTGATGTGAGCTAGTCTTCTATGCCAAAGTTCACATGGACTCTCAGTGGAGTGAGTCAAGGCTGCATCTGAGTGACCTTTTAACTTATACAGGCCACCTTCTTCTGTTCCAATAACAATTGCATCTTCTATGGTTTTTCCTTTAGGCCACATAAGAAATTCACCATCTATGAAAGCAACCCTTAAACCTTTCTTATCTAAAGTTGAGATAGAAAATAAGTTCTTTGTCAAACCTGGTACATATAGTACATCCTTCATTTTCATTGGAGTCCCTGAATCAAGTTTGTAGGTGGATTCTCCCACTCCTTTGATAGGGTACTGGTAATCATCTCTGAGTGTAACTTTCTGGGGAAAGTTCTTTTCTGTCAGGCTAGAGAGAATGTCTCTCTGACTTGTCATGTGCTTAGAGGCACCACTATCAATGAGCCAAGTATCCTCTCCAGGTGTCACAGATCCTGAGAGGGCAAAGAATAAAACATAGTCTTCAATCTTTCCTTTAATCATCTTTGTGGGTGGCTCATCATCTTCAATTGCATGGGCATGATGTCTTTTGTTATTTCTCTTCTTGTATTCTTCCCTTATGGCAGAACAATTCTTAGCAATGTGTCTCATCTTATCACAATGATAACATTGATAAGAGGAGAAATCTTTTTCTCTTCTTTGACCTTTCTGAAACTTCTGGAATCTCCTTGGAGGGTGAGATTCTTTATTGAAATGGGTGAATCTCTTTCAGGAGTGAGATTCCTTATGTAGGTGGGTCTCCTTCTGGAAGTGAGACCTTTTCTTTCCTCCTTTGGCATGAGCAACTAGGGCTTGATCTTCATCCCTTAGTAGTACTGCTTCTCGGTTAGCTAGTCTTGTTTCTTCTTGAACACATTCTTTCCAATGACTATCAAATTGGAGTTTCTCCTTTCTTGCAAAGATAGTTTGGATGAAGGCATCCCAAGGTCTTGTGAGACCATTAAGAGCTGTCATTATGAGTTCGTCTTCATCTAGGTTGTCTCCAATTGCTTCTAGCTGTTCCTTGAATTGAGAAACCCTAGAGAAATTGTCATGAACGGTTTCTCCCTTCTGCATCTTTGTATTCTTGAGTTGGGTTCTGAGATTCATCTTCCGTTTGATATTCCTTCCTTCATACATTCTGGTTAGGGCATCAAACATTTCTTTTGGAGTATTCTTAGAAGACACTTGAGGGATCAAGTGGTCTTTAATAGAGTTTGCAATGATTTTCTTGGCCTTAACTATATCCTTCTGGTGCTTTGCTTTGGTTGCAGCTTCTTTGGGTTCCGATACATTTTCCTTTATGAATGAGTGCAATCCTGTACTTCCAGGTACAAAAGTTTTCCACACCTTCTAACTTTTCAACAAGCTTGGTGCTTGCAGATATCTTCACCTGGAGCTGAGAAAATGACCAAAAATTGAAAGTGCTCAGAAATTGAATCTGAACTTACTAGGAGGTGCGCTAGGCTGAGGTGAGTAGGTTGGTGCAGTTTGTTTTCAAAAAATCCAAATTTTACCCCTTGAAACTGAGCCTGCGCAAATTTGGACTGGTACTTCTGGTACTGGTTCTGGTTTCCTGGTTTTTTGTTTTTCTAGTACCAGTGAAAACTAGGGTTTCACTTTCCGGGGGCTTTGGCCACTGAAAAGGTGCGCTCAAGTTGCCAATGAGTTCACTAGGCTAGGGCACACTTCCCTAGATAGTTTTTAGGCTGAAATTCTCTTCCTATAAAAGCCCTAATTTTCGTGTACGACAACAGTGACGTTTTTGGTTTTACCTAATGAAAGGTGCTCTACTCTATTTAGCTCTGATACCATGTTAAATTTAGAGCTGCTATTAAGTTCTTTTCAATTTACTAGACAATAATAGCATAAGTAAGATCACTGAGAGAAACACAATCACAAGGTACACAACATTTGATCTTGGGAAACCCTCATGGGGGAGAAAATCCAGCAAAAACTTCCTTAATATAGATTTCCAATACAATGCCAAGATAAAAGACCAAACACTAGAGTATATCCAAGACTGAGCAATGCGCCTCTCTCTTCTCCTTCTTCTAACTGCAACTTCCTTCAAACTTGCGCAATAGATGAGTGACTTGAGTGAGTGAGTGAATGAGGCGCTAGCCTCTCTTATTTATACTAGCTGAGGAGCGTTAGGGTTGTGTCTTTTCATCAAGCAGGGCCGACTTCTTCAACTAGTGGCTAAAACCACTTTAATTAGCCCTAGGGGCCGACTTCTCAATTAGCATCATGTAAACATGGTTTGACCAATCCACAATAGGAGATTTGGTCATATATAAGTCCCGATATGATCAATCCACAAAAGGGGATTGATCTATTTAATAATAACTCAATTATAATTAGGATATACTTCACAAGTACAATATTTCAACACAATGTAGAGGGTGTAGTGTACTTTGTAGATATATCAGGTCTCAAACCCACATGAATTGGCACCATTAGTCTCAAATTGCACGGATTCCTAGATTTTCTTGTGCATGGTGTTCTTTATCTTCCTGAGCTGCAGAGGAACATGCTATCTCTTGTGCACATTTGATAGCAAGGCCATTCCATTCACATTTTCGATGGAATAGTTGAAATAAGGAGGTCCTTCGACAACTTGGTTGTCATGATAGGATGGGAGGATGACAAATTGTTGAAGCTGATTGGGACATGTACACGGGCACACAATTCTGCACATCTTTCTCACTACGATGAAGGTACATTGTCTTCCAATCTTTTGTGGCATGCTAGATTTTGGCACATCAACTATGATTGTCTTCATATGTTGAAGAAAAATGGTGTTTTTGGTCTGCCTACCATTCCAGGGAATTTGCAGCAATGCGAGGCTTGTATACTTGGTAAACGCAACAAGCACCCTTTTCATGATTCCACCTCAAGAGCACGTAGAAGGCTAGAGTTGATACTCTTTGATTTGTGTGGCCCCATGGCTGTTCCATCTGCCTTTGGTAATAAATATATCATGACTTTTACTAATGACTACACCAAGATGTGTTGGGTTTATTTGTTGAAACACAAATCTCAAGCATTTGAAACATTTAAAAATTTTGATCTTTGGATTGAAAACGAAGCTAAATCTCGTTTGACACTCTTCGTACTGATTGTTAAATTTAGAGCTGCTATTAAGTTCTTTTCAATTTACTAGACAATAATATCATAAGTAGGATCATTGGGAGAAACACAATCACAAGGTACACAACATTTTATCTTGGGAAACCCTCATGGGGGAGAAAACCCAATAAAAACAAACTTAACAATAATAATAATAATAATTTATTTTTAAGGTTATGGCCAAGCCACACCAAATTGGTGTATGCAACCCCTTGTTTGTGGGACAAGGGACCCCCCTCCGCCCAACGATTTGACTGGTAAAGTCTACGGAGGTATACATGCCCTAGCCCCCTCTGGATTTGAACTTGTGACCTCTTAAGAGGAAACACATGTTCTTAACCATTAGGCCCGCTTAGGTTGTATAGATTGCCAATACGATGCCAAGATAAAAGACCAAACTCTAGAGAATATCCAAGACTGAGCAATGCGCCTCTCTCTTCTCCTTCTTCTAACCGCAACTTCCTTCAAACTTGCGCACTAGATGAGTGACTTGAGTGAGTGAGTGAATGAGGTGCTAGGGTTGTGTCTTTTCATCAAGCAGGGCCGACTTCTTCAACTAGTGGCTAAAACCACTTTAATTAGCCCTAGGGGCCAACTTCTCAATTAGCATCATGTAAACATGGTTTGACCAATCCACAATAGGGGATTTGGTTATACATAAGTCCCGACATGATCAATCCACAAAAGGGGATTGATCTATTTAATAATAACTCAATTATAATTAGAATATACTTCGCAGTTACAATATTTCAACACTCTCCCTTAACAAGAAGGGTATTCTACAATACAACATCAGGAGAGAGAGAGAGGGCAACAACATCATCAACGTCTTGGAACATTGACTGGCGTATCTATAAATCATCGAAAGTTTTTCTCATCATCAATATCTTCATTGTTCACAGCATGGAGTTGGAGTAGCATCATCATCATCGTTCATAGCATGGAGATGGAATCTGAAACATCAACATCAGTTAACATAGAACTATAACATCATCAGCACGAGGCTGAGATAACATCATCAACATATAGCAACAAAATGAGGTAGTTGCAATAACAACATTTTGTGGTACTTTAACAGATCCTAGGGATCTGCCCAGGAATCATAAGATTCCCTAGGATATAAAATCCTAACGAAGCTACCACGTGGTACTTTGACAGACTGTCCTTACCGGGCCTTCGGGATATTCCTAGGAATCAAAAGATTCCTTAGGATGTAAAATCCTAACGGAGCTACCACTACTGACCACAATTGTCATATAAATGCACAGGTACTTTGACAGATCGTCCTTACCGGACCTTCGGGATCTGTTCAAGGATGATCAATCCCCTAGGATATAAAATCCTAGTTGAGCTACGCGCTGTTGGTCAAGATACCATAGTATCATCAACATCACTCCCCCTTTCGAGGGAGGTCCTTTCGGACTATACCAAGCTTGTCTCGAAAGTATTCAAACTTTACACGAGACAGAGGCTTAGTCAACACATCTGCAACCTGCTCATCTGTCCCAACATATTGGAGCTTTATAGCTCCTTTCTGCACCATATCACGAATGTAGTGATAACATATTTCTATGTGCTTCGTCTTGTCATGGAACACATGGTTCTCTGTCATCTTTATGCAACTCTGGTTATCACATAGAATCACGGTGGCTTCCATCTCCAGATCGAATAGACTTGTCAACAACTTCCGAAGCCATATGGCTTCACAACTGGCAGAACATGCAACAATGTATTCTGCTTTTTCCATGCTGAGAGCAATACTGGATTGCTTCCTACTCTGCCATGAAGTCATGGTTGATCCTAGACTGAAACAACATCCTGAAGTGCTCTTTCTATCAGAGAAACTTCCAGCCCAATCTGAATCAGTATAACCCATTAGTCTGAACTTCTCTGAAGTCATGATCTCCAGTATAACAGAGACCAAAGTCCAACGTACCCTTAAGGTATCTCATCACATGTTTTGCAGCAACATATTGAACACGTCTGGGCTCTACCAGATACTGACTCAAGGTGTTCACAGCAAAACATATATCTGGCCTGGTATTCGTCAAATACATCAAAGATCTAGTGATCTTTCTGTACAACGTAGCATCAACCAATTCTAACGAAGTGTCTACCGGGAGCTTCAACTTTGTTTCCATGGGTGTATTCGTGGCTTTACATTCCAACATGTCAAACCTTTTTAGGATTTCAACTGCATACTTCCCTTGGTTAAGGAAGATATTCTCTGGGCTCTGCCAAACTTCAAGACCTAAGAAATAATGCATTAGGCCTAGGTCTTTCATCTCAAATTCTGCAGTGAACTTCTTCTTACAATTAGTGATGAGCTTTTCTTCTCCAGTTAAGAATAAGTCATCCACATACAACAGCAATATAACTGGCTCATCATTCACAATCTTGAAGTAAAGGTTAGAATCAACTTTACTCTTGGTAAAGCCCAAGCTCGTCAGGAAACTGCCAATTCTGCCATACCAAGCTCTAGGAGCTTGCTTCAACCCGTACAAAGCCTTCTTCAACCTGGAGACATGAGTCTTTCTATCTTCAACTTCAAACCCTTGGGTTTGTTCTATATACACTTCTTCTTCAATAACACCATTTAAAAAGTTTGTTTTCACATCCATCTGGTGTAACTTCCACTTCATCTTGGCTTCAAGAGCTATGATGGTTCTGATAGAAGTGCATCTGGCTACAGGAGCAAACATCTCTTCATGATCAATGCCTTCCTTTTGAGAAAAGCCATGAGCTACAAACCTTGCTTTATGTTTTTCAATACTTCCATCTGCAACATGTTTTATCTTATATAACCATTTGGAAGATACTATATAACCATTTGGAAGATACCACATCTTTGTTCTTCGGTCTGGGAACTATTTCCCATACATCATTCTTTATAATGGATCGATATTCTTCTGTCATGGCATTTGCCCATTCTTTCTTTTGAATGGCTTCTTCAAAGCAAGTATTCTCCTTTTCTTTGAGATTACACATCAAAGCCATATAACTGGAGAATGGCTTAGGTTTCTTGATTTGTCTCATGGTTCCTTCTGGGGCACCATACTTCTCTTCATCTTGAATAAGTTCCCTTTCCCAAGATGGCTTTCTCTTGTGAGAGATCGTCATTTGGGAGGTTCTTGAGATTCTATCATATCATGATCTTCTTGAATCTCATCATCAGGGTAACTGTAACTTCCCTCACTGGTTTTGCAACTCTGGGAGCTACATGTTCTTCTTCATATACTTCTTCAAGATGGCATCTCCTTGATTTCTTGAGTGTTGCATCTTCATCAAGGGTTACATCTCTGCTGATCTCAATATGATGGTAACTTGGTATGTAAATTCTGAAGGCCTTAGAGACCTCACAATATCTAACGAATATTTCCATCTTTCCTGAAGGGTCCAACTTGGTTCTCCTTTCTTTCGGAATGTGTACAAACATTGGACAACCAAATATCTTGAGATGGCTTACTTCTGGCTTCTTTCTGGAGAACATTTCTTCGGGGGTTTTGAATCCAAGTGCACTATGGGATAATCTGTTTTGGACATACACTGCTGTTCTTGCTGCTTCAGCCCATAAGTGCGTTGGAAGATCTTGATCGTGGATCATAGTCTTCACTGCTTCCATTATAGTTCTATTCTTTCTTTCTGCTACACCATTTTGTTGAGGATTGTAGGGAGTGGTGAGCTCTCTCTTAATCCCGACATCTCTGCAAAAGCTTATGAATACTTTTGAGGTGTATTCTCCTCCATTATTTGATCTGAGTATCTTGATTTTTCTTTCAGAGAGATTCTCTATCAAGGCTTTGAATTCCTTGAATTTTCCAAATACTTCATCTTTTGATTTCAAGAAATAAATCCAAGTTTTGTGAGAATAATCATCAATAAATGACACATAGTATACATACCCACTAAAAGAGGTTGATGGCATTGGGCCACAAATATCTGAGTGGATGAGCTCCAAGACTCCTTCTGCTTTACTGTCGCTCTTCGGGAAAGGATTCTTTATGTTCTTTCCTTGGGCACATCCCTTGTACACACCTTCATGGTCAACCTTGAATTCTGGTAGACCTGTAACTACCTTGCTTACATATGGTAAGGCTTTGTAGTTTGATGTGAGCTAGTCTTCTATGCCAAAGTTCACATGGACTGTCAGTGGAATGAACCAAGGCTGCATCTGATTGACCTTTTAGTTTATACATGCCATCTTCTTCTGTTCCAATTAGAATTGCATCTTCTATAGTTTTTCCTTTAGGCCACATAAGAACTTCACCATCTATGAATGCAACTCTAAATCCTTTCTTATCTAGATCTGAGATAGAAAACAAATTCTTTGTCAAACCTGGTACATATAGTACATCCTTCATTTTCAGTGGAGTCCCTGAATCAAGTTTGTAGGTGGACTCTCCCACTCCTTTGATAGGGTACTGGTAATCATCTTCAAGTGTAACTTTCTTGGGAAAGTTCTTTTCTGTAAGGCTAGAGAGAATGTCTCTCTAACCTGTCATGTGCTTAGAGGCACCACTATCTATGAGCCAAGTTTCCTCTCCAGGAGACACAGATCCTTAGAGAGCAGATAATAAAACATAGTCTTCAATCTTTTCTTTAATCATCTTTGTGGGTGGCTCATCATCTTCAATTGCATGGGCATGATGTCTTTTGTTATTTCTCTTCTTGTATTCTTCCCTTATGTTTGGACAGTTCTTAGCAATGTGTCGTATCTTATCACAATGATAGCATTGATAAGAGGATAAATCTTTTTCTCTTCTTTGACCCTTCTGATATTTTTGGAATCTCCTTGGAGGGTGAGATTCCTTATGGAAATGGGTGAATCTCTTTGGGGAGTGAGATTCCTTATGTAGGCGAGTCTCCTTCTGGAAGTGGGACCTTTTCTTTCCTCCTTTAGCATGAGCAGCTAGGGCTTGATCTTCATCCCTTAGTAGTACTGCTTCTCGGTTAGCTACTCTTGCTTCTTCTTGAACACATTCTTCCCAATGACTGTCAAATTGGAGTTTCTCCTTTCTTGCACAGATAGTTTGGATGAAGGCATCCCAAGGTCTTGTGAGACCATTAAGAGCTGTTATTATGAGTTCATCTTCATCTAGTTTGTCTCCAATTGCTTCTAGCTGTTCCTTGAATTGAGAAACCCTAGAGAAATAGTCATGATCGGTTTGTCCTTTCTGCATCTTTGTATTCTTGAGTTGGGTTCTTAGATTCATCTTCCGGTTGATAATCCTTCCTTCATACATTTTGGTTAGGGCATCAAACATTTCTTTTGGAGCATTCTTAGAAGACACACTTGAGGGATTAAGTGGTCTTTAATAGAGTCTGCAATGATTCTTTTGGCCCTAACCATATCCTTCTGGTACTTTGCTTTGGCTGCAGCTTCTTCGGGTTCCAATACATTTTCCTTTATGAATTTTTCAAGGTCATTCTCTTGAAGAATGAGTGCAATCCTGTACTTCCAGGCACAAAAGTTTTCCACACCTTCTACTTGTCAACAAGCTTGGTACTTGCAGACATCTTGACCTGGAGTTGGGAAAATGACCAAAAATTGAAATTTCTCAGAAATTAAATATGAACTTACCAGGAGGTGCATTGGGCTGAGGCGAGTAGGCTGGCACAGTCTGCTTACAAAAAATCCAAATTTTACCCTTTGAAACTGAGCCTGTGCAAATCTAGACTAGTACTTTTGGTACTGGTTTTGCTTTCCTGGTTTTCTGGTACCAGTGAAACTAGGGTTTCACTTTCCGGAGGCTTTGGCCACTGAAAAGGTGCACTCAAGCTGCTAATGAGTTCGCTAGGCTAGGGCGCACTTCCCTTGATGGTTTTTAGGTTGAAATTCCCTTCCAACAAAAAGCCCTAATTTTATTGTACGACAACAATGACATTTTTGGTTACCTAGTGAATGGTGCTCTACTCAGTTTAGCTCTAAAACCATGTTAAATTTAGAACTGCTATTAAGTTCTTTTCAATTTACTAGACAATAATGGCATAAGTAGGATCACTGAGAGAAACACAATCACAAGGTACACAACATTTTATCATGGGAAACTCTAATGAGGGAGAAAACCCAACAAAAAATTCGTTAATATAGATTGCCAATACAATGCCAAGATAAAATACCAAACACTAGAGAATATCTAAGACTGAGCAATGCGCCTCTCTCTTTTCCTTCTTCTAACTGCAACTTCCTTCAAACTTGCGCACTAGATGAGTGAGTTGAGTGAGTTAGTGAATGAGGCGCTAGCCTCTCTTATTTATACTAGTTGAGGAGCGCTAGTGTTGTGTCTTTTCATCAAGCAGGGCCGACTTCTCAATTAGCATCATGTAAACATGGTTTGACCAATACACAATTGGGATTTGGTCATACATAAGTCCTGACATGATCAATCCACAAAAGGGGATTGATCTATTTAATAATAACTCAATTATAATTAGAATATACTTCGCAGTTACAATATTTCAACACTGATAATGGAAGGGAATATACTTGCAATGGATTTGAAACCTATCTTTGTCAACATGGAGTCAACTCGGACTCGAACTGACTCGGATCGATCTGATTTCAATGACTCGGTTTACTAAAAATTACATAAAATATTTAAATTTTAATGAAAAAATTATATTTTAAAGATTCCTAAAAAGTAGTGAAACTTTGAAAGAAAGCATTATGAATAAGTGAGCAAGAACATTTAAATGACAAACATAAATGTCGAGCAATGTTCCACCATCTCTTATATTGGGATCCTCATCATTAGTATCACCCTTTGCCTCTTGTCTAGCCTTTGCCTCTACCTTGATCCTCTAGATACATCATTAAACTGCTCCCAATTTTGATGGAACTACCTAATTGAAGCCTTATAATATGGTAGAAAAAGCTTAACATGCCTAATCAATGATTTTGGTTTGAGTGAAACGTACATTTTTGCTAAGGCCATGTTAGTAGAGTTCAACAATCAATAGCACCAACATCAGGGTACATAAAGGGCTTGGTTCTCTTAATTAAATGCCAATCCGATACCCTCATACAAGATAGAATCCAAAGAAAATGTTGCAATCCTACCAATCTTGAAAACTGTTTAGTTCGCTGGATTTTGAATGGGATATGAAATTCTATATGAAGTCCGATGAGGCTGGAACCACTCTTAAATATTGTGAAACAATTAATGGTAATGTTAAAAAGAAAAGATAAGTAAATGTCAACTTTCACTTTAAGAATTTAACATTACTATTAATTGCCAACGTTTTTGTTAAACCCTTTTAAAGAAGAAATTAATTTTGCATGTTGGTGGGGTGCAATACCTACTTGGCCGAGTAGGTACGGGCTCGGCCGAGTTGTACCAGTTTGGTACCAAACCGGTCGAGTCAAGCCTTGACTCGGTTGGTTCAGTACTAAACTGGTCACCTGAGTTATCTGGAGGGCCGAGTTAGTGCAATAAGGGTTTGACTCGGCTGAGTTGAGTGAGTCTGAGTCAACTTGGTCCGAGTTTGAATACACTGGGTGTGATGAGGTATGGCATCAACATTGAGCTAAGGGTGCTTTGCTAATGAAGGATGCTCAATCCTTGGAGCCTTTGGCTCATTCTAATTTTATCTTTGTTCTAGTAGTATTACGAAAGCTGATATGATGTTCATTTTATATACCCTTCCTTTTTTTGCTTATTAGTGTGTGAATATATTTTTTTTGTAAATATAAGACGTATTTTTCGAAAAAAGACATGCTAGAATGGATTTTCCATTCTCTAGCTCTTAAGTCCAAAGAAGTTATTAATAACTAAAGTTGCTAATTCAGCATAGGACCATCCTACACATTGAATTGCATGCAAAATGTGTAATCTATATTGAATCCTCTAGGCTAATATTTTGTGACACTTTCTTGTGCATTTTTATTTGTACTATGTAAATTATTTTTATTATTTTTAAATTGAAAAATACATCTTATATTAACAAGTAGACATTGACAAAGTTGAAAAATAAAAGCGAAAGGGTATATATAGTGGAGTCTTATATCCTCTTCCTCAGTGCTAGTAAAGTAGAAATAAAGTTAGAAAAAGCTAGGGTATCTAATTCTTTGACATCCTTAATAAAAAGGTAATCTTTGGTGGACAATTACAAACATACTTCTTCCTGCCAATTGTGACAAAAAGGTTGGGCTGAACTAACCACATCAGGAAAAAAAATACTTTCGCTGTAGCTTCCAAATGGTAAATAATTAGGGATTCTTAGGCAATCCCAAATGCTTGTGAAGGGATAAAATTTTATGAATTGGGAGTCGCCAGGCAACACTGCTCACCAATGAAGTTGTCCTTGTAACAAAACCGAGTGTTGACTCTAAACATATTCTATTAACTTCCAACAAAGTTACAGTGCCATAAGATGTGTTTCACTACCTCTAGTACTACAAATTATGCCAAAGCCATCCATCGGTTTGATTTTAGATAGGCGGTTTTTAGAGGGTAGACAGTGGTAGACAACAAGCTGAGCAAAAGCCCAAAGTTTATAATTGAGGCGGGACGAACAAACACTGTGTAGTCGTTGAATCCACCAATTCTCCGAATCAAAAGAGATCCATCTAGCATTCAATACAGGAGACAAAGGATGTTTTCGATGTAGGAGAGTATAGCTTTTTGGTGTCATACTGCTGAATCTAGTTCCCAAATTTCCATTCGCAATCCCGCCACATAGGCCCCTGCAGATCAGTGTACACCTTGTTCAACTCTTTAGAAGAAATCGATCTCATGATATCTTTGATAGCCAACTTGTAAAAGGACATCAAAGTCTTTTGATGGGCTAGTAATCTCTAATCAATCTAGTCTCTAGTCCCAAAATCCCCAAGACCCATCCAAAAAAAAAGGTCTTTTCTGGTTAGCCTCTGTGCCTAAAATCTTGGATACTTGGCAATACATTGACCCTGATGAAACCAACTCTAGATAGGGCGCCAAGCCAAATCCCATCATGTATGGCAATGGAAGAAGTTCTAGCTAACCAAAGGGGCAACAAACTTCCAGGCCTCCCACACATGCTAATGAATGAAGGACCCAAAAATCTTGAAGAGGTGTGGGGAAGAGAGGATATCACATAACCCAAAGTACTATGAACCAAAAGTAAATGCTGAGCAAATTGGAACAAATATTGCATAGGGTATGCCAAGGAGCAAAACCTTCAAGGCACATAACTATCCATTTTGTTGCCAAAATATGACCATGAGTCGCAATGTCAATAAGGCCCAGACCACCCTCCTCCTTAGGCATAGTATACACCTCCCATTGAACCATATGAAATCCTCACTCACCACCATACATGGATCAAAATAAATCCTGAGGAGCTTCTCGAATTTCTTGAATTGGGTGTTGCTCAGAAGCCAGCAGTGAGCACGATACATAATAAATGTGATTGGCTTGAAGAATTTGTGAAACAACTGCCAATTTGCTTGCAAAGGGGAGATTCTTATACTGCCATATGAGAATTTTCTCCTTAAGACATTCAAAGCACCAATCCCACAATCCATGACTGAAGGCCTTGTACCAAACAAAATTCCTAGGTACTGTACAATCACTCCAGGCTTGACTCAATTCCGTAGAGAGGGCATCCAAGCTGGGCTGTCATCAAGTCCGAGCAACCAATAATTAGTTTTCCACTCACTAACTACCACCCTGTTGCCATCCTCATACACACTTGTAGACGTGAGCTAAGTCCGGCTCAATTAGTGTGTCCTTGGAGGCACAATGCCTAGGTTCACATCCCACACTGTCACTTTGATCAGAACCTCTTCCGTCTAGGCTTACTCCTAGGGAAGCCAAGGGGGGTAGACCCTAGTTTCTAGATGAGATTTAGAGTTTAAGTTCTAGGAGTTGTTTTTAATTTGTTAAGGTTTAGGGGGGAGTCTAACCTATGATACTAAGGCAGTAATGCAAGATGCAAGGTTAGTATGTTAAGCAAGCTCTTTCCCTAAGTCAACTAAGACTAGTGCCTAAGGTTGGGCAATGGGGTCAACTAAAGTTAAAGGGTGTTTCGTTACAATGTAATTACAAAGATTAAAAAAGAATAAATATACCAATACTTACAATAAAGATTGCTAGATATACAATGATACAATACAACAAGCTAATCGCATTATATGTGTGCAGGATATCAAGAAGATCAAGGCGAGAATATCATCAACACATTAAGCCTAAGCATGCCCCAATAGCACTTACTCTATTGGCCTACTCCTCAATGGCAACATCAACATTCACAAATCAAAGGAAACTTAGAAGATTTAAAAGTTCAAGCACAAATGTTTCACAATGATTATGATACTCAACACTTAGTTATTTAACCCACAAAGTATTATTAGATGATTAAGCCCAAGGCTTGATTACTTAATGAGTTAAGGGTTTCTTAAGATTGCAAAGGTTTTATTACCCCTATTAAGTGTTTCACCAAAAACCTCCTCCCCCAGTTGCCAAATAACTGCTGGATGCTCAAGAAGTGAGGCAACGAGGCCTACCCTAGCTGTCACAGTCAGCTCAAAGAATTGAGTTTTTATAGAAAGGATGTTCCTTTGCACCGTGAGACTGTCCCCGACCTATCACCTTCCGTTGCCCTCCTCAATCTCCATTTTAGATGGTGAAGATGGTGGTTTAAAGTACCCTATTAAGTCTATTAAGTTGATATATCAATTGGTTAGACTTTTAGGTGTATTTTAGAGTGTTTTGGTGATTTTAAGATGCCTTAAAAGTGTGATTTATTGCCAAGGCCGAAAATCACTTCAGCTTATTAAGTAACATATTAAGTGTGTTACTTAAGCTTATAAATGAAGAGCATTAACACATGTAAAGCATTGAGAGATAGCTGAAATAAAATTTAGTTCACCGCCATGCACTAGATATGTAACTTGCTATGAAAGAAATTAAATCGTAAGGGCAAGAAGAACTTGTCAAGAAGAAAACGAGATTATCACACTTGTTTTATGTTTGTTAGAAGCATCAAGTTCAAAGCATTAAGTGTGAAGAGCAAAATGAAGATTTAAGCATGTGCATACACTATCAACTTATCCGACAAGCATGAACTTAGATGTGATGGCAAATGGCTTGAAGATTTTAGGACATGAAAGAAAGTGTTGCCTATTATACCATTAATGCATAAACCATTTAGTGTATGTTGGATTAAAGCATGCAACAAAATAGATCTTGAAAGATATTACTTATGCAAATAGATCTAAGCAAGTTGATTGTGCCCCAAGGGATTAAGCTTAAAGATTAATATGTGAGAGATCTAGATCTAGATGATTTTAACCATTTAAGCATAAAAAGATAAAAAACACATTAAAACCCTAACCTCACAAATTGGGGTATTCCTCTCCCAAAGTGTAGGTAATTATTAAGCTTTAGAAGATAACTTGGAAAGAAAGAGGCCAAGAAAGGAAGAGAGAGAAGCAAGCAAGAGAAGAAGCAAGCAAGGCAAGCAAGCAAGAGAAGAAGCTCACTAACCCCACGTCCTAGCTTGAGAGATTGAATTAGAGATAGAAAACTCAAAGCTAGATCTTACCCAGGCTCACACGTGGGAAGTAGGCCATACCAATCCTTCTCCCACACTATGAGCAACTAAAAATCAGCAGGAAGTGAAAGAAAATATGCCCAAGAAGCTAGAAGAAGTGAAGAGAGAGGTTGAGAATGTTACCCACTTGAAGAGAAGGGTCTTGGAGTGTTGTGTGGCTATTTTAGGGCAACTTAACTCCCTCAACCAGATCCGAACCTGCAAAAGCCAGCAAGGTATACTTGCTGGAAATGCTACACACAACAAACAAAGATGAAGAAAAAATTGTATTTTTGGTAGAAATTTTTCACATAGAAATTTTTATAGAAAAGATAGATTTAGATGACCACTTTACTATGTTAATGCTAGTTGAAATATGTATAGAAAGGACAACAAGAAAGAATGACAAAATAAGAGAGAAAAAGAGGAGCTTATGTGTGCTTTAAGGGAGGACTCTTCCTTGAGGCATTCCCAATAAAACCCTTGAGGCCAAACCTGCAAAAACTTAGCAAGATCTATGCATACAAAGATAATATGGCTGAATGTGCTAATAAGATGAAATACTTGCACCCTATCTACCAAACCCACATATATAGATCTACAAGAATACTCATTGTTAGATCTACTCAAATAAAATACTTTACCCAAGTTCTAGGCTATGCATAAATCAAATTAAACACATACAAGTTTACCTCACATGTAGCAAGAACAAAAATACTTGTTGCTCTTCCAATGATCCTTGAAAGTTTCTCCTTTATATTACTCAAGAAAAGGATCTTGGAGAAATACTTGCTCCAAAACCTTAAGAGCCAAAGAATGGAAGAAAGATGGAACAAGAGAGAGAGAGAGAGAGAGAGAGAGAGAGAGGAAAATCAAGTAGCATAACAATAGCTCAAGATATGGTAAAGAGGAAGTGAGGAGAGGGATCTATTTATACTTGGAGAGACAACCTCACCCCTTTTGGATCAATGCCAAGTGTCCATCACCAAGCACAAGCTAGAATCCCAAGGGTAGGGCACACCATCTAGGGTTTGAGAGGTAGATCTAGGGTGTGGATGGGTGGTAGGGTGTTGGAATCACACAAAATAGGTAGTGGGAGGCTATGGGATGCTGCGTGCCAAGGGAGAGAAAGGGGCCCCAACTCATAAAAACAATTTTTCTAGGAGATCCACAAAAGGGGGGGGGGTAACTCTCCTTGGAGGGCGCACCACTTGGGGGAGATGGAAAGAATGGAGTGGAGTAAATGAGTTGTGAGGTGTTGGGATCAAGCAAAAAGGGTAGTGGGAGGCTAGGAAAAGCGTGCCAAGGAATAGCATAAGTCTCCCATTCATTTCTTTATCATTTTGTTACTTTTTGGAGACTTTCTAGAAGGAAGACACACCACTCTAAGAAAAGTGACGTTTTTGCTTAATGGCTAGGTGAGGGGGTGACGTGAGGGTTGGAAAAGGTTAGGAAAGGTTAAGAAAAATCTCTGTCACCTTTATCCATCTTTACATCCACTTTTAACTCATTATTACAAAATTATATTTTTGCCATGTTTGGACTTAACAATTAAAATTGCTGTTTTTGACTGACTGACACTCCGGGTGGACAAACCCATAGCAAAAGTTGTCCAACTGAGATGAAACTTGGTCCATGGGTGTAGGGGGTGCTAATCCATTTCTTTTGAGCACAAATACCCTTATCAAAAACCCAAAGACCTAGTTTTTACAATTTTTGCTCAAAAATAATTAATTAATTAAATAATTAAACCTCCAAACTTAGGGAAATTTAATTAAAAATTAATTAATTAAAAAAAACTAATCTAGACTCAAAGGAATTCCGCGAAACTTTATAAGATGTCTTGCATGGTCATTACATCATTCCTAAACAATAGTTACCAGAAGATAAGCCCATTAGAATGCTGTTCACCACTTTGGAGGAATTATTGCAAGTGTGAGGGAAAAACTCAAGGGAAATCAATAAGGCTAAAAAGCCCAATTGATAACCTGAGGATAAAAAACCCTCGGTGAAAGGGACTCTCCCAATGAACCAATCCCAAGGTAACTGACCTAACTATGACCAATGCAGACCTATTACATTATTGACCCATGCAGGGGTGCGGAAATTCTAGTTACAAAAAGAAGTGTTGGGGCCAAAAATGCCCTGTAGAACCAAAGTCTTCGTCAGATGCATCATCTGATGATGCATCTCTTCATGGCACATGGAGTTGACCCCCCAGTTGGAGAGGCGGTCAACACACCCCTAAAGCACCACAAAAGACATTCAAGAAGCCCATTGTAGCCTTGACTGTAAAATTTCTCAAACCCCAACCTAATTTCAAGTGTCAATAAATTTTCACTGTTTAATGCCCAACCCACACATCTTTCTCTGCTAAAAATGTAAATAGCATAAACAAAAATTTATGACATGAAAGTTGAAACACAAGGATTCTTTTACAACAATTTAGAAGAGAAATAAATGCTCACACCCAGAAAAATACGACTCGGAGATTGTTGGGCAAATAGCCCCTAGAGAAAACCGCAAGGGGAAAACCAGTGAGAGAGGGTGTTTTTATTATTTCAGATCTCTAAGGAAATTTCTTTTACAACAGAATACAACAACAATAAATATAGACTTAAGCATATAGGGGCTTCCACAGTGCAAGATATTAGATATTATTTTTGGGATTAACTGCGTAGTGGACTATTCAAACCATGAGTGCTAAGTGGACTATTCAAATCATGAGAATTATTAGTCAGTTGCGACTAATACTCATGGATATGGGTCATAGATTAATGACTTACACTACGCAGTTAATCCCGCAAATGATATCTAATATCTTGCACTGCGGAAGCCCCTATATGCTTAAATAATAAGAGTGAAGGGAGCTCTAACTGGGTAGTTCATAAGGCACAATACTTGCTAAGGTTTTGCAAATGGGGTAGCAAGCTAAGTGGGCTTGATTGTGGGAAAATTCCACAGTTAAGCACGCTTGAGCCAGAGGCGTCTTGGGATGGCTGACTACTTGGGAAGTCCTGGTTACCGGGTGCAAGCCCTAGAAGTGATGATTGATGCTATGCGATTCATTTCGTTGGTTTCAATCTCACTTCTTCACCCCTGTGAGCATCACACGATGCAATGAGTGCTAAGTGGACTATTCAAATCATGAAAATTATTGGTCAGTTGCGACTAATACTCATGGATATGGGTCATAGATTAATGACTTACACTACACAGTTAATCCCGAAAATAATATCAAATATAGACTTATCTCGATTTTCATGCCAACGAACACAGCCTTGAAAACCATTCCCTTTATGCTCCTCGATTTTCGTGCCAAGAAATCCATACTTATGGCAGCTACAACAATAAATGTTGTATTGTAATGCCTTGAAAATCGTGCTTGTAGGCTGTATTAAATGCTCAAAAAATTGTGCCTGTCGGTTGCCTCGATTTCTGTGCCAAAACTGCCTTGGAAATTGTGCAACAGTCATCCTTGATTTCAGTGCTCTCTCAGGTGTACGACCTGCTCCAATCCATACAGTACGACCTCTTTTAATGCTGTACTCCACTCGATTTGCGTGCCATCTCCTTGCCTTGGAATTTGTGCCCTAGATGCAAAATTGCCTCCACTTCCTCTTTTTCTCTGCTCTCACTCTCTCCTCATTCAAATCACATGAATGACTCATTGAGGCCACCTCAATCCCTAGGTTGCCTTTTGTTCATCTCAATGAAAAGTCACCTGATCTAATGGTTGAGATTAAATCTTGGGCCATCAAGATCAACGGTGGTGATTTAAAGTCTCTTAAGTTACCTATTTCATGAAATATTTTCAAGAGTAACTTTTAACTTTATATCTCATAAAGTTAATGTACTAGAGACCACTTTGGACATTTCCCCACATGCTAGGCGCCTAGCTATGTGAGAAACACTTGTCCAAGGTACAGTATTTAACACTCCCTCTTATCGAGGAAAGTGTTCCTCACCACTCCCAACTTATCTCTGAAGGGAACAAACTTGCCTCTTCCCAAAGCCTTAGTGAGGATGTCTGCAACCTGCTCATCAGTGGATACGTGTTAGAAATAGGGAAAAAACAAAAGAATAACACTTTTAAAATTTTCTATTAGCTAGATCAGCATATACATACAACAGATCTAAAAATATTTCTGAGTAGAAGCAAATAAGAAACAATAGATCTGATAACAACAAATATTTTTGAGCATACAATAATTTGATTTGAAACTGAAATAAGTAAATCAGAAGCTAAAACAAGTAGATCAAAGTCTTAAACATGTAGATCTGAAACCGAAGCAAGTGAATCTGAAACTTACCTCTTGAATAATGAGAGATGTACTTGACACACATGTGAATGTAAGCCTCTGTATAATATGCTCAGATCTAGTTTAGGTTCATGGGTCAACCACTTAGGGTTTGATCTCTGTCAAGGAGAACTTTAAGACTGTTTTGCGAAAAGGAAAACCCCAAGGAAAGGTAACAATAACCCCAAGCAATTTTCTCAAACAGTAAACCCTTATATCCAACAACACCACAGGGATAGATCTGAAATAGGTGAGTGAAGTCCACACAGTCCACAAGTCCCTTACTCAGAAAAAGGGACAACAAGCTACAAAACCTTACCTTACTCTATGCAACAACTAGAGAGGAGGTATGACAGCTATGAAGGGAGCCCAGAATGAGGCCGTGGCTCCTTCTAAGTTCTAACTCAGATCTGAGGACAAGAGGAGGGATGACAACCCTACAACAGTCTTGGCGGCTAGGAGGGGGCAGATCTCACACATCAGAGGGCTGCTAGAGGAGTGCGAGTGTGAGTGTAGGAGATAATGAGGATAGGTTCTAATTTATAGTTTAGGATAGGGTTTTAGATTATTAAAATAATAATTAATATATTGACATATTATTAATATAAATCTTAAATTAATATGTCAATTTAATATTAATTAATATTCTAATTTAACATTACAAAGCCCCAAACACAAAATTAAAACCCCACTTACACAAGATGAAAACCCAAACTCATGAACCAAGGGTGAAGACCAATCATGGGGTTAGGATAGAGACAGGGGGGGTTCCTTAGTGGCAAAACATGTCCATATGAATCTCAAGGTGACCAATAAACTTTGTCATCATTCCATAAGGGGGTACATCACACAATGTGGTCATGCCCATCTTCATAGACTCTCCTAGGTCCCATGGACCATCTCGGGAGAGAGGAAGAGGATCACACATCAACACAACTTGGTATTTCACCAAGATTTACATGGTCAAAGACCAGGTTGCCCCAGAACACATATGGGGGCCCTAGAACACATCTAGGGTTTTATCCACCAAGGTACAAGACCAAGGATCAACCCATGCATTAAGCATGGGTTCCCTTGAACACATCTAGGGGCCCTAAACACATCTAGGGACTTATATCAACCACCAAGGAACACATCCAAGGATCAATCCAAGCACGGGGCAAGGAATCCTTGGAACACATCCAGGGGCCCTAGAATACATCTAGGGTCTTTACTGCTTGGTCCTAGACCAAGAACCCTAGTCATTTACTGGGGGCCCTCACAAGGGTCTTTTTCCATGGCACTCACTGCTTGGTCTCAAACCAAGAAACCCCAAGAGTGTGCTGGGGGCCCTATTCCACAACTAGGGTCTTATGCCATCCTCAGGGAGAATGGCTCTTGCAGCTGCACTAATTTCAACACTCCCTCCGGGAGAATGGCTCTTTCTTTCTGCAACCCCATTATGCTGGGGATAGAGGTCTTGAGGTGACTTTCAGAGGCACTGAGGTACTCATTCATCCTCAGGGGTCTTCGCTTACCTCAGGACAAGTGATTGGAGTGAGGGATGGGAAGCTGTTCAGATTGCTTTTTCAGCCTCTTCATGCATTGACAGTGAGCAACGACAACAACATACAGACATGTGAGTTATGGCATTGTAGGATGGCCCACCTACATCATGGAGCTCTCGGAGGAATGAGAGAGGTTGTGACTGGAGTGCCACAGATCAATACAAAGCATCATGATGTTTGCAGAGGGTGTGCGCTTGGTAAGTTTACCAAGGCCTCGTTCCCCAACAATGACACCAGGTCAGTTGAGATACTGGATTTAGTACACATGGACGTGTGTGGGCCCATGACTCGGAAGTCCTTGAGTGGTTGTGAGTACTATCTCACATTTATTGATGACTACTCAAGGAAGACTTGGATCTATTTCCTGAAGGCCAAGAGTGAGGTCTTCAAACGGTTCCAAGAGTTCAGAGCTCTTGTGGAGAACTAATCTGGAAAGAGGATCAAAGTCTTGCGGTTGGATAACGAGGGTGAGTATTCCTCGAGATAGTTCATAGACTTCTGTGCCCAACATGGAATTAGAAGACAGATGACCGTACCATACAACCCCCAACAGAACGAGGTTGCCGAGAGGAAGAACCGAGCTATCACCGGTGCAGCGAGATCCATGCTACACGATCAAAGTTTGCCTTTGTACTTATGGGCAGAGGCGATTGCTACTGCAATTTACCTGCAGAACAGGAGCCCCCACAAGATATTGGGGAAGATGACTCCTAAGGAGGCCTTCACTAGTAGGAGGCCCGATGTCGAGCACATCAGGATCTTTGTGTGCTTGACCTTTTCTCATGTCTCCTCGAAGAGGAGGACAAAGCTAGACCCCACAACCCAGTAGGGGATTCTAGTTGGATACTTAGAGGTGTCCAAAGCCTATCGCATCTACATTCCGCCACTTAGGAGAGTGGTGGTGAGCAGAGATGCCAGATTTGAGGAGGATAGGGCTTTTCAGAGATCTGTTGAGTCGAGAGTCAGAGTTGAGGATGATGCAGAGGCACCAATTGTTGTTTCAGAGGGAGCACAGCCTCAGGTTTCAGGTACACCAGTATCAGGGGTGACAGGGTCACAGTCAAAGCATGTTCAGTCAGAGGGGGCACAAACTTCAGGTTCTCAGAGTATTGAGACGAGTCTTGAGGTAGTCACTCTTAGGCAGAGAGACCGTACTTTTCCGTTGACCACTTCAGGGAAGAGGAAACCTAGATGGTTTCAGGAGACCTTGAAGGAGGCCAAAGAGAATGTAGGGGAGCCCAAGAGCCAGATCAGAGAGAGCAGACCTCCAGTCAGATTTGGAACATATTTGGCACTAGTGACGAGTATCAGGGATAATCGGCCACATACATTTGCCTAGGCAGTGGACCATCGGGTCTGGAGAGAGGCCATGGTAGAGGAGTATGACTCCATTGTGCGCGATGATTGTTGGGAGGTGGTTCTGAGGCCAGTGGGGAAGTCAATTGTGACTTCTAGGTGGTTGTACAAAACCAAGTATGCTGCAGATGGCAGCATAGAGAAACACAAGGCCCGTTTTGTGGCACGAGGCTTCTCTCAGATTGAGGGAGTCGATTATGATGAGACATACAAACTAGTTGCGAGATACACCTCCATCAGGAGTATCATTGCCATAGCAGCAGAGATGGGTTGGAGCATTCACTAGATGGATGTGAAGACCGCATTTCTGAATGGCTTTATTGATGAGGAGGTGTACATAGAGAAACCACAGGGGTTTGAGGTGAGTGATAGGGAGACTCACGTGTCTTTTGAGAAAGGCACTTTATGGTCTGAAGCAAGCTCCCCGAGCTTGGTATTCACGCATAGACACATACTTGCTTCAGATGGGCTTCGAGAAGAGCGGTGTTGATCCTAACCTCTATTACATCATTAGAGGTGAGGACATGCTCATTCTCATTTTATATGTGGATGACTTGTTCATCACTAGAGCCGAGGATCTCATAGCTGAGTGCAAGTTGGGACTTGCATCAGAGTTTGAGATGAGTGATATTGGATTGATGCACTACTTTCTGGGTATGGAGGTATGGTAGGAGGAGGGTCACATATTTCTCGGGTAGGGGAAGTATGCAACAGATATTTTGAGTAGATTTTAGATGGAGGACTGTAGACCTATGTCTACACCCATGATTACCAACTGAAAGAAGCTTAGTGCTTCAGATAGCTAGTTGGTAGATGCCACAGTTTACAGGCAGTTGATCGGTTCACTCATGTATCTGGTTAACACCAAACCAGATATTTGTTTTGCCGTGAACACTCTTAGCCAACATATGGTAGAGCCAAGGAGTGTTCATATGACAGGGGAAAAACGTGTTTTGAGGTACATTGCTAGGACAATTGATTATGGCTTAGACTATATCAGAGGTGATGGAGTCAGTTTGGTTGGCTACACAGACTCAAACTGGGTAGGATGTGCTACTGACATAAAAAACACCTAAGGGTGCTGCTTTGGTTTGGGGTCAGGACTTGTTTCCTGGTTCAGCCGGAAGCAAAAGTCAGTTACTTTGAGTTCGGCTGAGGCAGAGTACATGGTGGCTAGTCAGGCCAGTTGCGAGGTCATTTGGCTTCGTAAGATGCTGGTTGGATTATTTGGTCAGGAGATGCCACCGACTTTCATACACTGTGATAATCAGAGTTGCATTAAACTCTCTGAGAATCCAGTGTTTCATGACCGGTCGAAGCACATTGAGATCAGGTACCACTTCATCCGTGATTGGGTTCAGAGAGGCACAGTTCAGTTGCAATATATATCGACTGATGACCAGGTTGCAGATATACTCACCAAGGCCCTGTCAAGGGGCAAGCGTGTCTACTTCAGAGACATGATGGGTTTGGTGAGGAATGCCTTCCTCGATAAGAGGGAGTGTTGAGATTATGTACCTTGGGAGGTGTTCCCCATGTGTTTGTGTCTCCTAAACACATGTGGGTAGTACTATGTACTTTGTGCCTTGTTCTTTATTTCTAATTTCACTTTGACTTGGGAGTTTTAAGTCAAAAGTGAAATTTTGTCATTTATGCCTAAAATGAATATTAATTCACTTTGTGGGTGAATTAGAGACATAAAGTGAACTTAGGGAACTTAACCCAAAGTGGGTTTTTGAGTGAGATTCTTTTGGAGAGATATCAACCTTTGATTAGATGGGAGATGGGATGATCTCAACCATCCATATCTTAGGTATCCTTATGGAGGTTCAAGAGGGGCATAAAGGGCAAAGGAGAGCTCATTCGCTCATTTGCTCACTTGGAGAGTTTGAGAGAGAGCTTGGAGATGGGGTTTGAAGCACTAGGTGAGGCTAGCTTGGGTGCATGCTTTCATGGAGAGAGGCATCAAACTTGGAGCCTTGTTTATTTACTGAGGAGCTTCCAGTGTTGAGGAGGGCGCATCAGAGGTGGGGAGGACTTACACCTGTCAGATTGCAGTGGGATTAGTTTCAAAGGGAGGCCACACACCAGTATCAAAGTAATGTGTAGGGGTTTTCCATTCAGAGCTCACAATTTGCATATGCAGCAGATTCAGTGGATTTGGGAGCATTTATGAGGGGTGCACTTGGTTTATTTAGACTTGTGTTTCAGCTTGGATCACGCTGCTATTGTATCAGGTTCATCTATATTTTGTACTTGCTGTATTCCACCATCTATTCTCCTCATATATAGACATATATTCCAAACTGGTTTTCCCCGGGGGGGTTTTATCGAGGGTCATGTTGACCAAAAATACCTGTGTACAAATTTATGTGTGTTAGTCTTTTAGATTTGCTTATTTTAAGCTGTAAAGATCTCTAGGTGTGTTACATTTATTTTGGTATGCATGTGCTAACCTAAGTCACCTGACATGGATGGGGACACGAGACACGGAAATACGAGTATCCGACACGGGCACGACGACCCTCGAAAATAGGACACGGAGGACACGTTATATATATATATATATATATATATATATATAATTTATATATCAAAATTTAAATTATGAATTACACATGCAAAAATGAAATAATTAAACTGTAAACAATTACATGATGATGATACAAATTCAATCATACAACTAGTACTAACTTAGTAACTACTAAGTTACTAACATAAATGATGACATTGCCAACTCAACACTGTTGTCCAAACCCATATCATCAGAAAACACATCCCACATCTTTGTCTTTCCCTTCAACTACTCTTCCCTCTGCCTAGTGCCTACAAATAAGACAGAGGTTGGTGTGCAGATACACCACTAAGTCACTTGACACGATGACAAAGAGAAGAGTTCAACATAAGAGTTTATACTTGAGTGAAGGGTACATTTTTACTGGGGTTGTGACAGAAGAGTTCAACAATCAATGCCACCAACATCGAGGTACATAAAGGGTATGGTGCCCTTGATTAAATGCCAGTCTCATACCCTCTTACATGATAGAATCCAGTGGAAACATTGCAATCCTACCAATCTTGAAATCCTGAAAACTGTTAAGTCTGCTGAATTTTGAACGGGACCTAAAATTCTACTTTCTCCATATGAAGTCCAATGAGGTTGGAACCACTCTCAAACATCTTGAAACAATTAATGGTAATGTTAAAAATTTAAGTAAAAGGATGGATCTTCATTTTCATCCATCCTTTTACTAGGGTGGGTAAAATGGAGGGGGTGGGGACCTCTTTAAATAGAATTAGTAAGGCAAAATAACGCTTAGTTGCACACTGAAACACCTCACAGCTGCAACTTGCATGAGAAAACATGAGCCAGGGTCCTTTTCTGAGCAAGACATGTGTCCTATTTTCAAGACACGCGTGTCCTGTGAACATGACACGTTCTAAACGAGTATTCGACACGTGTCCTACCGTTTGGTGTCCGACACGTAGGATTCACGACACGATGGGGGGTTTAGACGTGTCAGATGACTTAGGTGCTAACCCTTGGTGACTAAAACGACATGCTAGAGCACCTAAATTGCAAATGTAACCGTAACAAATCAACAAGAAGTTCCTGAACTGTTGGCTGTCCTAAAACAACAACAAAACTTTTACAAGACAGTTGAAACTTAGAGCCAATCTGTGGTCAAAGACAAACCCAGTTGGCAGCTTGATAGGCCCTGAAAAATCTTCAGAGATAACTTACCTTGAGGTTTCTTACCTTTGCCTTTAGGTTGATGAAACTTCTTCCATTTCTTGGCTTTAGCTGAAAGGGCATGATCTCTTAGAATTGAATGTTCATTTCTGCTTTTGAGTCTTCCTTCTTCTTCTAAGTAGTGATGCCATAATCTTTCAAAGTTAGGTTGAGCTTCTCTTCCATTGACTGAAGCAAGAAAGACTCTCCATGAATCAGGGAGTCCATCAACTGCAGTTTGCACAAGGTCATCATCATCTACATCAACTCCTATTGCTATAAAATGATCTCTGGTTTGAGCAATCTTGGAGAAGAAAGC
This sequence comes from Picea mariana, assembly GCA_032191745.1. NCBI lineage: Eukaryota > Viridiplantae > Streptophyta > Pinopsida > Pinales > Pinaceae > Picea > Picea mariana. The sequence goes on from JASDQU010736087.1 coordinate 101,275, forward strand.
AACAATTGTTTCATCTTTTCCCATCCTCAATGTACGTAGTTGTTTCTTCAATATTCTCTTATGAGTTGGAGCCTTCTTTTAATAGAGATTTGCTAGGGCATCAAAGCAATCTTTGGCAATCCTTAGATGACCAATGATGGGCATCATGCTGTCCTTAACAGAATACAAAATGACTCTTTTAGCTTTGGCTTGTTTCTTCCTGTATGCTGCCCTGGCTGTGTTTGAAGTGGGTTCTTCAATTACCCTAGTAACCAACTCTTCTAGATCACTCTCTTCAAGGATGTTGAGTATCCTGCATTTCCAAGCATTGAAGTTGAAGGCCCCTTCAAGTCTATCTTTAGCTTTGACTGAAGAGGAGGCCATACTGACTTCTGGATTAGTTTATGTAAATGATATGCTGCTGATCTGCAAAACAAACCCTAACAAAATGGATCTATGCAGGATCAGTCTGCACTTCTTGAGCTCTTTTCACGCCCTATGCTCTGATACCATGTTAGAAATAGGGAAAAAACAAAAGAATAATACTTTTAAAATTTTATGTTAGCTAGATCAACATACACATACAACAAATCTAAAAAGATTTATGAGTAGAAGCAAATAAGAAACAGTAGATCTGATAACAACAAATATTTCTGAGCATACAACAATTTGATCTGAAACTGAAATAAGTAAATCAGAAGCTAAAACAAGTAGATCTAAGTCTTAAGCATGTAGATCTAAAATTGAAGTAAGTGAATCTGAAACTTACCTCTTGAATAATGAGAGATGTACTTGACACACATATGAATGTAAGTCTCTGTATAATATGCTCAGATCTAGTTTAGGTTTATGGATCGACCACTTAGGGTTTTGCCAAAAGGAAAACCCCAAGGAAAGATAACAATAGCCCCAAGCAATTTACTCAAACAGTAAACCCTTATATCCAACAACACCACAGGGATAGATCTGAAATAGGTGAGTGAAGTCCACAAAGTCCACAAGTCCCTTACTCAGAAAAAGGGACAACAAGCTACAAAACCTTACCTTACTCTATGCAACAGTTAGAGAGGAGGTATGACAGCTATGGAGGGAGCCCAAAATGAGGTCGTTACTCCTTCTAATTCAAATCTGAGGACAAGAGGAGGGACGACAACCCTACAATAGTCTTGGCGGTTAGGAGGGGGCAAATCTCACATAGTAGAGGAGGCCGACTACTAGAGATAGAACGTATCTGCAAGTTAGGAAAGTCCTGGCAGCAGTGAAGACCTCAGGAAGGAACCATCCAACAAACAACTTCAAGGTAGGACCTTCCAACACATGAAAACAGAATTGAGGCTTAAACAGTATAGGAGGCCGCAAAAATTAGTAGAAGACTATCACTGAGGTAGCCACAACTTTGTTGAAGAGTGAGAGTGTGAGTGTAGGAGATAATGAGGATAGGTTCTAATTTATAGTTTAGGATAGGGTTTTAGATTATTAAAATAATAATTAATATATTGACATTATTAATATAAATCTTAAATTAATATGTCAATTTAATATTAATTAATATTCTAATTTAACATTACAAAACCCCAAACACAAAATTAAAACCCCACTCACATAAGATGAAAACCCAAACTCATAAACCAAGGGTGAAGACCAATCACGGGGTTAGGATAGAGACAAGGGGGGTTCCTTAGTGGCAAAACATTTCCATATGAATCTCAAGGTGACCAATAAATTTTATCATCACTGCATAACGTGGTACATCACACAATGTGGTCATGCCCATCTTCATAGACTCTCCTATGTCCCATGGACCATCCCGGGAGAGAGGAAGAGGATCACACATCAACACATCTTGGTAATACATTAATGAGCCTATCAACTGACGATAAATCGTGGGATCAACCAACTCGGACTCAGAAACATTGAGCTTCTTCCAGTTGGTAATCATGGGTGTGGACAGAGGCTTACAATCCTCCATTTGAAATCTCTTCAGAATGTCAACAACATACTTTCCCTGTCCTAGAAAAATGTGTCCTAGCTCCTGCCAAACCTCCAACCCCAAGAAATAATGCATCATTCCAATATCTTTCATCTAAAACTCTGAAGCAAGACTTTGCTTGCAACCATCTGTTAGTCTCTCTGCCCATGTAATGAAGAAATCATCTACATAAAGCACAAGAATAAGAGGATCCTCACCAACCACAATGTAGTAAAGGTTGGGATCCTCCTCACTCTTCTCAAAACCCATCTGTTGCAAGTAAGTATCAATCCTCGAATACCAAGCTTTTGGAGCTTGCTTCAGACCATATAACGCCTTTTTAAATCTGCACACATGAGACTCTCTCTCATGCACCTCAAAACCCTGTGGCTGCTCAATGTACACCTCCTCGTGTACGAGGCCATTGAGAAATTCGGTTTTCACATCCATCTGGTGGATCTTCCAACCCATCTCTGCTGCAATGTAGATCACTGCCCTGATCGAAGTATATCTAGCAATTGGTGCAATGGTCTCATCATAATCAACTCCCTCTACATGTGAGAACCCTCAAGCCACAAACTGAGCCTTATACTTCTCAATGCTGTGATCTGTAGCATGCTTGATTTTATAGAGCCACCTGGAAGTCGCCGCTGACTTCCCCTCAAGTCTTGGAACAACTTCCCACACATCATTCTTCATGTTAGATTTAGGGTAAAATTGCAGAACAATAGTCTCTTTTAAATTTCAATGATTAAAGCAACTAAATCTGTAACTCAAACAGAGATAGAATACCTAGCATGTAGATCTAAGAAGGACATCAACAAACTTGTAGATAAAACTCTGATCAATATAAATATAAACTCAGATCCACTTGATCAATATAAATATAAACTCAGATCCAAAGAGAAAGTACTCAGATCTAATGTAGCAGTAAACAGATCTGAAAACTTCAATAAATCTAAATGACTAAACACAGATTTCTGATCTAACTATTTAGTCCAATCATTTCATCATTGAATAACTTATAACTTCAAAACATTTCTTCAGATCTACTAGGTTAGACAGTTCTGTAATAAAATCAAACTAGATCTAGAAGAGATGAGTAAGATACATACCTGGTACTGCAACCTTACCTTGAAGATGGTACATTAACCACAAGAGGTGTAGGGCCAGGTTAGTATGCTCAGACAAAGGTTCAGTCCATGGATCCATAGAGGATCTTAATGCCATAGAAAGAAGGAACTTTCTTGCCACCCAACAAAGAGGCCACAGGGAGAAAACACATAGAGACATCACACAGTCAAACCCTCAAACAAAAGGAGACATGAGTCATCCAAAACATCACTCATTAAAGCTGTGAATAAACCCTCACACAAACAGAGAGAAAAACTCTCAAACCCTCACATACAATTCTGAGGAAAAAGAACTTCACAGCAGCAATATAAAAGAGACCGCTCCAAGATCACACAGTAGGGAGTGGGGCCATATCTATATATCACACACAGCTGGCGAGAGGGGCCGTTTCACATCAGAACCCTACAACAAGTAAGGGAAAGATGTACTTTTTACAGCAAAGGGAGGCCACACCTCCCAGACACCTCTCAACAGTAAACAAGGGGATGCTGCACCTCCCAGCCACCTCTCAACAATAAGGGAAGGCCGTACCCCTATCAGCCCATACTGCAATGGTTAGAGGAGGGCCGCACCACATTCAACCCATATCACAATGGTTAGAGGAGGGCCGCACCACATTCAGCCCAAACCAAGAAAGCCGCAGCCACATCACATATCTCTGCAACAACAAACAAAGAGGGCTCAACCAGAAGACACTACACCAGCAGAGGGTCCGCAGCAAGGAGACATCCATAGCAAAGGAGGCGGCAGGCTGGAAGGTATTCTCGGCAAATACAAAGGGCAGCTCCCACAGAAAATACCAAGAGGCTGCAGACCACAGCACAAGGAGATCAGCGCTAGCTCTTAAGAGAGATGATAGGTAAGTGAAAAGGTGAGAGGGGGGGGGTTTAATATATAGTGTTTAGGTTAGGTTTAGGGCTAGTTTAAGTTAAGTTAAAAGTCACATGTTTAAATTGAAATTTAAACATGTGACAATAATATTTAAAATTTAACTTTAAGTTTACCCCTTAATAAAACATCAAAAACCCCAAACCAATCAAACAAGGGTAAAGGAGGGTTTGCAAGGTGGCATTACTCATTCCTTCATATCACATGGTGAACCTATTAC
>JASDQU010736087.1:125836-161710 GCA_032191745.1 Picea mariana
ATATATATATATATATATATATATATATATATATATATGCTCCGGAGACGCTTCGCTCCCGACCATTTTTTGAAAAATGCGCTCCCACGCTCCCGCTTCGCTCCCACGCTCTGGCAACACTGCATTTACCTTCACAACTGATATCCAAGTCCATATCTCTGTTTCGGTGAAAAAACTGATTCTGTCTTTCAGATCTGATATTTTCCTGGTGTTTTCTACTCTTATTCTGATTGCAACTTCGATACCATGTAAAATTTTGCAAATCCCAACCTGGTTCGAGTGTTAATAAATTTTCACTGTTTAATGCCCAACCCACACGTATTTCTCTGCCGAAAATGTGAATAGCATAAACAGAAATTTATGACATGAAACACAAGGATTCTTTTACAACAATTTAGAATAAAAATAAATACTCACACCTAGAAAAATATGACTCAGAGATTTTTGGGCAAATAGCCCCTGGAAAAAACCGCAAGGGGAAAACCAGTGAGAGAGGGAGTTTTTATTATTTCCGAGCTTTGAGGAAATTTCTTTTACAGCAGAATACAACAACAATAAATACAGACTTATCTTGATTTCCATGCCAACAAACACAGCCTTGAAAACTGTGCCCTTTCTGCTTGATTTCTGTGTCCATAAATCCGTATTGTGTACAACAGCTACAGCAATAAATGCTGTACTGTAGTGCCTTGAAAATCATGCCTGCTGGTTGCCTCGATTTCCATGCCAAAACTGCCTTGGAAATCGTGCAACAGTCACCCTCTATTTCTGTGCTCTCTCAGCTGTATGGCCTGCTCTAATCCTTACAGTACAGCCTCATTTAATGCTGTACTCCATGATGTTTGGACAACATCGGGAAGATATTCTTCTATATATATATATATAATCATTTTGTCTTAGCATTTTCTACTGTACTTGTGTCTCTGTGCATGATTATTCTTCTTGTGATCTTGGTTATTACTGCTACTATTGTTCATGGTTTATGCTTCAGTTCATGTAAATTGTAAAGAAACTGAATGTAATTGAACATCATTAAACTCCAACACTCCACTCGATTTGCATGCCAGCTCCTTGCCTTGGAATTTGTGCCCTAGCTGCAAAATTGCCTCCACTTCTTCTTTTTCTCTGCTCTCACTCTCTCTTCATTCAAATCACATGAATGATTCAATGAGGGTGCCTCAATCCCTAGATTGCGTTTTGTTCATTTCAATGAAAAGTCACTTGATCTAATGGTTGAGATTTAATCTTGGGCCATCAAGATCAACGGTGGTGATTTTAAGTCTCTTAAATTACCCTTTTCATGAAATATTCTCAAAAGTCACTTTTAACTTTATATCTCATAAAGTTAATGTACTAGGGACCACTTTGGACATTTTCCCGCATGCTAGGTGCCTAGCCTATGTGAGAAACACTTGTCCAAGGTACAATATTTAATATTGACCGATGTCTGATGTAACTGAACTGAGAGAAGATAATCATTAGCAAAATGTTTATTAACCATTTCAGAACCATCTGGTAGAGAAATACCCCGGATTCTTCCTTGCATCTGAGCCAAGTCTTGTCAATATTCTAGGGCATCAACAACTACGATATACAAATAAGGGGCAAGAGGACAGCCTTACCTGATTGATTGATGGACCTGGATGTGATTGGTCAACGTTCTGTTCACATAAACAAAAGGCTAAGGCATTGGAGAAGAGCGTATTCACCATGACAATACAGTGAGAACCAAACCCAAGGCACTGAAGCATCTTTGTAATAAAGGACTAATCAACCCTATCATATGCCTTGTCAAAGTCGATTTTGGGAAACTAAGAGTCCTGGCCAGTGTCTCTAGCCCATTGCATAGCTTCCCATGCAGAAATCACATGGACAAATCCTGTCTGTTCCTGTCTAACAATTTGTGAAACAACTCTTCGCATTTGGAGAGCATGGGCCTCTGCCAAAATCTTGTAGGAGACACTGAAAAGATTAATGGGCCTCCATTCCCCAATAGTGTCTTGTGATGCATTCTTTAGAATCAGCTTGATAACCCCTTGATTGAGAGAGGTTGTCAGATTGCCAGAGGAGAAGGCCTCACTGGCCATGCGAGAAAGATCCCTACGATCAGTATCCCACATTGCTTTCAAAATTCACACGACAGTTCATCAATGGGGTCTGACTTGTGATTCTTATTTATTATTATTATTATTATTATTATTATTATAGCTCTGTTCATGGATGTTGAATTAATTTTGATCCTTATACTTGTAATTTCAACTTCTAGCTCAAAATTGCGTACTGATGATGCTTTTGTGAATGATTGGGGTGGGTGGGGTTAGAGCAGGTAGGCTGGCCAAAGAGACCACAAACAAAGGTAGAAGCAGCATTGAAAAACAGTTACATGGTAGCTTCCTTGCATTTGATCAGACAGTTACCGGATTCAGGTGCTTGATCTCTTTGTTTACTCTATTTTTTTCTAAGCAGATAAAACCCACTATTTTGAGTGAGGCCAACCCAATTGCAAATTCCTTTATGCTGCTCATCTTGGTTATGTTTTCTGTTTACTGTATCAGTCGACTTCATTATGTAGACAACACTAGCATGTAAATAAACTTTTATTTAACAGATGGTGAGGAACAACGGGAACTGATAGGCATGGCACGTGCCACTTCAGACCATGCATTCAATGCTACAATTTGGGATGTTTTAGTGGATCCTCGCTATCAGGTAATAAGTGTTTTGTGAAACCTTAATAGTTAGAACTTAGAAGAGAAACTATCTTCGAAATGATGCTCAATGTGCTGATTTATGGATATAGGCAAATGACATTACTGAGTCAAGGTCACTGTAAAGATCAAATGATTCCAATTCTGTAAACTTGATGCATTTTCTGCAGTATACATTGCTATCTGGAGAACTGCATTTTGTAATTGCTCTGACCAATCAGAAAGAGATAATTTCATGCAGGGTCAGGGACTTGGGAAGGCTTTAGTAGAGCAAATGATACGTGCCTTGCTCAGAAGGGATATTGGCAATATAACATTATTTGCTGATGCACAAGGTATACCCATGAATATTTTGAGAATCCATGATTTTTATTACATTCCAGTTAGTACCAAATGACTGTTTTAGATGTTGGATGGAATGTTATTTTAGTTTTGCATATGTCCATGGATATTTAGGCAATTTCTTTCGCAAAAAATAATTGCTGTTTTCTACTCTTGCACTGCAGTAGGCATGCTTTTTGTTTTTTAACTCGTTTGCAAAATAAAATTGTACAATTAATGCCATTTGAGGATGTATATACGATCTTGTGTATGTCATTTGGTGTCTTGTGTATCTTTCTTGCGCCAACATTTAGTTTTAGCATCTAGGACTTTTCATGACACTCCCACAGTTTTGTAGCCATCAATTGTACTCTCTAGTCCCAGTGACCGATTCCTTGGTAATTTGTGGACATGAATAAAATTTTCTTACCCTATCTTATAACCACCGCAATAATTTATATGTATGAATATGATGCTTCAAGGTGGCATAGAAGGAAAAACACATTATGTTCTGTTTCTGGTTGAGGTGGCTTTTGAAAATCCAGTAGAGGCCTAGTTGTAGTATGCAATAAAAGTTTAACAATGGGGCAATCTCGCAAAAGTTGCTAGTTTGAGCTTCCTCTTACATTTGACATGCATAAAAGGAATTGGCTAGTCACCTTCATTAACCCTCCTTTCCAGCTCCTCTCTACCTGCCAATCAACCATATGGCTAATACCTATGTGTTGGTCAATAAGTGCCTAATGGACATTGTATACTATAATGGGACATAAAGCTCACTTGAAAAACTATGAACTTTGCTGGCTGAAATGAAGGAATTTATTTGACAAATCATTTGGTTTGTTAGTAACTTGATAGCTCTAAGCATCCTCTCAGGTTGTGTTTTATGGTTCTTTACCTGTATCCATGCCAATAATGCCATCTACACTTTTAATTACAAATCTTGTGCAGTCTGGACTCTGTATGCCATTCATTTCACAGCTTCTATTTTTCATCCCGTTACTGTGTATGGGATTGGCCTGAGATATTAGAAGTCCTCTGTGCCCATTTCATATTTCTCCATTTATTAGAAGTACATGATGTGATTTTTGCTTTGCAAATAATAGTTTTGAAAATTTGTTTATTCATCCATGCTTGGATTTGTTTTTTTGTGCCAATTAGGCTTTGCTTAATATCTTGAAAATGCAATTACGTTTGTAATCAACAGTTTAAAACCTTACTAAATTTTATAATAGTTCATTCATGAATCATCTTTTAATGTATGCCTATTCTTTTCCACAGTAGTAGATTTTTATCGGAATTTAGGGTTTGAAGCTGATCCAGAAGGCATCAAGGGCATGTTTTGGTATCCAAGGTTTTAGCTTCTGTTGTATAGTAATATCAAATTTACAGCATACTAAATTTTGAGGATCACTTGCAAGTATAAAACCAAATGTGGGTTTCAATAGTTGAAACTGATATATATTTCCCATTGCATTCTTATCATCCAATAGATATCATTGATTTTGTAGCAATACTAGCTGGAGTTGTAATATTGTTTGTAACAGCTCCAAGCCATGGATTGTAGATGACACTTTTTTTGTCACGTTTGAAGGCCCTGGGCTAAGCTATATGACACTTCAAAACAGGTACAGGGTTCCAAAACATGGACGGCATGAAAATGTGACCCCCCAAAATTGTAGGAAATGGGGAATATGGAATTTAAAGAATACAAAAATATAAATTTCTCTCTGTAATAGCAAATTATTAAGAAAATTATAAAATAAATGATCAGGAAAATTAAGATAATAGACATAAAAGACATCAAGTCACTTGTGCCAAAATACAATGAGCTACATTTATCTCTCAATTTTTGTCAAACTCTTCATCATCTAGCCTACAAAACCTGCATTTAGAGGTAGATGGTGGAATAAAAGAACCCTTATTTTTGCAAATGATTTTCCCCACTCAAGGGGTGCAGGGGAAGGGGTACAAGGCCCCATTTTTCATGAATGTTGAAATGCTGAAAACACTGTTAACTTTAAGTATGCTGGTAGATGGAAATCACCCCAATTTCTATTTTTTCTGTTTGAGGTCTGATGGGTTTGATTCCATCACAAAATGCCCTGAAATGTGGTTCCCACTTTAACTTTTAATGTTATAACTTATAGTAATGAAGTTCATTAACACTAAGAATCAATATTAAAAGTTATATTCCAAATTAGTTTTTTAAGACTGAAATGTGTCATCGCCAGTGCGAAATGTTCCCGAAATGTCCTGAACATTTTGGGCTGTGTTTCATGATTTGGAGTCACGGCCCAAAATATTTCAGTATGTTTCTTACATGTACCCATATCTGAAACATTTCGGGGCAGGTATACAGGTGGGGTGGGTGGGGGATAGAGGCATTTTCTGCAACTTAGCTCCTAGTTCAATGACAAATAATCAAATGCTCCCATTTATTTTCAAAGATTTTTCAGGTTGCTTTTTGGCCATCACATCTGTGGTTATGCATCTAATACTAATAATGTGTCATTTCTCTAGTTATTTTGGGTGGCATTCTCACTTGAAAGTATAGCACATTGAGTGAAATGTTAAACTTTTCTGCATACAAGAAAGACCAAGACATGGTTGAAATTTGGCTCATAAAAATTGTATGCTTTTATTACAAATGAAGTCAAATGGTAGAATAGGGATAATCCCCTTTTATTTCATTTTCCAGGTGGTTGTGCTCCTTGCATGACCTAACTGCCTTATTTAATTGACTTATGTCTAACACATTATTAGTCACCTATAATAAAAATGAATTTCACATTACATTTATTTAATTTGATTATATTGGAGTGTTATAGTCCAATACCCCTTAACACAAGAATATAAAAAATTATAACAAAAACATAAAATGAAAGATTATTCGTTAGTAACTTCACTCCTCCACAGTTCGAGATCATACATGGACTCCAAGTTGTCTCATCATCCTCTTAAGAGTAGTATTCTTGAATTTCCAAACTCCCAAATTAGTGCAACTCTTTGAATTCCCGAGTTTCCAAACTCATCGAATTCCTAAATTCCTGAATCTCTGCAATTCTTGAATTCCCGAATCACTTGCACAACAATCTGTGCTAAGTTAAACCTTCTCTATGTCTATGTTGTCTTGGATATTAAACCACTCAAAATAAGTTTTCACAATCTGCTTTTCCCCCTTTCATTTGTTGCCTTTGTTTCATTGGGGTTCACATTTTTTTCCCTCTCTTAAAAGAGTAAATGGTCCTCATCTAGCTTCAAATAAACTCATCAAAATCTCAACATATTCTCAGAAAGAAGAAATTCTATGTATAATTTTTCTATTTTTGGATTGATAATTTTTCTTTGTTTGGAAACAAGGAGAGAATACATAAAAGATTTTTTGTTTCATCCACCTCTACTTTGAACAAGAAAAAAACTCATCTTCCATGAAGAAAACACTCTGTATCTCTACCCTCTTTTCTTTCTAGTGTGAGATTTTCAAAAACCCAGTTCCTTAAACAATTATTTTAATTGATTTATCCAAGTTTTCTCTTCACAACAATAACATGCACAACAGAAATATATAACCGGGATCTGAAAGTAAAGAATAGCAGTTTATCACATCACATGTACACACTTGTTTTTGGACAACTGTCCTTGGAAAAACCCCGGAGGGAAAACTAATGCAGCAGATTTGTGGATTTTATTATTATGCAGGAAAATATAGAGATCTCTTGCAAGGATAAATTGGCCTCAGCCAATAGCTGAACAATCTCAACAAAACCCTCCTCAACAAAATCGTACGACCCTCCTAGAATGAAACAGAGGCAAGAAAAGTGAGCCTCTGCGTAATTGTACGACCCTCCTTCCTGCGTCACTCTTCACGGCCCTATCAGATCTGAAGTATACCTCTGTGATTTGGTGAAGAAATGAGTTGATCCACCTGTCAATGTCTCCTCTGTCCTCCTGCAAAAACTCTCACCAACAAACCTGCAATCGATCTCTCTCACAAATTGATTTCTCTTTCTCAAGTGCACCCCTCTAGCCAAGTCGATCTTCTCATATACTTTGTTGAGTAAGTGAAACCCTAATCTCCAAAGTGATGGAGGGATGAGATCTACTCTCTCCATCAAGATGAGATCAATGTTCAAGATTAAAAGACCACAACTTAAATTATTTTTCACTTTAACCTTAGAAAAGGTACTCAATAAAGTCAACTGAAGATTATAACATATCAATAGTTCTTTTCCTAAGTTAGAGTTGGGGAAAAGTTTATTTAATCAACTTAGCCTATGTTTCATTGTCCCCCATCATGCTAGGACACTATAATGATGATGGAAGACCTTCCTTGCTACAATCTCAACATCAAGGATAACAAATTTATCATGATATTTTAACTTAGAAAATCACACAAAAATTTTAAATAAGATACCTCTATTGTTGCCCTTTTCTTGTCTGCATCTATAGATACGAGTTTTGTTGATTTTCTAGGAGGATTCAACCCTTGGTATGCACTAATACCATGTTGATCTTTCACCACTCTACTCAACGTGCGACAATTAGCTCAAAATAAAATCACTTTATCTACTAAAAGCACAATTGAGTAATCAACTACACATGCAACAAAAACATAAACAAGGAAACCAAATCAAGCACACATAAACACCAATATTTCCGGGTATAAACCCTTGGAGAAAACCTCGGAGGGAAAACTAGTCCAATGATGTTTTTATTAAGGTCAAATCAGGGCTCCCGTAATAGGGAAAATGGCCCATTGAGAGAATTATACATTGTAAAGAAAACTGACAACTCCTGTGCTGCTTTACGACCTTGTACCAACACATTTCCCGAGGCATACACTATGCAACCCTTTGTGAACTGTGTATATTCACGACTGTCTACATTATGAATTACATATATGTATAGAAAACCCGTACGACAAGCTCCATACGATCCTAAACTTCCTTGTGGCTTCTGTCAACTGAAACCCACCTGCGGCTGCCTTTTCTCTCTCTCCTCTTTGACTTGTATGACCTCTAGATGGAAGTCCTTCTCCACCTATCCAAGATCTTGAATCATGGTCCTTTGTGATCCAATCCTCTGATCAACACTTGGATGAAATCTCCACTCAACCTGTGAGATCTCCTTACTCTAGTGTAAGAAAAATTCCTTCTTTGCTCCTACATTCCTCACACTAGCAAAAGTCCTTCTTTGCTATCCTCAACCTTGGTCTCTCACCAAAATCTCTCGACCTCGACTTCTCGTCAAAAGTCTCTAACTTTGTTCTCCTATCAAAAGTCTCCCACAAGTGTATCTCAAATAAGTGTCTTCTCTCTTCTCCTAGCCTTGCTTTTATAATTATGAGTTACGATCTATTTTTAATCTTCAAAGTGATCTATGGTTGAGATTACTTCTCACACTCAATTAAGATTTATATTATATGCTGCATGCTAAGCATGTTCCTTAAATAACTAAAGTAAACTCAAGACTAGAAGATTCTTTGACGACTTCCACATGCTAGACACATGCAAATGCAGAAGTACCTGTCCGATGCTACCACAAACATCAAGAAGTTTGTGATCCATGTGATTTCTTACAAATAACAAATATTCACTTGCATTTCAAATCCTTAATTCATTTGTCTTTGCTTCTCTCTCCAATATAGACATGGAATTTTTTATTAGTGTTGCACTCCAAGATTGACAAGGCTAACGACTTTGATACCATGTTAAACTTTTAAGCATACAAGAAAGACGAAGACATGATTAAAAACAGACTCATGTAAATTATATGCTTTTATTACAATGAAGTCTAAACAATATTTTTTTAGGTTACATTGCCCAGGTAAAACCCCTGAGTACTTCCCCTCATTTCGAGGAGGGTACCCAGGGTAAACCCTAGAATATTTAGGGCACAATGTTGGTCAACAACATGGCTCAAAGCCATTACAACAATATGCTCGTTAAGAGGTCAACATGTCACTTGCGGGAATTGAACCCAAGCAGGGAGGATAACAATCATTCCTCCCAACCATTCGAGCTAAACCCAATTGACTACAATGAAGTCAAACAATACAATAGGTATACTACCCTTCTATTTCATTTTCAATGTAGTTATATTAACTTATGTCTAACACTTTATTAGTTACTTATACTAAATTTGACTATTACATTACATTCATTTTATTTAATTATATTGGACCATTATACTTCCAACATGAAATTTCATATAATGTGTTTTTGGCTTCAGTGTGGATTTTTCCATGCTTCTATACATCAATGCGAATGTGATCATTCTAGCCTGTAGCATTTGTAGAATTGTATATGAAGCGAACCAAATATGAGCTTTGTGATTTGTTTTGGTTGCACTTCTTACAAAGATATCATTAATATGGACACCTTCATTTTATTCTTGTCCTCAATTATGGGGTGGATTAGGATGGATTGGTTTGTCTAATGAGTAAGGTGCATTAGAAGGGAGACAATATAACTAGTAGTGACATGGTATTTGGAATTATTGTTCATGTCTCTTAATACGAAGTTGGTTATCTTATTTGTTATTTGGAATCATCATTCATGTCTTTTACTATGAAGTTGGTTATCTTATCTGTAGTGATGTATTTAGTAATGATTAGGTCTAATGCCGGAGATCAAATAGCTTATCTGTCAAGAACATTATTTAACACCTATCTATGATGGTTTTTGACCAAGCATAATGTAGAATGAATGAATGTATGTGAGAAATCAATCCATCCTATTAGGTAGAGTTTGTGTTACAAGTTTTGCTGTCAGTGCCTCTCTGTGCTGCTTAAATCCTCTTATAAGAGGTCTTTAGGGAGAAGTATAGAAGCATAAAGCTAGGTGCGTTATTACATGGGTAAGGGTTATCCTAATTCTTGAAAGCTTGATGTTTAGTGGTGTTATTGCCTACCCAAAGTTGTACTTTCTATTATGGTTCAACTCAATGCTTGGTTGTATATCTTCTCATGGTCAATCATGCAATTAAGTGTTTTCTAAATGATAACTTTGTTACAATAGTTAAGCAGTCTATTGTGATTACACGGTTGGTACTATAAATATTTAATATTCCAATCTAAGCAAGACAAGCCTCGTTCACAAGAAAAAAAGGACACCTATGTTAGCAAAGTACGTTGACTTAGGTGTACAAGTACAACAAAGGGATATTAGTCAGGGTTGACGCTAATACTCTATAGTGGAAGTCACTAGCAATGTTCTATTGGAGCATACTGAGCTGACCTAAGATGGGAGCAATCAACCACTATAAATACTATAAATATAGGTCTCATTTCACATCATCGCGTCATGACAACCTTTCTTAAAAAATGCACACCTTTTGTATGTACCCAAAACTCCCAATTTCTGTAAGTCCCCAAAAGTACTAAGCTCAACAACCCATGAATTTGAACGATGAGAACTTTTGCATATCATGTAGAAAGTATGTTGCAGGATCCATGGCTTTGGAGTTGTTAGTAATAAGAGTACACATGCAAGACATGACATGCATTAGAAGGAATAATCTTCATCACTTTAATTTGATGTACCTATATTGCAAAATACATGTGTTTATAAGATGATAATATTTCTAAATTGGTCATTGAAGATAAAATAGATTTTCAACTTTTCCTAAAAGAAACCATTTGATCCAATGATAGATTTTATAGCCTTTTAGCTTTCTACCATGTGCATGGCTCTTTTATTGTTGTGGTTTGCTTTTCAAGGACTTCAGATTTTAGAACATCCCTATTTATACCAAAATGGACATCAAAAAATTTGATTCCGTTCCCTCATTCCCTTAATGATCATTTTGTTTTACTCTATACCAACCATCTCCCCAAAACATTTGAACATGTCCTTAATGCTTTCATGAAGGTCCTTGCATATTTATGTTTAGTTTTGCAATATAACATTCAATATCCTTTTTCTCTACTTCTTTGCTGATGTAGTTGTGATGAATATCGATGTGTTTGATTTTGGATTTAACTATAGCATTTCTTGTGAGTTAAATAATATGTTGATTATTAGAAAATGCAAATGATGGGCTGTTTTCTTACTACATAAATTGTGAAACCAAACACACCAACTTGTGATGTATAACATGCATCTTGCATTGAAATCAATAGGTTGGAGTTGAGAAGTCTATCTATGACACATTCTCCAATTTACAGTCTATAAAATCTTCGCTACGCCCAAGTCTGGAATGATGCATTAGAAGTAAAGATTACGACATGAGATACAAATGTTTGGTGTCGCAATGGGAGCTAACTAATAAACAACTCTCAAGTGCATTTTTTTTTTCTTTTGAATAAAATGCTTCCTTTAAACTCTATTAATAAACAATACTCAAAGATTTGATACAAAAGAAGCTGCATTGAAAAAATCAATTACTCCTTACAATGGACAGACATCAAAAGGCTCGATAAAAATTGAAAGTCCATGCCATAAGGACATACATCCAAAGTAAAACCAATTATATAGCCAAACGTTAAAGGTTAGGAACATAATTGGTGGCCAGCAGGCCACATTCAAGATAGATGATACAACTAAGTAGCAATACCAAATCCGATATTTGTAGGAGGGTCATGGTCCTTAGGGTTCGAGCCCCACCCATTAATGGGTAGTGCATATTTAAGTGAGGAGGTGTCCCATTCATCATTCATCATTCTACTACTCAAGGTGCTTGTTCATTGAAATGGCTAGATCAAAGTTGGTGAACTTATCATTCTCAAGTTGAGAAGGAGGTGACTAGTTCTGGTGCTCCTAGCTTTGGTTTATGTGTTCGTTGTGTTCCTTTACTGAGCAACCTATAGGCCGCGATGTTGTTTAGGGGAAAAAACAATTTGCTTGATACAAACTAACACAAGTCAACTTGGAATGATAATATAAACTTTTTAAAGTAAAAAGTTTTCATTTTTACTTAAATTATTTATATTATCATTAATTATTTCAGGATGTTTAAGAGGAGATCCAACCTCATCGGACCTCATATGATGAAAATGGAATTTCACATTCCATCTAAAACTTAGTAGACTTGACAATTTTGAGAATTCCAACAAATTGAATTACATCGAACTAAAGACAAGGCCATTAAACCATCAAAAGATGCCAAATGTCACCTTGATCTTTTACCACATTCCACTCGTGAAATGTAGACCTACTAAAAATAGACATGCAAAAAATTAGCAGTTTCGACTCTTAAAAAATATGAGTTTTGGAATATGAAAATCACTGCTCTACTTATTGAACTAAGCTTTGATACAGATGCCATTGTGTTGGATGAGATTGATCCAACCTTAGAATGGGTAGAGGAGATTCACTAGACAATGTTTGATCATGATATTGATGAGTTGGGGTGGATTGGTTTAGATTTGGATCCACTAGTAGGATTAGCGCCAAGCATGGTAGGCACTAGCCATGCTTCTACTAGTGCTACAATTGCAACTGTAGTGGGAGATTTCCCATAGGAGTTCAACGAGTTTGAGTTAGAGGATGGTCCTGTAGCTTATGCAGAGGATCCCATTTCTAGTCATGGTGATGAATTTTATGACTGATCATGTTGATTAATGATATGTAGTAGGCTAGTAGCTTGTTTTTCGGACTCTAGAGGCCATTTAGAGCCTTGTTGATTATGTATTTTGTTTGATATGTATTGCGCTTAGTGCCATTTGGATATATTCACCCTTACATTGTTACATGATAAAACTCTGCGTATTTTGTCTCTAACGGTTTGGAATCTTAAAAATATATTTTTTACATTAAAATTTTAATATGTCATGTATTTTTTAGTAAATCAAGCCATAAACTTTAAACCGGTCCAATAACAGTCTGAGTGGACCCTCTATAGACTTCAAGTCCAAGTTCGCGTTTTAAAACTTTGATTCTAACAAGCTTCTACATTGCATGAAATTCTACTATTGATGCGAGCTTATCACAAAGGATAATAGACTTCTAGGTTATGTGCAACTAAAATATGAAGAATATATGAAGAGGCAAAGAACGTAAATGAGAAATGGTATTATTGTTGGAATAATAATGGTCCATTAAACATTAGATGTACGCATCTAATAAAGTCACTTTACGACTTTAGTTTATATTATGATTTTATGTTTATATTTACCGTGTAAAGTAGTCCATCCTTGATGTAGGAGCATCACTCCACCTCAACACACACCAACTAATTAACACGCGTGGTGAGCATTCAAGGAAGGAGAGGCGTCGCCCTCTCATTTTTGTCTCGAGAATCCAAGATGCCATCCAGGCATTAATTGAAGACAAGCTGGAAGAGCCAAATCGTGCTTTCGCACAAGCTGGAGATAAGGTCGCCATTAATAGGCTGACGACAGAAGGGATCTGCATCCGATTTGGAGCAGATTCCCACCATTGTAATTTGCCCTTTCGATAGGCATTTTGAATGGTGATTTGACACCACTAATGTAGCTTGCGAGGGAAGCTCGTAGAGCCCCTCTTGTATAAATCTCTGTATTATTGCAAAGTAGAGGTTAGACGATAGGGATTTGGATGGATCGATTTATAAGGAGAGAAACACAAAGATCCAAGACTCGGTCGTAGTTCGGACTCCACTATTGTAATTTGACATTTCACCATTAATATAAAATTACAGTTTTCTTTCTATTCTATATTTTTGTGTAATGGATGCTATGTTATGAATGTCTTTCACATGTTTGTGAATTGTAGATGAACGTTAGAAATCGTCTGCAGGGGTAGATATACAGTTTTCTATCCGCGAATGTGTTGAGTTAAGTCTGGTTCTCTAGGTTAAGTGCAAGGAGTGCGCGACAGAGATTGGAGACTCTGTAAGTCGACGCAAGGAGTGCGTGTTTGAACTCAGTGGAGTCATAAGAGAAGTTGTCAGGAGGGCACACTAGATTAATTTACAGACTCCGGGAGAAATTTCAAGGTGGTTAAGTTACTTGGAAAGAAAGACTGTGTGGGGAGAAGCACAGTTCAGGGTTACTGAATACTTGGGAATACTCTGTCAGGAGGGCATCGAGCTAGTGTGAGCGTACTCAGAAGCAACACGGTTGAAGGTGTTGGGGAATCCCATAATTGCTGAACATTCTGGTGAAGGAAGGCTTTGCAAGAAGTGCGTCGACAAAGGAAAGGAGATGCCTTAAACCTTTCTCTAAGGCGAAGGGAGAAGCCGTCGAAGCGCTGAGCTAAGCGCAAGGAGTGCACCTAAGGTGTTGTAAGTTCACCTTACAAACTTAGGAAGCATAGCGAGAGACTGCCAGGAGGGCAAGAGGAAGTCCACTGAAGGATGCAAAGGAATCAGAAACCTTGGAAGTTTTCAAGCCGAACAAAGTCGCAAAAGAGTTTGCGCGGAAGTCTGCAAGGAGTGCAGAAAGAGTTTCGAGAACAACCTAAGTCTCGAAAGGAGAAATTGCGCTAAGTGTGCAAAGGACTCGAGGACTTACCGAAGTCTCGAAGATGGAGAAATCATCCATCGTCAAGGAGGAGACAGGTGGAAGAAGATCAAGAAGTTCAGGAGCAGGAGCTTCAGAAAGTTTGGCGCAAGAAAACAAGGATCTTCGCGAAGACGCGAAGAGCGATTCAAATCTAGACTGTCGGATCTGGAAGAGACGTGGCATAGATACGCGCATTTCAGAGGAGGAACCCTTCAAAAGAAGTCGGGAGAACATTCGAAGCGCTAGGTAGCGAAGTAATCCTAGTCATCCATTGGAGTAGGACGCGTGACAAAGGATCAACACACCGTTGGTTCGCAAGTCGGGGAAAGAGGAGTCAGGAGTTGGGAGGACTCACAAAGTCCGATCTCGCGAATTGATCACATCTGTTGATCACGAGCATGGATGATTTTAGGGGCTAAATTTCGTTCATGGGCTAATTTTCCATGGTTTTTCCAAAAATGAGATTCGTTATTTTAAAAATGATTCGCCCAAATTCTATAGGATACAATTATTTTACCTTAAAAATCGCCAAAATTTTATAAAAACTATATAAAATCCTTAGAAATTTGAATATTTTTACAAAAATATCACCAAACATTTATAGTTGGCATATGAAGGATTAGTAAGATTCACCAAAGTTTCTACATTTTAAAATAAATTTCCATCCTTAAAATCATCCCTGATCACGAGAGGAATGAGGACCGTAGATCTGGTTCTGAAGAGTTCGCTAATTCGAGGATGGGGAAAAGGAAGAAAACAACTCATGAAAGTCCCGAAGAGCGATATCGTGAAGGGAGTCGACCCACCGTCGTAGTTTGCGGTCACATCAACAAGGAAGTCTAGCATCGAGAGCTGGCAGCATTGGTGTAGGACTTAAAAGCGTAAGGAGAGGGTCCGCAGGTGCCACATAGTAGGTGCAAGGAAGTAGAACAGACTCGTGGCAAGTTAAATCGGTTCCATCAGGAGCACAACGAACCATTCGGTTCAACGAATTGAATGATCCTAGACCGAGAGGTGGCGATGATCCCTCTTGAGCAGGAGAGAAGGGGGTGGTCGTCACCAAGTGGTATTAGAGCTTGATTCCTCTCAGACAGAGGGAAGGAGACGACGAAGCGGATGTAGAATTGATTTCTGTAGGCCAGGGAGACATGGTGCGATACTCTGTTGGAGCCGTTGCAAGGTGTGCAACAGATGGTAGACAACCAGGTGGGCTGTAAATGAAGCAAGATGGCGATTGACGATCATAAACATGGTCGAGGAGAAGTCCACTCGCATAAGAGCCAAGCAGAGATGGATAAGGAGCTCAGTGAAACTCGAGCACAGATGGAGAAGCTTGCATTCAAGATGCAACATAAGTTGAAGGTACACTGGAGATATGAATGGCCTTTGAAGAGAACAATCAGATGGCCTGTTTAGAAGTTGTTGACCAGGAGACAACAACAAAGGTTAAAGAGGTGGCCGAGGCATGCTGAAAACCTCAGTCATAAGGGAAAGAGATTTGGCAAGAGTCTCATAGATTGCCAGGGGTGCAATGAGAAGGGATCAATGGATCTCGTACACTGCCAGGAGGGCAGAGGAGACATCCCAAATTTCCAGGTGGGAAAAGACGGAGAGATGAGCTCAGATGAGAGTTCACGTCAGAGGATGTTGACAAACAAAGAGGAGGCAGAAGAAAGACCTCACACAGATGGAGATTTGCGCGGAGTTGCGAGCCGTGTGAATGAAGATGATGAGAAGTTGCAAACTTCCACCATCGAAGAGAAGGATCATGGGAATGTTTTGATCATTGGAGGGGTTGAGATATTCCTACCAAGCAGCCAAGGAGAGGCTAGCACTGATGCTACAGATGCGACAAAAGGACAACCGACATAGTCTGTCATGGAGGAGAAGGAACAAATACTGAGGTTTGTCCTGACAGAAGGAGAAGAGCATTCAGCAGAATCACTCGACGTTTTTAGCCAAGAAGCTGAACAAGAGATGATTGTAGCATTGGAGCTTGCAGCAGAAGGGGAAGTAGATAGCACAGATTTTTCAGATCTGTGTGGGCAATTGGAAGCTCTTGAGAGAAGAGTAGTAGTGCAAGGCATGCACATCCAACATGCTAGGTTGGAAGCAGATGAAGGATTACACCAACACGAGGAGCAGTTGGAGGACGCTGAAATGGGAACAACTGAAGGACTGGCAGGAGAAAATCTGTCAGGAGAAGTGGTAGCTGAGCAACGATTCAGTGATGAAGAGCCTGCAGAAGTAGAGACTGCAACTGAGTGGAAAGCTAAGGCCACAAAGGAAGAAGATGTCTCGGGAAGTCAGTGTGATTTTCCCATTGACAAGGAGGGAGTGCAACGAGCTAGTCTGCAACAAAAGAACCAGCTGGATAGGGTGATTGAAGAGATAAGGAAGCTGATGTTGGAGTCGGCAGAAGAATTGATCAGCACGAGGAAGCTGGACAAAAGGAAACCTGTACGAGCAGCGGGGAAGATGATGCAACAGAAGTAGCGGAGCAGAGGAGTCGAGAGACAACTCCAAGAGAAAGTTTGGGATTCAGGTGGATTTTAGCCACGTTGGAAAGCTCTTGAGCAGGAGCTCATGATTTTCGTAGTTGTGGAGTATGATGCAGGAGCATCGCTCCACCTTAGCACGCACCAGCTAATTAACACGCGTGGTGAGCATTCAAGGAAGGAGAGGCGCCACCCTCTCATTTTTGTCTTGAGAATCCAAGATGCGATCCAAGCATTAATTGAAGACAAGCTGGAAGAGCCAAATTGTGCTTTCGCACAAGCTGGAGATAAGGTCACCATTAATAGGCTGATGGCAGAAGGGATCTGCATCCGATTTGGAGCAGATTCCCACCATTGTAATTTTCCCTTTCGATAGGCATTTTGAATGGTGATTTGACACCACTAATGTAGCTTGCGAGGGAAGCTCGTAGAGCCCCTCTTGTATTAATCTCTGTATTATTGCAAAGTAGAGGTTAGACGATAGGGGGTTGGATAGATCGGGTTGTAAGGAGAGAAACACAGTGAGTCGAGACTCAATTGTAGTTCAGACTCCACTATTGTAATTTGACATTCCGCCATTAATAGAAAATTANAATCTCTGTATTATTGCAAAGTAGAGGTTAGACGATAGGGGGTTGTATAGATCGGGTTGTAAGGAGAGAAACACAGTGAGTCGAGACTCAATTGTAGTTCAGACTCCACTATTGTAATTTGACATTCCGCCATTAATAGAAAATTACAGTTTTCTTTCTGTTCTATATTTCTATGTAATGGATGCTGTGTTATGAATGTCTTTCACATGTTTGTGAATTGTAGATGAACATTAGAAATCGTTTGCAGGGGTAGAGATATAGTTTTCTATCTGCGAGTGTGTTGAGTTAAGTCTAGTTCTCTAGGCTAAGTGCAAGGAGTGCGCGACAGAGATTAGAGACTCTGTAAGCCGATGCAAGGAGTGCATGTCTGAACTCAGTGGAGTCAGAAGAGAAGTTGCCAGGAGGGCACACTAGATTAATTTACAGAGTCATGGAGAAATTTCAAGGTGGTTAAGTTCCTTGGAAAGAAAGACTGTGTGGGGAGAAGCACAATTCAGGGTTACTGAATACTCTGGAATACTCTGCCAGGAGGGCATCGAGCTAGTGTGAGCGTACTCAGAAGCAACACGGTTGAAGGTGTTGGGGAATCCCATAATTGTTGAACATTCTGGTGAAGGAAGGCTTTATAAGAAGTGCGTTGACAAAGGAAAGGAGATGCCTTAAACCTTTCTATAAGGCGAAGGGAGAAGCCGTCGAAGAGCTGAGCCAAGCACAAGGAGTGCACCTAAGGTGTTGTAAGTTTGCCTTACAAGCTCAGGAAGTAGAGTGAGAGACTGCCAGGAGGGAAAGAGGAAGTCCACTGAAGGATGCAAAAGAATCGGGAACCTTGGAGGTTTTCAAGCCGAGCAAAGCCGCAGAAGAGTCTGCGCAGAAGTCTGCAAGGAGTGCATAAAGAGTTTCGAGAACAACCTAAGTCTCGAAAGGAGAAATTGTGCTAAGTGTGAAAAGGAGTGGAGGACTTACTGAAGTCCCGAAGACGGAGAAATCATCCATCGTTGAGGAGGAGATAGGTGGCAGAAGATCGAGAAGTTCAGGAGCAGGAGCTCCAGAAAGTTTTCCGCAAGCAAACAAGGATCTTTGCGACGATGCGAAGAACGATTCGAATCCAGACCGTCGGATCTGGAAGATACGTGGCATGGATACGCGCATTTCGGAGGAGGAACCCTTTAGAAGAAGTCGGGAGGAGAACACCGAAGCGCTAGGTAGCGAAGTAATCCTAGCCGTCCATCGGAGTAGGATGCGTGACAAAGGATCAACACACCGCTGGTTCGCAAGTCGGGGAAAGTAGAGTTGGGAGTTGGGATGACTCGCGAAGTCCGATCTCGCGAAGTGATCACAACCATTGATCACGAGAGGAACGAGGACCGTAGATCTGGTTATGAAGAGTTCACCGATTCAAGGATGGGGAAAAGGAAGAAAATAGCTCGCGAAAGTCCCGAAGAGTGGGATCGCGAAGGGAGTCGACCCACGATCATAGTCCGCGACCACATCAACAAGAAAGTCTAGCATCGAGAGCTGACATCGTTGGTGTAGGAGTTAAAAGCGTAAGGAGAGGGTCCGCAGGTGCCACATAGCGGGTGCGAGGAAGTAGAACGGACCTGTGTCAAGTTAAATTGGTTCCATCGGGAGCACGATGAACCATTCAGTTCGACGACTTGAACAATCCTAGACCGGGAGGTCGCGATGGCCCCTCTTGAACATGAGAGAAGGGGGTGGTTGTCACGAATCCCACATTCATAAAATGGAAGTCACTCACCCAAGTTGTAACCTATACAAGGAAGCTTTCTCTTTGAGTAATATCATCAAATATCTAAGTCTCTTTTGCATTTTTCTTCCCTTATTCTCTCTCATGTTATTGGTTTTCTTTTTGTTCTGTTTCTGTGGTATGTTACAGAGCTACGGTGCCATTGTGAGAGTGTTAAGACCTAGGCACTGCTTATGGTAGTGACAAATTGAGGCTCTGCTTTTGTGATGCACTGATTGAATTTTAGATCCGCACTTAGTTTGAATTTTTTGGGTATGATTTCGTGGCAAGGTTCTAAAGGAGGAGAGAGAAAGTGTAAAAATCAAAATTGAATTTTTGAAGGAGAATCATATGATTGTTGTACATTCCCCAAAGAGAGTCGTACCACTGTAAGGATGTCCAATGACAATCTTTGCTTGATTTTTAGATATGTATGGAGGGTTTGAAGTAGATTTGTCTTGTCTTTTGCTTGTAAGGATGCCTAGAAACTCATTTCTGGATGGTTCAGTGGTTGATTCACTGAATTCCAGTAGATTTGCAATGTTTTTTTGGCAATTTTTGTGGATATAATCTAATTGTTCAAGCTATTTTCTACAATTTATCAGTAATTTATATTTTCTTAGGGTAAAATCTCTTATATTAGTAAGATATTGAACATATCTGTGGTAGATCTTTGCATTTCATTGTTGTATTTGTAATATTTTACCAGGTTGTGGCAGAAATTGGATCATGTGAGCAAATTTAGTAGATTTGGAGAAACCATTGAGTTTCTAGTGTAGATCTTCAACAGATTTGGTGTATTTTTAATAGATTTTGGTGATTTGTGGCTTCTACAACAGTTGTGGAGCAACATTTTCTTGTTCTTTCTTCGAGATTTGTAGATTGAGAGAGGAAATTCAAGTAGCGTTTTTCTCTATTTTAGCATTAGTTTCTGCAGTTTTACTTGTGAGTGGCAACATTGTACAACATCATGTGTGAAGAAAATTTAAAAAATTCTCTAGTTAAAATTACAATACATGGAAGTAGTGTATGTAGGCAATTCTTGTGTACAGGTGTTTGGATAAGATCATTCTAGGGAAGGAAATCAGACCTACACTCGCGGGTAGAGACCATGATAGATTTGATGAGTAGAATAGATAAGTAGTGATGCTACTCTAGTTGTCAATGATAGATGAGATGCTTCATGAGGTTCGGTCCAACATGAGTTCAACAAAGATTTGGAAGCACTTGATGGATTTGCATGAGAGCTTGGATAAAGGTAGTCTTGTTTATAAAAAATATGTTGTTTTCTATTAAAATGACGGAAAATGCTAGGATCATTTGTTGAAAATCAAGGACATTAGAGAACCATTGTTGACCATTCACTGAAAATGGAAGAAGAGGATATGGTGGAGATCACACTTAAAAGTTCACCACATGCATATGGACATTTTGTAGAAACCCTCAATATTACTTGTATTAACATTGGTCGTAAATTTGAAGAGTTGTGTAATAAACTCTTGCACCAAGATAGGTGGAAGTAGCAACGAGAATGAGGGTTTAGAACAAACCTTTACAACAAATTTCAAAGGCAAAGGTAAGTTTACTAGAAAGAAAAAGTAAGGGAGTGGTGAGGTGGATGTAGCCCAAGAATATGGAGAATGTTAGATGTCATTATTGTGGTAAGATGGGGCATATGAAGATGCAATGTAGAAAAACAAGGAGGATGGGGGGCCTCAATAGAAGACTCATAATGCTATAAAAAAGAGCAGTCAAAAGAGAGATCCAACTTTTTATGCGTTCATGGCCAAGAGGCAAGTAGATTAGGGCATGCCATATGCTTGGTACATCGATTTTAGTGCATCACGACATTTCACCAATAGGAGAGATTGGTTCGATTAGGACACTGCTTGCAATTCTTCCAAGGACTTTGTGATCTTTGGTGGTGGGACATAGTTCAAGGTGGTAGGAAAAGGAAATGTTTAGATTTTCTTTGGAGGTAAATTGTTGATTTTCATTAATGTGCTTTATGTGCCTGCTATGGAAGACAATTTTCCTTGACTTAGATTATGAGGCAATGCCCCCATCTGGATGTCGTGTTTAACAATCATAAGTGTTATGTGGTTGATAAGGAGATCAAGAATATAGTTTCTCTTAACGTTGAGGATCATGGAATTTTCAGGTTGGTTGATATTAGGAAAGCCAAAGAACATGCTTTGGTAGCCAAGAGTGTGTTGGGAATCAATGCACTTTGACATCAACAATATGTGCACCTTAATTTGAACTATCTTTCTCAATTGGCCTCATAAAGAGTAGATGGGCTTCTTGATATTCAACGACAAAGTCAACACATTTGCAGAGCTTTCCAGATAGGAAGCAACACAGATCTCCATTTGATGAAGAATAGGCTTGGAGAGTGAAGACAATGCTTCAATTGGTACATGTAGATGTACGTGGGCCAATGAATACAATATCACTCTCCTGTGTTAGGTATTTCTTGCTATTTGTTGATGACTTCAGTAGAAAGATGTGGGCATATTTCTTAAAATTGAAATATGAAGTTTTTAATAAGTTTCAAAAGTTTAATGCATTAGTAGAAAAACAGTGTGGGAATTACATCAAATCCCTTAACATCGATAATGGTGGAGAATTTTTCTCCAAATAATTCAATAACTTTTGTACTAAACATGACATCGAGCGATAATATACCACACCTTACACTCCATAACAGAATGAAGTAATTGAGAGGTACAACTTTACTATTAGGGAGATGATCTCGTGTATGAATGAGAAAAAGTTTGTTCTCCACAGGTTTATCGTTGAACCAATGGACACAAACATGTACTTGCTTAATAAATCTCCCATGAATGTAATGTAGCAACACATCCCATGGGAAGCATGGTCTAAAAGAAAACCAAAAGGAAGTCCTCTAAAAAATTGTGGTTTAGTTGCTTGTGCATGGATTCCTGAAGAGAAATGAACCAAATTGGACTCCAAAAGAAAGAAAATAATGCTCGTAGGATATAGTGTGACACTCATAAAGCTTATAGGTTAGTTGATGTGGATACTAACAAAGTAAGCTTTAGTAGAGATGTTGTGGTTGATGAAGATGCATGGCCATTTTACATTCCTATGGGGATGAATATTTATGAAGATGAGTCGGTTATGGATCAAGGTTTTGGTGTCAAGCTTCACCAAGCTCCACCCAAAGTAGGGAGAATTCCAAGGACGAGTCCTTGATGACTTGCCAAAAATTTCCAGTCCAAAATCCACTGCAAGTATCCCAAATCATTGAGGTGACAATATTGATTTAGAAGAAGGAGAAGAACTCAAGAAGAAGAGGCCAAAGTGGTGGCACATCACTCTTGGATATGTTCTATTAAATGGGATGATCAATGGATGATCAATGCAAGGGAAGAAACTTGATATGGTTCATTTTGCTTTGATGGCCAATCTTTAGGGTGTGCTTGAACCACATGTATTAGAAGAAGCCAAAGGTAGATTTGAATGGGAGAAGGCCATGTTAGTTGAGCATGACACTTTGATGAAAAAATAGATTTGGAACTCATAATACTTCCACCAGGGAGGAAGCGCATTGGCTTCAAATGGGTGTATAAGGTCAAGTGCAAGGAAGATGGTATGATTGACAAGTACAAGGCACAATTATTTGTAAAAGGTTTCTTGCAGAAAAAAAAAGAACTGACTATGAGGATACCTTTGCTCCTACAACAAAGATGAGGACAATATGCTTGGTTCTAGACATAGCAACACAATTTGGCTTTAAAGTGCATGAGATGGATGTGAAGCATGCCTTCTTGAATAGGGATTTAGAGGAAAAAGTTTACATGTCAATTGCAGGGATTTCAAGTTCTGAGGAAAGAAAGCCCTATGAAGAAAGCCCTATATGGCTTGAAGCAGGCCTCCAGGGCATGGTACGTAAAAAATGATAAATATTTGGGTGAATATGGGTTCCAATAGAGTCCTTTAGATC
Organism: Picea mariana; assembly: GCA_032191745.1. Classification (NCBI taxonomy): domain Eukaryota; kingdom Viridiplantae; phylum Streptophyta; class Pinopsida; order Pinales; family Pinaceae; genus Picea; species Picea mariana. Next base: position 149,099 of record JASDQU010736087.1, read on the forward strand.
CCAATTTATATGTCAAAAGCATTAGTAATTATGTCATTATTATGGTGATAGATGTAGATGTCATTATTATGTCAGATGTCGAGGTTGGAGCAATTTAATAGGTAAAATCAAATCTTTCGTAAGCTTTTAACATGATTGATTTAGGCCTCCTATGTTATTGCCTTGGTGTAGAAGTTTGGCAAACTGATAAAAAACATCTTTGTTTCAAAAACAAAGAATGCCAAGAGTTTTCTAGATAGTTTCACGTTGGCAGATTGTAAGACTTTATATACACATATGGAGAAAGGGTTAAAACTTTCAGCCAAGGTTGATTCTAAGTTAGTTACTAGAATTAGTATACAGGGAACTAGAGGGGAGTTTAACTTATCTTATGACCACTAGATCTAAGTTGAGCTATGCAGTGATTTATATCCCTTGATTCATGATAGCTCCAAGTTCATAACATTGAACAACAATGAAAACAATGCTTTGATATGTGAAAGGCACATAAGACTTTTTCATTCTATATGGCAAAAGTAAAGAACCTCAGTTTTGTGGATATATAGATTTAGATTAGGCATGGCTAGTGGATGACATAAAATCCACATCTCACTATGTTTTCATCCTCATCTCTGGAGTAATGACCAACAATAAGCAACATGTTGTTGCCCTATCCTTGACAAAAAAAATATTGAGTAGTTGTGAAGGGAGCATGTGAAGTAGTTTGGCTTAGAAGGATGCTTGATGACTTGAAGATGCATCAGTCAGAGCCTACATTATAATTCTGTGAAAATCAGGATGTACTCAAACTGGCCAAGAATCAAGTCTTCCATGAATGCACCAAGCAAGTCAATGGTCATTGTCACTACATCCAACAAATTAGTTGAGTCGTAGTAGTGTCCTATAGATGATCAAATTGCAAACATTCTAACCTAGTCTTTGGGACCTCACAAATATGCAAAATTTTGGGATAAGCTTGCGGAAGTTTTTGGATTAACCATTAAGGGAGGGTACTAGAATAATAATGGTTAATTAAACTTTAGACATAAGTATTTAATAAAGTCACTTCATGGATTTACTTTATATTATGATTTTATGTTTGTATTTACTTTTTGTGTGCAAAGTGGTCTATCCCACATTCATAAAGTGGAAGTGACTCACCCAAGTTGTAACCAATATAATGAGCCTTTCTCTCCAAGTAATATCATTGAATATCTAAGACTCTCTTGAGCATTTCTATTCTCATTATTTTTCATATTCTTGGTTTTCTTTGGTGTTTGGTCTCCATTGTAATTACTACATTGTGCTTAAAAATGATATACACAAGTGTTGTGTGTGTATAAAGCAAGTTATGTTATTCTTGTTACCCCCTCTCACCTAGGGGTAGAGGAGATCATGTCTCATGGCCCACAATGAAGATAATGATCCCAATGTATTGATGATCACAATTTTCCACAGACAACAACCCTCAAATGCTTCCCTCCTCATCAACATTACTCATCACACCTAATCATCATGGTTCATTGGAAGATGGTGGTCTAGCACATTATGAGGTACATTAGTCCTTGTTTCATATAAATGACATATTTAATGCATTGAGCATTTGAGTAAGGATCATGGGTTGAAGTTGGATAATGGATCATAAGCTCAAAAGTTATGTTTTTTGCTTTGTTTCACCTTGGTGACCATCATTAGTTTCCTAGTCCTGTGTAGTCACTCTTGGGAAACAAGGGTACCGCTGGGAGGCTTTGACAAGGGTAACATACTGTTCCCCCCATACTTAAAACTTTCCATCTTGGGGCCTTTCGTAGTGTACTAAACTTCGGTAATGGCAGTTACATGTACACCAAAAGGCCCGTGGTTCATCCTCCTATGAGAAGAAAGGATATAATGCCGAGGTTGATGCAACTGCTAGGAAAAATGAATATGAAAGGAAAGAATGTTACAAAAAAAAGAAGACATAATTGGATAATGAATGACCAACTTCAAAAACCAAAGGTCAACTTGAGCTCTACCCACTCGCTATGAGGTGATTTCCCCTAGTCCTAATGCACTGAATTAAAAGGTCTTAATCCTAATAAGAAAAGGAAAAGAAAGAATAAAGTGCTTGAAAACTAAAAGGGGGACTTGCAATGCAAAAAATGAATATCAAAAGGCAAGAAAGGGGTTTGGAATATACACACTATCGAGGAAAGGGTATCTCGAGCAGCAAGTGCTCCCTCTACAAAGGTGCTCATGGAAATGGACCAAGTACGATACCTTGCATGTTAACTATTCCATCACCATGAAGTGACCCCAACATGTTTTTTATCACCACACTTGCACTTAGATAGGTTTCTTGGGAAATATTGATCTACTTGGGTACTGACACACCTAATAGGGTTTTTTGATGGTCCTCCCATACCTAAACTTGTCAAATTGCATAGAGTCTTGAGCTAATGTGAAGTTTGAAGGGGGTATCTAATGTGAATTGCTCATGTGGATTCTATATTAAGTGATGGCTTACTTTGTACAATTCTAAGGACTCCTGCACCTTGTGATTATTGGTCTTGCTTGACTCTATGAATTTGATTGACTTGGGTGCACTTGACATGGTCCTTTGGAGGACATCATTATGTTTTCACCTAGGACGTTGTGCATTATATACAAGACATAACACTCATGATGCAGAGTGTAGGGTCATATGATGACTTGACACATTCAAACACATCCTCTCACACCTCCTAGGCCTTAGATGATGGATATATGAGCTCTCATTTTGCAGATATGGTCATATTGGTTGACAGATGGGCAGGAAGCCCACATCTTATGTAAAAATTCTCAGACCCAACCCATTTTCAGTTAGAGTCTCAGCTCTGATACCATGTTGATTTCTGTAACCTAGCACCACGACAATTAACTCAACAATAAAACCACTTTATTCATGAACGACACAACTAGGTTTTAAACAAAAATCAATGGAAGCATTTAACTCAGAAACCAAACACACATTGCACAAGATATTCAGGTAAATGACCACTGGAAAAACCCTTGTGGGAAAACTAGATATGTGATGATTTTATTGCTATAAAATAAGGGGTCCTATCCTGGGATAATGGCCCTTCAGAGGATTACAATGCTGCAGCTGATAGCCTAGCCCAACTGGCTACTATCTCCCTCGCTGTCACCTGCACCCTTTCCTCGACCCCTGCCCCGACACACTTGAGTGCTCACTCACTCTTTGTGTACCATCATTATATCTCACCCTCTCACCTAGGTTGCCTTTTATTCATTGAGTTAAACCTAAGTCCAAAATCCTAGATCTCCTAAAGTGATCAAAGGCTGAGATCTAACCCACCTTCACTCTAGATCTTACAGCTAGGACTTGATTTAACTCTCACTTAAGTTACTAATGCCAATAACTTAGGCATTTAACTTAATTATTTAAAAGATCATTCACTTTAATAAAAGACTCATAAAGTGAAGTTCCTAAGGTTATCTGAGAGGTTACAAAGGACGACTTCCATGTGCTAGACACAAGCCAACGTGGAAGTACCTGTCCGATGCTACAAACATCAACATCTTAGACAGTGCACCCCAGAGCTTGATAGGCATTGGATGTAGGACATTGCACTTGGGCATGATTGAACACCCTTCAGAGAGGTGATGCACCTTCATTCCACCTTGGATGCTGACCTTTTCACCTTGGATGTTGAGCATATCTATGATGACGTTATGCGCTATGATGCTTTCATGATGATTGGGGCTTGCTTGCCATTGAGGCACCACTTTGATGTTGAGTTGGGGTTCTTGATGATGTGACATGACCTTTTGATGAGGTGTGACCTTTACCTTGATTTACGCCTTGAGTTGGGGTTCTTCTTCTCTTCTCTTTTTCACCATGGAGTGCTTGTGCACATCTTTTGGAGGATAATTTGTGGAGTGCTTTGTCTTGTTTTGGTGGATGCTTATGAAACTAGGATTTCCTCATGCATAACGATTTGGCATAGTAAGTGTTCTATTCCAAGTTTAAGTGTTTTGTTCATGATATATTTGTTTGTATGCTCTATTAGATGGTTAATAGTTGCATGTTGTTTTGTATCTTTGAATGCTTTGGTTAAAACTCTGAGGAAGGATTAAGATTGTTTATCCCCTTCCCTTTTACATCCATCACAATTTGTTGAAACACATAAGGTTGATATCCAGGCTTTATGATTGTATAAAATCTAGGGTTTAACCTTTTCCATTGCTAATCTTTGCTAGACATCTTAAAAAGAGTGGGACGATACCTAGGGTTTATAATTTCATAAATTCTAGGGTTTCTTCTTTGCAAGTTCATCCTTAGGTATATGATGGTATAACTCTAGGAATTGATCTTCATCATCTTCTTAATGCTTTTAACCTCCATTGATAATTGTTTCATTGACTCCATTTTCCCAAGGAATTCAAGAAGGCACTAATCTCTTTCACCTATATGTAAATGCAAACCCTAGCTTAAATATACACTCTTTGTCAACGATTTGTGGAAATTTGCATTGCACCTTCATTCATTGGGATTTGCACTCTAACACCTTGCATAGATAGCCCTAATTCATCATCTAATATAGTCATTATTGCAGTTTCTGCATTTTCAACCATTAGGGCTTGATAAATTGCATCAAGCTAACATAGTTTCATGTTCCAACTCATTGCAATTATTGGTGAATGTGTTACTAACCTTTTACTGTTGAATTTTCATTAGTTTTGTTAACATTAGATTTACCATAGCATTTTGATCTTCTTTTAACATTCAATAACCATATACTGAAATATATAAGCAACAAATAAACAAGCACAAGAAGACACAAAGATTTATCTTGGGAAACCCCTTCTTCACAAGGGAGAAAAACCCAACAAATTTTCTTAGAGAGAATATCCTTGCCAATACAATGTAACCAAGAACCAACTCTATCAAATAAACAAGCACAAGAAGACACAAAGATTTATCCTGGGAAAACCCTTTTTCACAAGGGAGAAAAACCCAACAACTTTTCTTAGAGAGAATATCCATGCCAATACAATATAACCAAGAACCAAGTCTATCCATTGGAGCAAACCAACAAAGAAGAATAATACTTATCTCCACAAGCGATAACCTAACAATGCAATTGCATCAAGACCTAGCCAAAGCACTAGAGTAATTTGCCTCCACGAGCGCATCATCAAGACAAAAGATAAACCAACCAACCTGCGCCCTTCTTCCTTCTAGACTGCAGCTACTACTGCAACTCTCCATTAGACTTGCACTATAAGTGAGTGAGTGAATGTGACAAATGAAGAAGGCGTCACCTTTATTTATACTGGACTGGGCAGGTGTCTTTTCCAGTAGGGTCGACCTGTCTTCCTGGAAAATATATATTTTCACTTTGTCTTTTTCCAGTGGGGCCCAATTTACTTTTGGAGCATTATATTTCTTCTTTATTCTATTTCTGTGGGGACGACTTCTCTTCTGGGATCTTCTAATTTCTTTTGAGGCTTCTGTGATCTATTCAATGGTTTTCCTCTGACTTTTTGGCATCTTCATCTCTAAGAAAAGTTGTCCTGGAGGTGAATACCTCCCGCTGCTACCAAAAACATCAACACTCCCTCTTAGCTAGGGAGGTATTCTCCATGATGTTCTCCTCTGGTCGTCATATCCCCGCAAGCTATTCCATGGTCACGTAGATCACGCTATCGGTAGCATCATCACCTCACGCTATCGGTGTTTTCACGTATATAATACGCAATAAAGAAGTTGTTTGAGTCGAATCAACAATGATATTATATGCCTTTATTTGTTACCAATAAACAGGCCACCTTAGCTTTTGAGAGAAAAGGCTGGAGCCGGCCCGGCAGACTACACAACTATTTGAGGTTACTGACCTGCCTGAATGGCTCAACATCCCATACCTGCTGTTCTTACTCCTTATTTCCTTGGCCTTGGCCCGGAGCAGCGGGTCACCAAGATGCTGGGTTATTATTTTGAAATTGAGTACAAGAAGGGCAAGGAAAATGTGGAAGCAACAGTGGTTTATGTTGACCCACTACCAACACCCAATGCAAGAACTTAACTTATTGGAGCAGAAGGGAATGTAGGAACACTGGACCTATCAATCTCGTCTAGGGGCTACAACCTGCTAGAGAACACTAGCACTACAATCTCGTAGTGTGTGTCATCATCGTCAAGGGCTACAACCACAAGATGTGTCCACAAGGGATACAACCACAAGGGACGATGGGCTACAACCCATAATATCCCAACCACTTGGGCTACAACCCAAGGGTCGCTAGGTAACAACCCAGTACAACTTATCAGTCCATTGATAAGTGTCATACTCAACTTAGTCCATCGAGGAGTATCATCACATGTCAAAACAACTCAGTCCATTGAGTAGTGCGACCTGGAAAAGATCCCAACCACATGGGATACACCTTAAGGGTTGTTGGGAACCAACCCAATACAACTTATCAGTCCATTGATAAGTGTCATACTCAACTCAGTCCATCGAGGAGTATCATCATAGGACAACCCAGCTCAATCCATTGAGGACTACAACTTAGAAAATATCCCAATCGCTTGAGCTGCACCTCAAGGGTCACTGGGCACCAACCCATTATATCGTCATATGTTAACCCAACTCAGTCCATCGAGGAGTATGACCTGGAGGATGTCTCACGAAGCTGCAACCATCAACACTCCCTCTTAGCGAGAGGGGCATTCTCTACCACTCCAAGTTTATCACGGAAGTACTTGAACTTCGACTTGGCAAGGGGCTTAGTGAGAACATTTGCAATCTGCTCATCTATAGGAAGGTACTGCACCAGTACTGATTTCCTCTGCACCATATATTGAATGGAATGAAACTTGATCTCAACATGTTTCGAACTGTCATGAGACATTGGATTCTATGAGAGTTTCACACAACTGTGGTTGTCACAATAAATCATGGTGGGATCCAACATTTGTCCAAACAAGCCTACAAGGAGCTTCTGAAGCCACACTGCTTCGCATACTGCCGTACATACTGCAATATACTTGGCTTTTGCACTACTCAAGGCCACAAAAGTCTGTTTCCTGCTACAACAAGAAACCATGGGAGATCCCAAATTGAAGCAACACCCATAGGTGCTCTTCCTGTCCATTGCGCTCCCTGCCCAATTAGAATTAGCATATCCCTGCAATCTCATGTCAGGACTGGAAGCATATCTCAGGCCATATCCAACTGTGCCTCGCAAGCATCTCAACACATGCTTTGCATCTACCCAATGCAACTGTCTCGACTGAATCATGAACTGGCTGTTGAAATATTGTAACTGCAAAGAGCATTCTATTTATTATTGAGTCATTATTAAATAGATCAATCCCATCTTGTGGATTGATCATGTCGGGCATTGTAATTAACCAAATCCCCTTTTGTGGATTGGTCAAACCCTAATTATATTATGCTAATTAAGAAGTTGGGCCCTAGGCCTAATTAAAGTGGTTTTAGCCACTAAGAAGACAAGTTGACCCTGCCCAATGAAGAGACACCTTTCCAGCGCTCGCAAACTAGTATAAATAAAGGAGGCTAGCGCCTCATTTGTTCATTCACTCATTCACTCATCAAGTGCGCAAGTTTGGAGAGTTGCAGTTGGGAGAAGAAAGAAGAGATAGACACATTTCTCAATGTTGGATATTCTCTAGTGTTTTGGTTTATTGTCTTGGCATTGTATTGGCTATCTATATTAAGGAAGTTTTTGCTGGGTTTTCTCCCCCATGAGGGTTTCCCAAGATAAATGCTGTGTATCTTGTGATTGTGTTTCTCTCAGTCATCCTACCTATGCTATTGTTATCTAGTAAAGTGAAAAGAAACCTAATAATAGCTCAAAACTTAACATGGTATCATAGCTAAGCTGAAGAGAGCATCTTTCACTAGATAAAGAAAAACATCATTGTTGTCGTACAAGAAAATTAGGGTTTTTTGTGTTAATGTTTAAGCCATTATTATAGATGTTTTCATTTCATTAGATAACAATAGCATAATCCAAGATCACTGAGAAATACACAATCACAAGAGACACAACTTTTATCCTGGGAAACCCTCTAGGGGAGGAAAACCCAACAAAACTTCCTTAATATAGATAGCCAATACAATGCCAAGAGATCTCTTAAACTAATACAGAAAGTCCTCTCCTAGATATGCGCCATTCTCTCTCTCCTTCTTCTCCGGTAGCAGATCTAAACTTGTCTCTCAAACTGAGCAAGTGAGTTATGTCTAAGTGAGGCGCTAGCCTCCTTTATTTATACAAGTCTGGCACGTGTGAAGTGTCTCTTCAATGGCAGGGAAGACTTCTCAAACTGGGTGGGTAAACCCACCTTTATTATATTTCTGGGCCTCTTTAATATCTGTTGGGGCCAACTTCTTATTCTGCCTATTACAATTGTCTTTTGACCAATCCACAAAAGGGGATTTGGTCCTATTACAATAACCGACATGATCAATCCACAATGGGGATTGATCCTATGAATAATATATCAATAATAATAAGAATACTCTTTGCAGTTACATTATTTCAACACTCCCCCTTAACATGAAGGGTATTCTTCAGCAACATCATGCAAGAGAGAGAGGACAACATTATCAACAACATCAAGTGGGTGAGAGGACAACATCATCAATATCATCTTGGAACTCTGACTGGCGTATCTATAAATCATCGGAAGTTTTCTTCATCGGCAACATCGTCATTCTCAAAGGAATGCCATCATCATCTGCATCAATATGTATTAGTATAAAAACTGATACATCATCATCACAACACTAGGCTGGCTCATCATAATACAAGGTTGGCTTTACGTCACAGCTGTCAAGCTGGAAGCTCAGTTCTTGTCTCATCTGAATGTCTTGCTTTACATCATAGCACTCAAGTTGGAAGCAAGATACTAGACTGGCTTTACATCACAGCTATCAAGCTGGAAGCACAGTACTAGTCTCATCTCATCGTCTTGCTTTACGTCACAACACTCAAGCTGGAAGCAAGATACTCGTCCTGCTTTACGTCACAACCATCCGGTCAGAAGTAAGATACTAGACTGACTTTACGTCACAGCTATCCATCCAAAAGATCAGTGATAGTCTCATCATATCATCTTGCTTTACGTCTGACAACTAGGTCAGAAGCAAGGAACATCTCATCTTGCTTTACGTGTGACAACTCAGTCAGAAGCAAGGAACACATCTCATCTTTCTTTATGTCTAACAATTGGGTCAGAAGCAAGGTACACGTCCTGCTTTATGTCACAATCACAAGGTCAGAAGCATGGAATATCTCATCATAGCAACTACTCCCCCTTTCGAGGAAGGTCCTTTCGGACTATGCCAAGCTTATCTCAGAAGTACTCAAACTTCACACGAGATAGGGGCTTGGTCAACACGTCAGTAACCTGTTCATCCGTGCTAATGTACTGGAGCTTGAAGGCTCCTCTTTGTACCATATCACATATGTAATGATAACAGATCTCTATGTTCTTCGACCTGTCATGGAATACATGATTCTCTGTCATCTTTATGCAGCTCTGGTTGTCACATAGTATCAAGGTTTCTCTCATCTCTAAGTCAAATAGGTCGGTCAACAACTTTCGAAGCCATATAGCTTCACAGCTGGCAGAACATGCTGCAATGTATTTTTCTTCCGCTGTGCTGAGAGCAATACTAGATTGCTTCCTACTCTGCCACGAGATCATAGCTGATCCCAAACTGAAACAACATCCTGAAGTGCTTTTCCTGTCAGAAACACTTCCTGCCCAATCTGCATCAGTATATCCTCTCAATGTGAAATCATGATCTCCATCATAGTTGAGACCATAATCTATTGTACCTTTAAGGTACCTCATCACATGTTTTGCAGCCACTAGGTGAACACGTCTGGGTTCTATCGGAAACTGACTCAAGGTGTTCATGGAAAAACAAATGTTTGGTCTGGTGTTCGTCAGGTACATCAACGATCCAATAATCTGTCTGTATAGTGTGGCATTAATCAACTCTGACGAAGTATCGACCAACAGCTTCAGCTTCGCTTCCATGGGTGTATTCACGGGCTTGCATTCCAACATGTCGAATCTCTTCAAGATTTCGATCGTGTACTTCCCTTGGTTAAGGAAGATCCTCTCAGGACTCTGCCATACCTCAAGACCTAAGAAATAATGCATTAGGCCAAGCTCTTTCATTTCAAATTTCGAGGCAAGTCTCTTTTTACATTCAGTGATGAGTTTTTGTTATCCAGTTAAGAATAAGTCATCCACATATAACAGTAATATTACTGGCTCATTATTCATGATTTTGAAGTAGAGATTTGAGTCTGATTTACTCTTGGTAAAGCCTAAGCTCGTCAAGAAACTGTCTAGATGGCCATACCAAGCTCTAGGAGCTTGTTTTAATCCGTATAAGGTTTTCTTCAATTTCCAGACATGAGACTTCCTGTCTTCAACCTCAAATCCTTGAGGTTGCTCTATATACACTTCCTCTTCAATAACACCGTTTAGGAAAGCTGTCTTCACATCCATCTGGTGTAGCTTCCACTTCATCTTAGCTGCAAGAGCTATGATGGTTCTGATCGAAGTGTATCTGGCCACAGGAGCGAATGTATCTTCATAGTCAATGCCTTCCTTTTGGGAAAAGCCACGAGCGACGAATCTTGCTTTATACTTCTCATTACTTCCATCAACAACATGTTTTATTTTGAAGAGCCATCTAGAGGATACCACATCTTTATTCTTCGGTCTGGGAACTATTTCCCATACTTCGTTCTTCATTATGGATTGGTATTCCTCTGTCATGGCATCTGCCCATTCTTTCCTCTGAATGGCTTCTTCAAAGCAGGTAGGATCCTCTTCTAGGAGATCACAAATCAAAGTTGTATAATTGGAGAACGACTTTGGTCTTTTCACCTGTCTCGTAGTTCCTTGGGGAACACCATACTTCTCTCCATATTGAATAAGCTCTCTAGCCAAAGCTGGCTTTCTTTTATGGAGGATCGTCATCTGAGGAGGTTCTTGCACTTCTACTATATCATGGTCTTCTAGAAGTTCCTCATCAGGGGAAGTTACGACTTCCCTCACTGGTTCTGCAGCTCTGGGAACCTCCTTCATTGCAATATTGGGGATTACGGGTTCCTCTTCATATACCTCTTCAAGCTGGAATAGTTTAGATTTCTTGAGCACTGCATCTTCATCAAAGGTCACATACCTGCGGATCTCAATGTGATGTTGACTTGGTATATAGATTCTGAAGGCCTTCAAGACCTCACAGTATCCCACAAATATTCCATCTCGTTATCAACCAACCCTTAGCTAACCGACTTTCCTGATTACCATGTGCACGATCCATGTGTGTTTCCCTTATATGTAAAGATAAATAAAGTCAATGCGACGATAGGTGGGTCAACCTAGTAAAAATGGAAATGGCTTCAAGGATGTGCTCCATGAGGCTATTTCCACATAAACATAGGAATATTACCCATTTAAATTGACAATGACTATAGGTATGCTCCCAATGATGCTATTTGACTATATTGACTAAGAGATAGTCGATAGGAGATGGGAGCTTAAATATACTCATGGGTGATGAACCTTGAATTTTGTTATAACTTAAATTCAATCATACAAGATTTCTACAAATTCCTATTTTGGGAGGGATAGATCTAAAAAAATCCCCCATATATAACTAAACAAACTATAAATTAATACGTGTATAAGTTGTCACAAATTACCCAAATGAAATGGTATATTTTCCAATAATTTGTAATTTGTTGATCCAAATTAAAATAATCTAAAAAATAATATCCAAAGTGATGGAGCAATAGTGTTCTTCAATTTGTTACACTTTATATATCCTACTTTCTATAACATCCCCAATTCAATTAGAATAGAACCCCACAACACATAATTGCTAAAGTCAATTTCTGCTAGTAGTATGAACTTCTCAAAATGTGAGGGGTTATTCCCGGCAAAGCAAAATTATCATTAGAAATAGAAAGTTCCAAAGTATGCAATATTGACAAGTTTCCGAGAGATGGCCACAATGTATGTCCCAATGGTAAACTACTTATTACGACAACCACTCTCTTCATATGTTGTCCACACCGGTACATGCTCTATGAGTTCTCAATGGTCCATTTTGAATACTATCCACATCAATACGATCAGATGACCTTTTTAGTGTGACAAACGAGCATCCCCACCCCTTTTGATTGTGATCGTCCATAAGAATGAGGTCGAAGAGAAATTAATCCATATAAACCATATTATAAAACTTCTAGGTTGAGTAGTTAATAGATGTCGTTGCAACTATAAAGGCCACTATGATCACAAAGCATCGGAAAATCATTAAAACAATAACATTTCAATAATTCATTAATTTTGATTTGATTTCAATGCTCTTCAAAATTAAAGTTTATGAATCTTATTTAAAATTAAAGGACGGGATTAATTTTAATCCACTTTATAATATACTTGTTTAAGAGTTCAACATGTCACTTGCAGGAATTGAACCTGGGTGGAGGGATACCAATCTTCCTCCCAACCACTTGAGCTAAACCCAATTGACAAGATATTTATCCACTTCTGTATACATGGGTCATGAAACAATTAATATACTC
>JASDQU010736087.1:163865-176324 GCA_032191745.1 Picea mariana
TATATATATATATATATATATATATATATATATATTGGATACTTAAAAATATAATTTTTATTTATAATGTTTGTTTTTTTCATAGATTATTATTATATTACAAGGAAAACAAATACATTAATGATAATTAATATTTTTTAAAATGTATTATGATGATGATAATGATAATGATAATGATAATGATAATGATTAACGTTCATTGAGACAAATTAGAGGTAAGACATTACTTCAAGTTCTTTAAAATTGTATTTCTATGCTAATATAATTTATTATATTATTATTATATTATAAGGAAAACAAATACATTAATGATAATTAATATTTTTTTAAATGTCTTATGATGATGATTAACGTTCATTGAGACAAATTGGAGGTAAGATATTACTTCAAGTTCTTTAAAATTGTATTTCTATGCTGAAAAACATTGAGAGAAGCATTCCAAGCGTTCCACGATCACCATAGTTTTGATGACTTAGGAGGTTAGGAAGGTCAGTAATGTGGAAGATATTTTTAAATTGGGATCTAATATGGGTATAGGCAGGGAAATTCAAGAGGAAGTATTTTTCATCTTCTACCTACTTAGTGTCACAAAGGTGACGAATTCTCTCATCCCATGGTGTTTTGGGAGTTGTCCAACGCTCAATTTCACTATGTAGCTCGTGAGAGTTTGTTCTTATTTTAATAATGTTGATTTTCTTCTTTGCACTTTTCAAAACTGAGAGGTATTTTTGATTTTTTAAATTAGGGTTAACCACCTCCTTGTAGTATCCTAATTTTCTTTTATCCACTAATTCTTTATCACACCACATATTCTCCTTAAATTTAGAAGTGATAATATTTGTAACATTATCGATATTCTGCATGATGACTTCTTCTTGTATTCCCCAATGAATTAGCCAAGATTTGACTTCTTTATGCCATCCTCGTTTGAGCCGCTGGTGGTTTTGGCTACTTAAATTTCATTATAGGTTAAATTTTATTGTTTTAAAAAAAAATAGTGTATTTTCTCTTTATGTATAAGATAAATTTTATTATTTTTTATTGATCACAATATAGAGTAATCATTGTCATCATCAATATATTAAAGTAAAAGAAATATTAATTAATTACATAATGTTTTATATTCTGTGTATTATTTAGTTGAGTATAATAAACAATTTTTGTCTATTGAACTTTAATTTTTTTTATAATTAATTGAATATTTTGTTTTTATGATTGAAAACATTGTTATTGTATTAACAATGTTAATTTTCTTAGTAGCCATGGAAGAAAAATAATTTTGATCTTCTAACTTGGGTCAATGATGTTTATATACTAGAGTGACTTTCTCTTATTCTCTATTTTTTAGTGACAAAATAATTTATCTTTAAACCTAATTGTGATAATGTTTTTTATTATGGATATTTTGAAGAGTGGACTTTGTTAATGTTTATGCCATTATTATAGTTCTTTGCATTTCAATATATAAGAGCAACATAAGAACAAGATCACTGAGAAATACACATTCACAAGAGACACAACATTTATCCCGGGAAACCCTCTAGGGGAAGAAAACCGAGCAAAAACTTCCTTATCATAAATTGCTAATACAATTTTCAAGAGATAACTCAAACCAATATAGATAGTCCTCCCCAAAAGATGCACCGCTCTTCTCCTTCTCTCTCACTGGTAAGTTGCAGCTTGCCTCACATGAATGAGCAAGTGTGTTGTGTGATAAAGTGAGGCGCTAGCCTCCCTATATATACAAGACTGACACGTGTGAAGGGTTTTCACTGGTAGGGCTGACCTCTCACTCTAGGTGGGTAAACCCACCTTTAATTTAATTCTGGGTCTCAATAATAATTGCTGGGGCCGACTTCTTATTCTGCCTATTACAATTGTTCGATGACCAATCCGCAAAAGGGGATTTGGTCCTAATACAATTACCGACATGATTAATCCTCAATGGGGATTAATCCTAATAATAAAATAACAATAATAATAAGAATACTCTTCGCAGTTACATTATTTCAACACTCCCCCTTAACAAGAAGGGTCTTCTTCAACAGCATCAGGCGAGAGAGGTCTTCATCATCAGTGGCATCAGGAGGATAGTATCGTCAATATCATCTTGAAACATTGGCTAGCACATTTACGAGTCATCGAAAGTTTTCTTCATCGACAATATCATCATTCTCGAAAGAATGCCATCATCCTCTGCATCAATATTAAAAATGATACCTCATCACAGCACTAGGCTGACACATCACAGTACTACACTGGCTCAATGTCACCGCTGTTACGCTGGTAGCTCAGTGTTAGTCACATCTTGCTTTACGTCTAACAACGAGGTCAGAAGCAAGGAATCATATTTCTTTACATCTAACAACTAGGTCAGAAGCAAGGAACACATCATCATCTCGCTTTATGTCTAACAACGAGGTTAGAAGCGAGGAATCATCTTGGTTTACGTCTAACAACTAGGTCAGAAGCAAGTAATGCATCATCATCTCGCTTTACGTCTAAAAACGAGGTCAGAAGAGAGGAGTCATCTTGCTTTAAGTCTAACAACGAGGTCAGAAGCAAGGAACACATCAACATCTCGCTTTACGTCTAACAACGAGGTCAGAAGCGAGGAATCATCTTGCTTTACGTCTAACAACTAGGTCAGAAGCAAGGAATGCCCACAACGTCATGCTTTACGTCTAACAGCGATGTCAGAAGCAATGACTCATCTTGCTTTACGTCTAACAGCGAGGTCATAAGAAAGGAACACACAACGTCATGCTTTACGTCTAACAGCGAGGTCAGAAGCAATGACTCATCTTGCTTTATGTCTAACAACGAGGTTAGAAGCAAGGAATAAATATATATACTCCCCCTTTCAGGGAGGGTCCTTTCGGACTATACCAAGCTTATTTCGAAAGTGTTCAAACTTTACACAAGATAGAGGTTTGGTCAACACGTCAGCAACCTGTTCATCCGTGCTAATGTACTGGAGCTTCAAGGCTCCTCTCTGTACCATGTCGTGGATGAAATGATAGCGGATCTCTATGTGCTTCGACCTGTCATGGAATACATGATTCTCTATCATCTTTATGCAACTCTGGTTGTCACATAGAATCACGGTTGCTCTCATCTCCAAGTCAAATAGGCTAGTCAACAAATTTCGAAGCCATATAGCTTCGCAACTAGCAGAACATGCAACAATGTACTCTGCTTCTGCTGTGCTGAGAGCAATACTGGATTGCTTCCTACTCTGCCACGAGATCATGGCTGATCCCAAACTGAAACAACATTCGGAAGTGATTTTTTTGTCTGCAACGCTTCCTGCCCAATCTGCATCAGTATATCCACTCAATGTGAAGTCACGATCTCCATCATAGCTGAGACCATAATCCATTGTACCTTTAAGGTACCTCATCACATGTTTTGTAGCCACTAGGTGAACACGTATGGGCTCTACTAGAAACTGACTCAAGGTGTTCACTGCAAAACAAATGTCTGGTCTAGTGTTTGTCAGGTACATCAACGATCCAATAATCTGTCTGTACAACGTGGCATCTATCAAATCTGGCGAAGTATCGACCAACAGCTTTAGCTTCGCTTCCATGGGTGTATTCATGGGCTTACATTCTAGCATGTCGAATCTCTTTAAGATTTCAACCGTGTACTTCCCTTGGTTAAGGAAGATTCTTTCTGGACTCTGCCATACCTCAAGGCCTAAGAAGTAATGCATTAGACCAAGGTCTTTCATTTCAAATTCTGTGGCAAGTCTTTGTTTACATTCAACTATGAGCTTTTCTTCTCCAGTTAAGAATAAGTCATCCACATATAGTAGTAATATTATTGGTTCATTATCCATAATTTTGAATTAGATATTTGAGTCTGCTTTACTCTTGGTAAAGCCTAAGCTCGTCAAGAAACTGTCTATACGGCAATACCAAGCTCTGGGAGCTTGCTTCAATCCGTATAAGGCTTTCTTCAATCGACATACATGAGACTTCTTGTCTTCAACCTCAAATCCTTGGGGTTGCTCTATATACGCTTCCTCTTCGATAACACCATTCAGGAAAGATGTATTCACGTCCATCTGGTGTAGCTTTTATTTCATCTTGGCTGCAAGAGCTATAATGGTTCTGATCGAAGTGTATCTGGCCACAGGAGCAAATGTCTCTTCATAGTCAATGCCTTCCTTCTGGGAAAATCCACGAGCGACAAATCTTGCTTTATATTTCTCAATACTACCATCAGCAACATGTTTTATTTTGAAGAGCCATTTTGATGATACCACATCCTTACTTTTTGGTCTGGGAACTATTTCCCATACATTATTCTTTATTATGGATTGGTATTCCTCTGTCATGGCATCTGCCCATTCCTTCTTTTGAATGGCCTCTTCAAAGCATGTAGGTTCTTCATCAAGTAGATTGCACATCAAAGCCGTGTAACTGGAGAATGGCGTTGGTCTTTTTACCTTTCTCGTGGTTCCTTCTGGAACATGATACTTCTCTCCATCTTGAATAAGATCTCTTTCCCAAGCAGGCTTTTTTTTATGGGAGAAGGTCATTTGAGGAGGTTCTTGAACTTCTGTTATATCATGATCTTCAGGAGTCTCCTCAGTAGGGGAAGTTACGACCTCCCTTACAGGTTCTGCAGCTCTGGGAACTTCCCTCACAGATTCTGTAGTCCTGGAATTTACAGGCTCCTCTTCATACATTTTTTCAACCTGACATCTTCTTGATTTCTTAAGTGTTGCTTCTTCATCAAAGGTCACGTCCCTGCTGATCTCAATATGGCGGTGACCAGGTATGTAGATTCTGAAGGCCTTGGATACCTCACAGTATCCCACAAATATTCCCTTCTTTTTGGAGGGTTCCAACTTGTTTCTTTTCTCTTTCGGTATATGAGTAAACATTGGACAACCAAATATTTTGAGATGGCTTACCTCTGGCTTCTTTCCGGTGAACATCTCTTCCGGGGTCTTGAACCCAAGTGCGCTATGGGATAATCGGTTTCACACATAAACAAATGCCATTGCTGCTTTTGCCCATAAGCACACAGGAAGGTCCTGATCGTGAATCATGGTCTTTACGACTTTCATAATTGTTCTGTTCTTCCTTTCAGCTACACCGTTTTGTTGGGGATTATAGGGAGTAGTAAGTTCCCTCTTGATCCCAACATCTCTGTAGAATTTTACGAACTCCTTTGAGGTATATTCTCCTCCATTATCTGACCCGAGTATTTTAATATTTCTTTCAGAAAGATTCTCTATCAAGGCTTTGAATTCCTTGAATTTACTGAATACTTCATCTTTAGATTTTAAGAAATATATTCAGGTCTTACGAGAATAGTCATCAATAAATGATACATAGTATACATACCCACTAATGGAGGATGATGGCATTGGGCCACAGACGTCTGAATGAATGAGTTCCAATACTCCTTCTGCTTTGCTATCCCTTTTTGGAAAAGGGTTCTTGATATTCTTCCCTTGCGCACATCCATTGCATATGCCTTCTTGATCAACCTTGAGTTCTGGTAAACCTGTGACAACTTTGCATATGTATGGTATCACCTTGTAGTTGATGTGGGCCAATCTTCTATGCCAAAGTTCGCATGAGTTTTCAATGGTGTGAGTCATGGTAGTTTCTGAGTGACCCTTCAGCTTATATAAGCCATTTTCTTCACTTCCGATGACAATTTCTTCATTTAAGGTTTCTCCCTTATCTCACATAAGAACTTCTCCATCTATGAAGGCAACTCTATAGCCTTTCTTATCTAGTGCTAATATGGATAGTAAGTTCTTCTTTAAGCCTGGTACATAGAGTACGTCCTTCATTGTTATTGAGTTTTCTGAATCTAGCTTGTAGTTTGATTCTCCTATTCCCTTGATGGGATATTGATAATCATCTCCAAGAGTTACTTTCTGAGAAAACCTCTTTTCTGAAATACAAGAGAGAGTATTTTTCTTACCCGTCATATGTTTTGATGCACCGCTATCAATGAGCCATGTGTCCTCTCTAGGTGATACAGATCCTGAGAGAGATGAGATCAAGACATGGTCCTTAATCATCTTCATAGGTGGTTCTTCATCTTCGACTATGTGAGCATGTTGCCTTTTGTGCTTCCTCTTGTATTCTTCTCTTCTGACTATACAAGAATTCGCCTTGTGTCCCATCTTATCACAATGATATCATTGTATGGATGAGAGATCTCGTCCCTTGCGTTGTCCTTTCTTCTGAAAATTTCTTGGGTGAGATTCTTGGTTGTTGAATTTGTTTGATGCTTGAGGTTCTCTATGAGATTCCCTTTTGAGGTAGGGTTTCTTTCTTCCTCCTTTTGTATGAGTAGCTAGGGCTTGATCATCATCCCTTGCTAGTAGTGCTTCACGGTTGGCTACCCTTGTCTCTTCTTGGATGCATTCTTCCCATAGGATTTCAAACTGTAGTTTCTCCTTTCTGCCACATATCGACTGGATGAAATCATCCCAAGGTCTTGTGAGACCATTTAGGGCCGTTATTACTAATTCGTCTTCGTCGATGGTGTCTCCAATCACTTTTAATTGTTCTTTTATTTCTGAGATTCGGGAGAAATATTCTTGAATCATTTCTCCTTTCTGCATCTTGGTATTCTTCAATTGAGATCTTAGATTCATCTTTCGATTGATGTTCTTTCCTTCATATAGTTTGCTTAGAGAGCCAAACATTTCCTTTAGAGTTTTCTTGGATGATACATATGGGATCAAGTGGCCTTTGATTGAATCTACAATGATTCTTTGAGCCCTGATTGAGTCCTTCTGATGCTTTGCTTTCTCTACGGCATCTTCAGGTTCCTCCACTTCTTCTTTGATAAATTTTGCTAGGTCATTCTCAATAAGGATCAGACTGATCCTATACTTCTAGGCACAAAAGTTGTCTATGCCTTCTAGTTTCTCAACAAGCTTTGTGCTTGCAAACATCGTGTACTTGAGGCTATGAAAATGACCAAAAAATGAAAATTCTTAAAATCAATTTTTGACCTTACCAGGGGGTGTGCTTGGCTGAGGCGAGTAGCCTGGTGTACTTGGATCTGAGAAAATCCAATTTTTATCCCGTCAAATCTGATCTGCAGATTTCTGGACTGGTGCTTCTAGTACTTCTGGTATTGGTTTTCTAGTACTTTTGTGAAACTAGGGTTTCACTTTTTGGGAGATCCAGCCATTGAAAATGTGCGCTCTAAGTGGCAAAATGATCCTTGGGAGAGGGTGCAACTTTCTAGGTGTTTAGAGGGCTGCAAAACTTTACTTTTGAAAAATTCTAATTTGTAGGTGCTGCAATAGTGATGTTTTTCTCTTGCGAAATATTTTTCCTTCAGGTTGGCTCTGATACCATGTTAATGTTTATGCCATTATTATAGTTCTTTGCATTTCAATAGATAAGAGCAACATAAGAACAAGATCACTGAGAAATACACATTCACAAGAGACAGAACGTTTATCCTAGGAAACCCTCTAGGGGAAGAAAACCCAACAAAAACTTCCTTATCATAAATTGCTAATATAATGTTCAAGTGATAACTCAAACCAATACAGATAGTCCTCCCCAAAAGATGCACCACTCTTCTCCTTCTCTCTCATTGGTAAGTTGCAGCTTGCCTCACAAGAATGAGCAAGTGTGTTGTGTGATAAAGTGAGGTGCTAGCCTCCCTATATATACAAGATTGGCACGTGTGAAGGGTTTTCACTAGCAGGGCCGACCTCTCACTCTGGGTGGGTAAACCCACCTTTAATTTAATTCTGTGTTTCAATAATAACTGCTGGGGCCGACTTCTTATTCTGCCTATTACAATTGTTCGATGACCAATCTGCAAAAGGGGATTTGGTCCTAATACAATTATCGACATGATTAATCCTCAATGGGGATTAATCCTAATAATAAAATAACAATAATAATAAGAATACTCTTCGCAATTACATTATTTCAACAACCTTGTTATAACAATTTTTTCCACACTCCATGCATCTTGCTTTGATGGCCTTCCCTTTCCCTCTACAGACTCAAATTTCCCTTTTTTGTCCATTCCAGATTAAAAAATTCAATGTTTTGTACATATATGCGGGCCATAGTTAGACAACTTGCGTATACACATGTTGCTCCATTACAACCCACATACATTTGGTTTTGAACTCAAAAATTAAAAAAATATGTCGGGTTTCCATGCCATGTCACGAGATCCATGATCCTTGATCTTCCATATACTGGAAACACTCTGACTCGACCCTTCAATTCCATTTGAAGGCTATAAATTGAACCACATACAAACCTTGAGGAGATTCATCATTGAGAGCAAAGATACTTTGGAGAAATTTCACCTCATATTGAGTCTGCATCCCTTTATTCTTGAAATTATGAACTTCTTGTGTTCATCCCCCAAGCTCTTCCTATCTTGAGATGGAGAAACTGAATGACTCCTACTACTTGTGAGCTTGCATTTGTGGAGGATTGAAGTGATGAAGGCCCAGTTGAAGGAACTTAGTTTCTCAGTTACGATATGTGTCGTTACAGAAGTTTGTCACCTATGTACTTTTGCGGATTACATCAATAGAAATACTCTTTTCTCGTCCAATTATATGTCACAAATATTTGTATTACTTTCCATGGGAGTATTTGTTATGCATGTTAATGGATTATGCTAGTCTATATGCTAACGTTCTATATAATTTCCATATGCTTGTGTATCTTGGATGTTGAGGACAAGTTGCAGGTATCAAGCTTTGGATCGTGAGCTCAACTATGGTCTTCTTCGGACATCCGGACGAGGTAGGCATCTAACCTTCTCTTGTTAGGATTTCTATTTATTTAGCATACTTGAGACTAGAGTTGATTTCTGGGTGTCGTTCCGTCTGTTGTGGTTTACCCCTAGCCATAGAGAGATTTTCCTCGTAACAGACCAGACAAGGTAGACTTGTAGCCTTCTCTTGTTAGAATTTCTATTTATCTAGCATACTTGAGACTAGAGTTGATTTCTATTAATGTAATCAATAGAAGTACATAGGTGACACATTTCTGTAACGACACATATCGGAACCGAGAAACGAAGTCCCTCCAGTTGGGACTTCACTACTTCAATCCTCCACCAAGGAAAGCTCACAAGTAGTAGGATTCATTGAGTTTATCGATCTCAAGATAGGAAGAGCTTGGGGGTTGAACACAATAAGTTCAGACTTTCAAGGATAAATGGATGCAGACTCAATATGAGGTGAAATTGCTCCAGAGTGTCCTTGCTCTCAATGGTGAATCTCCTCAAGGCTTGTATGTGGCTCAATTTATAGCCTTCAAATGGAATTTAAGGGTCGAGTTAGAGCGTTTCCAGTATATGGAAGGTCAAGGATCATGGATCTCGTGACATGACATGGAACCCGACATAGTTTTTTTAAATTTTGAGCTCAAAACCTGATGTACACTAGTTGTAATGGAGCAACATGCATATACAAAAGTTGTCTAACTGTGGCTTGCGTATACGTACAAAACTTTGAATTTTTTACTCTGGAATGAACAAAAAAGGGGAATAGTGTTCATAACATTGCCTTCCCCTTAAAAATGCTTTGTCCTCAAAGCATAAGCACTGGAAGGCTTCCCTTTGAACTTTGGTTCTAGCACATGATGTCTTCTCAAATCTTTTGTGCTTGTAGTTGCGACTCTCGATGAAACAAGATGATATAACCTTCGAATTCCCAAACTAATGTGTTGCATCTTTTGGGGAGTGATCCATCCCAAATCTACTTTCATTGGAATTGTTTGATGATTGATTGTTCCAAGTTGTTGATTTTGTCTTCGTTCTTTTTTAGTGTGGTATTTTATTTGTTGGTAAGAAGAACATTGTTTATTTTCCTCTTCTCCTAGTCGTTGGTCATAATGATCATAATGACTCTTGTGATTTGGATGATAATAAGGCATCCTAATCTCTTGTGACTTTTCCTTGGAATCATATTCTTTTGATGTTTGTAGTGATCTGTCCACGTAAGCATTCTTTTGAATATGACCATTATTTGACTTTGTATTGGTTCCTTTTCTATTGTCGAGTTTTGAGTGTCGGATAAATTCTCTATTGGATTAGTCATTGTTTCCTTGTCGATTAATGATGTTTTGCGATATAGCGCTTCTTGTAAAGACTTCTTATCGTGCTTGAGATTTTTAACCTGAGTTAATAAATCTTGATTATGTTGTCTTAATCGTAAAAGTTCTTCTTGATCTTCTGACTTGTCATCTTTATTTTTTGATTCTAGATTCTCCTTTCTTTCGTCCTTTAAGATTTTAATTTGTTCTAGTAACTTCTGATTAAGGTTCCTTAAGCAAGAGCTTTCTTCCTCTTTTTTGGTTAATTTCTCTTTGAGACCTTGATTTTCTTGTTCAAACTTTTGAAAACACTGCTTCTTCTCCTTGGACTTCATGATTTTTGCAAGTAGTTTTTGATTATGATTTCTTAGGCAAGAAATCTCTTCGTTTTTCTCAATGATGATTTGGTCATATTCTTCTTGTCGATCTTGCAACTTCTGTATTGACTTCTGGTTGTCTAGAATGATCACTTTTGATATGTCCTTTAGGTCTTCTAATGATGGAGCTTCTGAAATTGACTTTATTGTAGTATCCTGTAATGTGAATTTCTTCTTCTTATAAGAAAATGTTAAAAACATTCTCCTTGTGTTGAGAATAAAAGTACCTAGTGTATCTACCCAAGTTGACCCTAGAATTATATCAACATGATAGATTGATACGACACTGAATTTAGCTGTGAATTTGTAATCGCCCATAGATAATTGTAGGTGGTTAATGTCATATTTCTCATCAGAAAGACAGATGTCATTTTTAATTATATTTGACTCGAAAACCATTAATTGGTTTGCTAGGTCAACGTTAATGTGATTTTTCCTAATGGTCAGGCAGATAACGATGTTGATATTCCTTCCTTGAATAATCCCATTAAATTTTAATAAGGGGTCCGCATATTTTATATAAGTCCGAGGGAATCTTCCTTGTTTATCACCAGGAAACTCCATTTCTTTATATATATATATATATATATATATTACTCTTCTTTACCTTCTGTAACTTAATTGAACTTACTTCTTTGCTTAACTTCTAATTTTTTTTTAATAAAGTCATTTTTTTTTAATCTTGACTTTATCCTTTTAGTACTTTTAATAAAAGGTACTTCTTATTCACTTGACAACCCTTTCTTTTTCTTCACTTTTATTTATTTATTAATATAATATATATATCTCTTTTAATACTTCTCACAAATTAACTTAAGAATGGACCACTCTAACTTTTCTCCTTATATCTTATTGTATCGAATATCACTTTATTCTTTATATTTTTTAATGACCCTTTGTATGTTCTTATAGTTACTTATATAAGTATATAAAAGAACTTTATTTCCTTATTTTTATTATTTTTTTTTCCCTTTTAATAGCTTTTATTCTCACTAACTTTAAAATATAATAATATATATTTTTTAACTTTTTCTTATACTTCACCTTATTGTATATACTTCAACTTTATTTTATAATTTTTTTTTAATAACTTTTATTTTAAAAACTTCAAATACTCTTATCCTTAAAATTGATCTTTTCTAACTTTTATATAATTTTAAATACTCCTCTTATATAATTTTAAATATCTCTTTTTCTTATAATACCTTTCACTTAATAAAGTTAATACCTTTTTATATAACCTAGATTTTGGTTAACTGATTTTTCTATCTTATAATTTTTTTTTTTTACTTCTTTTTCTTTATTTATATATATTTAGGTTTTTTTTGTACTCTCCTCTTCTTGTTGGTATAAACTATACTCTTCCCTTTTGTTGGTATAACATGTAAAAGTAATTCCAAAACCAGTAATTTCACCATATTGTCCAATTATGATATTAAGCCTTTGGTCCTATGAATTGATGAACCGTTGTATTATTATGAATGGTCATGTTTATTGGTTATTGGTGTGACTGATACGTTTTCTTACCACAACGACCTTCCCCGTCACAAGAATTCTTAAATCGGCTCTAATTTTTGGTTGGTGTGTCGATTTTTCAAGACTAGGTTACAACTTTGATGGATATATTCTTCCGACTTTTGGGAATTTAATTCTAATCTTAATATTTTTTGGAATAGAATTTTTATCCTTCAAAAATTCTGGGTGGTCACGTTTGTAAGTAGGAAGGGTAGCATCCCTTGATTGTGCAACAATGTCCGGATGGTGAAATTTACTGTTGTACGAGAATGTCGAATGGATAAGGGATGCGTACGACAACTGTACAAAGGACAACGAACAGTGATTGTACAACAAACTGCAGTGCACAGGCGGACTTTCGTCACCCTTAAAAAAACTTTTTAATGATGGCTTTAATTAATCCGAATAGTAATTGATGGGTCGTGACCGTACGAAACAACACCAGGGGCATTGATTTGTACGGCGGATTGTAGCAGCAGGCGTTGTAGTAT
>JASDQU010736087.1:223905-235691 GCA_032191745.1 Picea mariana
TTGACTTAGGCTTAAGTGACTTTTCCTAAGTATTTTGGCTTAATTTATCGTTTAGCCTTAATTCCTCCTTATTTCTCCATCTGGTTCCCTGTTTGTGCCTGACTATAGTCTACGGGAACATATAGACTACTAAGTCACTCCCTGCTGGCCTAATCTTGGGGACGGGACATCACAATGTCACCTCGATATAAGTCTCGCGCTTCAAGGGTAACTAGGTCACTCTAAGGAGGCGATCCCGGTGACTCTGGGGGATTGAGATGGATGGAAGGGAAAGAAGTGAAGTATCCCCCTAAACATCAATGATGGAAGAGGAAAGATGGCTTTGATGGCTCGTCTCCAGGTGGTTTAAGGTTTCCAAGTCTTTGGATGCCTGCAAAGGGTGTTTGTCACTGCCCGAGACACAAGAAAAGCCACACTTTCCCACTAACAAGGGTATCGACCCAAGCAACAATAAACTCAATCCACAGGGTAATAACTCTATCTCACACATCAATATGTGCCCAGATATAAATAAATGTGCTAAGTTTAAAGCCCAACTCGCCTCGGTATCAATGTTTCCCCTCACGCTGGCAAGATCTCTAGCTCTGATACCACTGTACTGTCCCTAGATCTGTTAGGCTAGGATATTAGTGCTTCACTGTGCAAATTATAATGTTTTTGGTTATGTGCTTCTGTCAACCATAGTTTTAAAAACTGGAACCGACACCAGAACTAGTCAAGGGTCCAACCAAAACTGGAACCGAAACAGGTAATGAACCAGTTTTCTAAAAAATACATAAAATATTTAAATTTTAACGAAAAAAATATATTTTAACCTGGAATGGAAAAATATCATATGGATATTACATTGTGGTAAGATATCTTGTAATTACAATGACATCACTTAAATAACTACAAGCTAGAGAAGGACCATGAGGCATGACACTGAAACCATCAAAGATGTTATCACCAAAGTGAGGAAGGATGTTATCACATCAACTTAAGGACTTGCCAATCAAAGCTAGGTTCCTAATTAGCAAAGCTTTTGGTAAATGCTCACAAATCACTTTTGTCTCGACTCTCACCATTATTAACCATGAGGGAATATATGCAACACACACATACATGTGGTGAGGAAGGAGAGTATTAATGTGGAACAAAATTCCATCATAGAGCTATGTCATTGTAATAAGACAATTTGTAATTGCAAGGACATTACATATATAACAACCAAAATCCAAAGAGATCTCACAAGGCATGACATTGAAACCACTAGCAATGTTAGTGCTAGAGTGAGGGAGAATGTTATCACATCAACCTAGGGCTTAAACCCCTTAGCTAGCTTTCAGATCCACAAAGATTTTGGTGTATTTTATGTCTCATAAGCCACCTCCATGATCCTTATTTATCTGGGATCATTCACAGCCAGTCCGAACGGAACCGGCCGGTTTGGTACAGAACCGACCGGTTCGGTACCAAACCAGCCAATTCCGTCATAAACCGGTCAGTTCCATCATAAACCGGCCGGCCGGTTCAGTTTATTGACCAGTTCAAACCAGTCGGCCATAAAACCGGTAAAACCGGTCGGTTCTGATTCCGGTTCGCCGGTTTTTAAAACATTGTTGTCAACCAATTTGCATCCATATACTCTTATGCTATAATCCGATTGATACTTTCCACAAATGGTTTGCATACATATTACTATTAATCTTTCGTCAAGCACATGTTATGCAATCCAAGTACACATACAATAGAAGAGACAATATGTGGTATTTTTATTATGAATGGAGATATGAACACAAAAATCTAATGGCTGTTATGGCAGCTGCAATACAATCAACGAAAACACACCCAAACTCAAGCCAAAAACCTAGAGAATGCCACGGCTACCACAAGTGATGACACATCCTCCTCCACACTACAAAAGATGAGATCAGTCCTCTCAAGATGAAGCTCCAATGAAGACCCCGGATAGATCTTCCTCCTTGTCTAGCTAGGGTTGATATTGCACCACCTAAACTAAACTCCAATGGAAGGGTTTTGCCCAAAACCCTAACGAAAACCTTGGCTCCAAAAGCACTCAAAAGAGATCGATCCAAAACATAATGAGGAAGGTAAAGCGCTACCCTTCTTGTATAATCCTGTAATGACCCTTTTTTCCCCATCTAGAACCTTCCTCTTTGACTTAATCCACCATGACCCTTATTCCCCCTTTTACTTTTCAATTTAAAGATTAAAAGTCACTTTTTCGAATGTTTAAGTAACTATTAACTAAAGTTACTTTTACCTTTTTTTCCTAATATCACTTTAGGAATATAACATATCCTAGCTAGGCGACACCAAATAAACCCCCTAACTCCCTTTTTCTTCACTGACAAGCCTCAGAAGTCATCTCCAACTGCAGAATAGGGGAACCCAAAAATGGGGACATGACATCACCAATAGTCACCTGCTCACCCTAATGTAGTATCTGTCAACAAATATCACAATAATGTATGTTTTCGTATTTTCTGCAACTAATTTGACATTTTTCATGCTTTTTTCAATATATATGCAAAAAATATTTTAAAACATATACTATATACAAAGCATTCCTGAAACGCTTTGCTGTTGGGTGTTTTTGGGAAATGGTGCTCCCAAGCCACTACCGCTCCACCCTCTGGCAACACTGGGCTAGAAAAGCCAACATGTCATCTTTAGCACCTAACTTCAGGGAGTCCATCTTTCCTGAAGATAGATATCAAGCCTAGTTGAAATCCAAACTGGTACCACAACAGCGTTCGCATCTCTCAGTGTTGTTCCAGTATTTGGTGGGTTGCAACTGCTATAACCTGTCCTATTTTCTCTATGAGATTTCTTATCTTGAAAAATACAATGTACTTGTTCTCAAATGGATTAGAAAGAACATTTGATTTACGAAGACTTCGCATTCATGATTTTCAAGGGACTTGAAAGAAGTTTTAGCTTTTGCCTATATCATTTCTTTGCAATGGAGATCCTAACTTTGCTATTTCATTTTGCTAAAACGTTTTGAAAATTGAATCAAGAAGCTATTGGTTTTGCTTTGTCAAATCCTACATATTCTGGTTTACGAGACATGAGCATCATCATACTGCCACCGAAGGGAACAGCTATTAAAAACGAGACTGACTAACTCCAGAGACATGACCCCTCAGTTACTTGACTAAGAACGTGGAACTCATAGAAAGCTTAGATAATGGAATTGTAATATGCAACCAGGGCAACTAGCAAGTCAGTTACAAAATGTCCTTCAGCCATTTGTAAGCAAAACTTGACTTAGCGAAAGCTTCAGTAGACCTACTTATCTTTAAGCCCAAACCCTATGGTTAAAAAAAATTCATAGTTCTACTTCTCTTTTTGTGGGGATTTTGTACTTTTATCATGTCCACGAATGATGCAATGGCTTAGTGAGAATTTAAAAGGCCTTTAACAACAGGTGTGGAAATGTATTTTGAAGTATAGGACTCATCACTCAGTAGAGCTCCGATTCTTTAAGACCAAAAGACTAACGCTGGCAGCTATTTCAAGGTTCCACTTCTTTATTTCTCATAAATATGCAATCACTTTGAGAATTTGAAACTCCGTGCTTCTAAGAATGTATATTATATTTTAAAAGTATACCTTGCATGCTTAATGAATACAGGACAAACTAGAGAAACTAGCTTCTGTATAAAACTTTGAAATAATGATGCAGCAACCCATTTGGAATAAAATATTTGCAACTAGAAAGAGTATAAATCCAAAACCTCTCGGAAATATCCTGCCATAATTGCATTATATAGTTGTGTTGTTGGCCGCATATCCAGCTCTCTCATTTCATCCAACAGATTGTATGCAGCTTCAAACTGCAAATATGGACAGCAATCGATGATATTTGATGAGTAAAACTTGCTCAAAATGTGTAGGACTTGAATTATTAATTACAATGAAAGACATGAAAAATAGTGGCATATGCACAACTGTTATCCCAAGGTAATACGTTGTCAGATCCAGAATGAAAGCGACCAAGGAAAATGAGTATGAGTTGACAAAACAAGAAAATCATAAAACAATACATTTCCTAAATCTTTTCTGTACAGAATGTTGGGTACAATAATAATTTTTTTGACATGATCTGTTCTATGAAGTCACAAGTGTCCATCTGGTGTATACATAACTTTATCCAGAAAAGCAAACAAAAATAAAACATACAGCTGTGGAAGAAGAGCACAAATGATGTGATGACGGAGGGAACAATCCCCATTCTCTTCTAGAAGACCCTATCTTTAGTATTCCAATAAAGAAGGTCAAGGCTTTCGAGTTCTTCCATGCTTCAGATCTTTTGTCAAAACTATGTAAAATGTTAAGACTATGTGATGTAATCTTGTAGCCACGTGCCTGCCCTTTATTTGGGATATTGGGCCAACTATTGGTAGTTACACACTTTTTGCATTTTATCTAGGTGGCTAAGCCTGACCAGGGCATTTATGTGGGCTTGTAACCCCCTTCATGGAGAAGATGCCCCAAACCCTTGAGTTGTTTATAAATACACTTCTCAAGGGTTATTATATCATCGTATTCAAAATAGTGTAATCATTGTTTAGCCTATGGGCATCTATCTCTTGTGTCATCTTTTCACACTATGGTACTATATCTCGTGCTTATATTTTGTTGATTTAGGGTTTGTTGGATGGTTCCATGCGATCCTTATATTCTAGCTTGTGATCTCAACACAAAAGTCATCTAGAATATGTCGCATTTGACTATGAGATAAAATAACTGAATATCCACTTCAAAGTAAGAATATCCTACTCTATTAGTGGGCAGAAAAAAGAAAACATGAATCTACCTTCTTTTGTTGCAAGAACCTCTTTATATTTTCATCTTTAGCCCATGTCACTTAACAACAGAAAAATTGTCAATAGTGCCTCTTTAATGAGACAAGGGTGATGGTGGAATTGGCAGGCACTCTGCTTCAAACTTCCCAGGGTCTTGCTCCTTGAAACCCTTGAGGGAATTTCTCTAATGCTCATGGAAGGAGTAAGAGATTCGCTCAACGAAGTGATGCAGGTCTTTCATGGAGCACAAACATATGGGACCCCCAGGAGGTTCAGCTCGTCTGGAAAATACCCTGGTACTGCAGTTTCAGTCTTTGTGTGCAGGATTCTATGAGTCTGTGTAGCCATTCTTTGATGGCAGTTAAAGTTTATCCATTGGC
Source organism: Picea mariana (assembly GCA_032191745.1). Lineage (NCBI taxonomy): Eukaryota > Viridiplantae > Streptophyta > Pinopsida > Pinales > Pinaceae > Picea > Picea mariana. The sequence continues at coordinate 229,103 of JASDQU010736087.1, forward strand.
TGCTATAATTAGCATTGCAGAGGTGTCGCTTCACCATTATAGGACTGCGACTAAATTGGCTGATGAGGCCTCAATTTTTCCTGGGGCCTCCATTTGTAGGGCTATATATTAGCAAGACAGAGGTATTGCAAGCATACAAGTCCCCTATCCTCCTTTCTTGTTGGATATTGCTGTGCTTCTCATTTTTGTAGTAAAGAGTTTGTCAGTTGGGTTGGCAATGTTTAGACTCAAGTTTTCCAGAGCCTTTGGGTCAACAACTTACCGGTGGACACAAAGTGAGGGTTCTGACAATTCTGGGCACGAAGTTATCTGTGGTCACTGGTTAAATACTCTTTAGTGTGTTGGCTGTCTTTATCATATTCTGTAACCCAAGTTTGGGTTTAGTAGTTTTCTTATTCTTGATTGTTTTATGTCTGCAGTCTTGTAACTTGTTCTTTTGTTATGCACCCCATAGCATCTGCACAGTACAGACATGCCTGAGGTGAGTCTTAATTGTGTTGGTTCAACAACCTTGTTACTGTGGAGTATGGGTTGAGTACTGAGGTTAGTCTCACATGAGAGGCCTGTAGTAAGCCTGTTTTCATTTTTGTAAAATAGCAGTGTACCCTCTTGTATTTAGATAATAAGAAAAATATTTTCCATTAAAAAATATTTGCCTGGTTAGTTGTTTATCAGGGGCTGCCTTCCAAAGCTCACCCTGCCAAAAGTGGGCTGATGGACGGTCTATGCCTCTGTTGCAGCCACTTAGAGACCTTGAATCACATTCTTTAGGAGTGCAAGTTCGCTAGACCCGCTACAAATATGTTCAGGATCGACATTCAGCTTTGTTCAAGGGCTAACCTACCCTGCTCAACTACGCTTGGCAATATATTTTCCAACGTGATATTTGCAACATTGATATTTTCCAAAGGGAAAAACATAGGTGCAGTCTGAATACAACGCCATAGACCATTATAAAGCAACAAGATGAGTGAGGGAATCATCAAGTAGAGATGCTCACCAATAGTACCCTAGAGCATACATGGGAACTTTTGACAAGCTTGTTGACAGCACTAGTGAGCAAACTTGCACTCGCATATGATATGTTTGAGTGTCTCAACATTGGAACATAGAGGGCATTTCTCATCGATGAAGCCGCTCTTCAAAAGTCTGGCCTTAATTGGCAGCCCCTAGTAGATAACCAGCCATGCAAACACTGAGTTTGTAGGAAAGTCTATAAGACCAAACTTTGCTCAACTGTGTAATCCACCAAAACTCTGCTTTTGAAGAAGACCACTATGCATTCACCGAGGGGGGCACCTTTGACGACTTCTCGAAAAAAATATAACTTCTTGCTGTTATATTCATGAATAGACTTGTCATAAGCCTGCCTCAAGCGTCTCCAAATTGGACCCTGAAGAAGATTGTTCATCTTAAGAAGATCTTCTGCTCATACACAGGCTCCAAAGCTCTTTAATGGCAGCAATATCAGCAGGTAATAACGCTTTATTGTGGGCCAAGGTCCTCCACTCTATCCATATCCTGCTCTCTAAGTCCCATCGGTCTTCCCATAAGAAAATTCCATTTTTACTCGGTCTTTTTCAGCTGAAATCAAGTGAGTTAAGCAATACAACGGTCTTGAACCTTTTAACTTCAGAATAGGCCCAAAATACGCAGGAACAGGCCCAAAACACAATGGAAATGGCCCAAAATGTCTCAGGTGCATTTCATGCATCATAGGTTAAACTATGACATTCTATAATAGTTCTGTGAAGTTGCCTATATTTGGGAAAGAAACAAATGAGTTGGATGTTCAGCAATAAAAAAATAAAAAGCAATGATCCAGTAAAACTAAATTTTGCTGTCGTGATTTAAGAATAAAGGGAAAAAGCTGATGAGAAAGCAAATTCAACTGAAAGAAGTCTCTTGTAGACTATAGCTTCAAGGTTCAAAAAAGATAAATCACACCAAAACCAATAAAAGAAATGGCAAACATTCATTCCAAAAGTAAATGAACAATGTCGCAATAAGAAAATTTGTATCCTTACATCACATGGTCCAGGTCAGAGTTTAGCTAATCTGAGAAATATAGAATAAAAATAAATTAGGATAAATAATCACTGCACAAACAACTCTTACTACAAAGCAAAATACCCATCACATGCTCTACAATAATTCCAATTTTAAATATGTACATGGGAAGGATATTAGTAAAACTTTCCATTAAAATTCGTTTATATGTATCTTGGCACACGAAATATTTCCATTCATCAATATTGTTAGGAATTCCTCTGCTTATTAGTTCAAATATACAACCACAACATACACACCCAAGACAGCTTGATTTTAGATAGATAGCATTAAATATCTCCCATACATATGAGTGGATGTAATAGGAAATGAAACCATATCAATATAGACAAACAAATAGAACCTATGACAAAATGACAGTTCACAATGTCAACCAAGTTGTGCAGCTTACCGTCCACTGTACTTCAAAGCACTGACTGGCATGAAGTTTAACTACCATTCATACATTTCCCTTGGTGCAACAATCTAGAAGCATAAAATGCCATTCACAGAAACTACGAGTTTGTAACAAACACAGTCTATCAATTCACAGTCACTGAGACCCATTAAACAGAAAACAAGGGAAACCAGTCATACAATTACAATATCAATCATGCCTTTAACAAGACAGAAAGAAAGGTGAGCAGTAATTATTTCCTTGCCGTATCTGAAATATTTTGGAATGACTTTCAACAAAGTGATGCATAAAATAGGGTTTACAAAAGAATCATAAAGTCGCAGTTTGCATCATTTCTTCCTTTGCCAAGGTAAACATCAGCAGCAACTTCCTTCTTGTAGAAGACAGGATATGCATATATATCTCGGGAACAGAACTTACATTCTTCATCTTCACAACAGAATTGATCATGTATTTGAATGTCTCCCCAGTTGGCTTCACATCATAGCTGCGCATCATTTTGTAGATTGGGAGCACCTTAATTTACATGGTAGGAAAGATATCAGTGTCATCAAAGATATTTGCAAAACCTCAACTATATTCAGAAATAAGGGATAACACTCAATAACAACTAATTAGAAAGTAAACAGAGCATATATAAACTAATCCATGCCTTCAAATAAGGAATCCCACTTCCTACATGCATCTACAGCTAAGGATCAAAATAGTCATGTACTGGCCTTTCTTTTCAAATGGGTTGGGAACTAATTTGAGACCCCACACAAAATTCACATTACTCTTGGACTAACAAAAATGAAATTCAAAATTTTTCAATGTCTGCAAATGACCAAATGCTCAATAAGGCCAGAATTTATTTTTAATGTAGGATACACCCAATGGGAGAGTGCCTAGAGCATCTTGCAAACTAAATACCTAATCCAAACGTGACCCGGTAAAGACCATATGTCTGAAAAAAAAATGAATACCAATGATGATTAGCCATGGGGAATGTTGTCTCTCCAGGAGGTACCCTAGAGTTTTCATTTTGGCTACACCATTGTAAGCCCAAGGATGCAAGTTAAAGCCATGTAAACCATAGTGGATGATTTTTGTAGTGGACTTCCAGACTTAGTCCGATCATGATCAGTCCCCTTATGTCCCCGTCTCACCATCTCTCGTCCTGTATAGGATTGGAAGTTATGGCACGGATCTATTGGGACACATGATTGTGTGAAGCCATGATTGTGTGAAGCCACACATAATTGCAGTTTGTGGGACCTAGTCTGGTCCATGTCATGCACACCTATGTCTTCCCACATGGTTATCTTATATTGAGTCTATAGGCATACCTTGGCCATGGTGCACTATCATTTTGTTCTCAACATGGCAATCTCACAAAGTTTTTATGAGTGCACGTATTTTCATGCAGTGCATGTCTTTTCATGCAAAGTTTCTTGAGGCAAAAATACAACATGGGCTCAAAATGATCGGAAAGAGATCATGAACAAAACCCGTGTTGCAAAGTTGTGATTGACAAAATATTAAGGGAGTTTTCATCAGTGCACGTCTTTCCATGTAGTGGTCCTCGAGGAAAAAATACAATGTGGGTTCAAAATGACCGAAAAAAGATCTTGAGCAAAACCCATGTTGCAAAATTGTGATTGACAAAGTATTAAGGGAGTTTTCAGCATTGCACATCTTTTCATGCAGATACACCTTGGACGCAAAAATACAACATGGGTTTAAAATAAGCAGAGAAAAATCACGAGTAAAACCCATATCTCGGAATTTCGGTTGATGGAATATTGAGGGAGATAAGTCTCCCCAAAGGAAAATCGTCCCATTTCTTCTACAAAATCGTTGGGCACATTTTAAAAGGTCAAATGGTCAAGGAGTGGAATGTTTGGGGTATTCCAGCATTGGAATAATTTTGGCAAGTCAAAGATTCCTTCTCCACATGCAAAATAATTAATTTTATTCAAACATGCTCTATTTACAAGCAAAGTGGTTAATTTAACCACTAAATGACCAAATTATCCTCTTTTGGACAAATTGTAACTACTTATTAATTGATTTGACAAGTCAAACTAGCCGTTGGAAGGAAGAATAGTCAATGTGGACAAAATATAGTCGTTATGCTTATTTCTCAAGGGGAAATTGTCCCCAAGTTTAATTCTTTCACTAAATAAATTGGTCAAGTGATTTTTAAATGGATTTATCCCATTTTTTACCAAGATTGATGTAATAAAAAATATTGTCAAGTGGTTTAGCCTCCAACTAATTGTGGATGTTGTAGCATGGAAGTTATTATTTACTAAGAAATGAATATTTCTGAATATTAATATATGATTGAATATGATAAAAATTGATAATTACACTACCTTGTGACGGTTGCTATATAGCATTGACTGGTCACGAGGTGAGGAGGTACGTGCCTCTTGATGAAGAGGTACGTGCCTCTTGATTTAATTAAATGATATTAATTATTATTACAATTTATTATATTTATTATTATTATCATTTTTATGTTCGTAACATTGCCACCCTCTTAAGATTTTGCTTTGTCCTCAAAGCAAGGGTAGCGATGGATATTGTAGGAGGAATCGTTCGGACTCCCATGATGAGTCCTCTTCTGGGAGGTTTTTCCATTTGATAAGATATTCCTTTATGGTCCTGGAACGTAACACCTTTTCCTTTGTGGCAAGAATACCTTCTAGTTCTAAAATAATTTTTCCTTCGTCATCGAATTCAGGGATTTCTGTTTGCACTGCTTGAGCTTGCCCAAGCATTTTTTTGAGACATGAAACGTGGAAGACATTGTGGATTCGACAATTGTCTGGTAACTCCAATCTATAAGCTACTTGGCTAATTTTTCTGTTAATTTGAAAGGGTCCATAGAATTTTGGGGCCAATTTGTTCTTCCCTTGTTGCTTAAGGGATAATTGTTTGTAGGGTTGAAGTCATACAAACACCCAATCGCCTTCTTCAAATTCTCTTTCTAACCTATGTTGATCTACTAATTGTTTCATTCGATTACGAGTTGTTGCTAGGTTCTCTTTTAATATTTGTATGATGTTTTGTTATTCCTCTAGCTTATTTCTTACTGCTTGGACCTTAGTATTAATTAGTGCAAACTCCTTCCATTTAGGTGGTTCATAACCATATAAGGCTTGGAAGGGAGTCATTTTAGCGGAAGTGTGATATGTAGAGTTATACCACCATTCGGCTAAGTGTAACCATTGAGACCATTTATTTTGCTTATCTGTCACAAAGCACCGTAGATACGTTTCTAAGCATTTATTTACAATTTCTGTTTGTCCATCTGTTTATGGGTGATAGGCGGAGCTCATATTAAGAGATATACCTGTATTTTTGCAAAATTCTTTCCAGAAATTTCCTTTAAATTTTGCATCCCTATCGCTGACAATTACCTTCGGAAACCCATGTAACTTATAAATGTTTTTGCAAAAAACATCTGCCATTTGTTTTGTTGAGTCGGTTTTTCTTACTGCCATGAAATGTGCATATTTGGTTAATCTATCAACCACCACAAAAATTTTATCCTTTACCTCAGACATGGGTAGCCCTTCAATGAAATCCATTGAAATTTCTTCCCATTTTTGTTTAGGAATATGTAGGTTATGAAGTAATCCTGGAGTCATAACATTTTCATTTTTATTTCTTTGACAAATTTCACATTCGGCAACAAATTTTTGAATCTCCTTATTCATTCCTTTCCAATAGAATGAATGCCGTGCATTATAGTAGGTTTTGAAAAAACCCACATGTCCTGATGCTGGGGAGCTGTGTGACTCCCTTAAAACTTTCATTTTAAATTTTGAGGATAGAAATAGGTAGATTCTGTTCTTGTACCATAAAATGTCATTTTTCCATTCAAATTTGGGGTTTTGGTCTAAATTGTTGATTATGGAATTAGATTCAGGATCTTTGGCATACTCAACTTGAATCTCATCCAACCAATCTGGAATGACTACTGTTGTTGCATATGCGTTTACTTCCTCATCCTTTCATGATAGTGCATCAGCAGCTAAGTTGTCTTTCACTTTTTTGTGTATTATTTCCATATCAAAGGCGGAAAGTTTCTCCATCCACTTTTGTTGTTCTGTGGACAATGTTTTTTGT
>JASDQU010736087.1:259009-275052 GCA_032191745.1 Picea mariana
AGGGAGTGGATTTACGGGATAGGAACAGGGGGTGGGTGGGGGTTAGGAACAGGAATGAGTGGCGGGACGGAAGTGGTGTCGGGTGGGACGGAGGTGGGGTCGTTGTTGTGTGAGGGCACGGGGAACAGTAATGGTTTACGAGAATTGGGGGTAGTTACAGGTGGGGGTGTGGGAACAGGGTGGGGGTTTAGGAACAGGGGGAACTGGTACGAGTAGGGGGTTTAGGAACAGGGTGGGGGTGTGGGTGTGGGTGTGAATTTAGGAATCTGGTACGGGTGGGGTAAATTTAAGGGGGAGAATGCACAGGTGGGGAAAATTTTACTGGCGGAAGCAGGATCAGAACACAAAGCTCTGATACCACTGTAACATGAAAGTTATTCTTTACTGAGAAATAGATATTTCTGAATATTAATATATGATTGAATATGATAAAATTGATGATTACACTACCCTCGTGACGGTTTCTATATAGCATTGACTGGTCACAAGGTGAGGAGGTACATGCCTCTTGATGAAGAGGTACGTGTCTCTTGATTTAATTAAATGATATTAATTATTATTACAATTTATTATGTTTATTATTATTATCATTTTTATGTTCGTAACATCATATGGCTCTCGGTACTCCATGTCTAGGACATGTGGGCCTTAAGACATAATCTCCTTAGTTATCCCTAGGATAGGGGATAACATCACCTCCGTACGGTGCCACGTCACTTTTTTACTGGTCCACATCACACCTGAAAATGCCTAAAATGAGTGACACGTGTCACCTCCACATGCTGCCATGTGTCCCTGCTGACATCATTGCCACGTCATGCTGACGTACTACTGACGTCAGTAGTACGGCATGTTGACTGTTGACCAATTGATTTTTTTGTCTATTTGGGAAATCGATCAGAACGCGATAACTTTCACATACGGTGTCCATTTTTGGAAAAAAATATATGGTCGGAATCGATGCGACGAGCCCAACGCAATGGCGTTGGTTTCATCTGATTCCGAGAACTTTGATTTTTAGGCCTTCCTAGATCCATTTTGGATTACACAAAGTGGCAAGGTGAGGGAATACATGGCACAAGGCGGGGCACAAATTCAATTACTTTGCAACGAAATAAACTACACTAGCCTTAACGATTTTGCAAGGTTGGCAAAGCCAAACACAATGCAAGATGTGGACGAAAATTAATAAACTAGAATGAAATAACTTGAAAAAGAATAACAACAATGACTAGCCACACAACTGTCTTAAGGACAAAGGTGGGCAAAAAAATAGATAACTTAGCAACCTCACAACAATGCCACAATGTGGAGGACAAGCCTACCGATTTTGTGCCAAGGTGGGTGAAATAAAAATAACTTAAAAGAAAGAATTATACTAGCTACACAACCTTCTCTTTATGGGAGAAGTGGGGCAAACAATAATATGTAAAAACAGAAAATTAAAATCTAATCTAGCCTTCACGATTTTGCATGGATGGCAAAGCCAATCAACATGCAAGGTGTGGGCAAAAACTAAAGCTAAATTACAATATCATATTTTTGAATTTAGAAATGAGAATGCAAGCCCAAGAGACTCTCTTGAGTTGCTTACAATGCTTTAGAAGATGAGAAATGGAAGGGGGTTTGGTATCCAAACTCTTGGAGGCTTCCTTGAGTCTTTTGGGTCCAAAAACGAGCACCACCTCCCCTTAACCTGACGAGAACCTGCATAAAACAGCAGGCTTTGCTCGCTGGAAAATGCTACAAAACACTTAGAAGTTATTAATTTCTGTTAGTACATAAAACATAAATTAAAAAGTAAAATTATGAACTTAAAAATGGAGTTTAAATGACAATTTCAAACCAAAAAAATGCTTGAAAGTCAGAGGAAAGGATGGAGATGAGAACAGAAAAATAATAGAAGCCTTGGATGGTTGAATGAGTGAATTTCCAGATCTGAAATTCACTGCTCCAAGCCTTTGGTGACCTGCAAATGAGTATATTCTTGCTACACAATACAACAAGGAGGTGAGTGCATCTAAGAAGCTTGAAAAAAACTTTCCAAACTTGAAAAAAACAATCACAAAACTAATAGCAATACTACTACCAATCCTTCCCAAGCAAAATACTTTGCTTGGGTCTCCAAGTTAAACTAATGAAAGCAAGAAATACAAGAAGTAAAATGCAGCAATATCACCTCACAAGAACACCATGAACGGCACCAAGAAAACTCTCACTGCACACAAGAGATCCTCCAAATCTTCTTTTATTATTAACAAAATGATGTTGCAAATACATGCAGCAAGATTTACAATGAGAGAAAGAAGAGAATGGGAGAAATTTGGGCAACATAGACTTGCTCTGAGAATAGATCCAAAAAGGAGGAGAGGAGCCTTTCTTTTAAGGGAGAGAAGCAAGAGAGACACCCCTTGCATGCTCTCCAAGTGACACTCATGCAAGAGAGAGGCTCCCTCAAAGAGAGGGGGCACCATGAGAGAGGGAAACTCTCATTAGAAGAGGAAACTCAAAAATGGGGGAAGAAACCCCCTATCCTAAGTTTAAACCTCTATCTAATGCCCCAAGGGGTCACCCAAGGTGTGGAATGGACCCCCCATGTGATCCCCATCACCAAATGGCCAATCCAATCGAGATGGTGAGCCCCACAAGAGCCAATTCGCCCCCCTCTCTAAAGTTAAGTTGAATGAGAGGTAGGAAAGGGGGGATTTGATTTATTTGACCCCCTATTACATAGAAATGACTTAGGAAACAACTTTTCCCCATTTTCTCATGTTTTACAACTTTTGGCAAAATTTGGCATTTTTAATTTAGCCAATTATTTGTTGAATTTTTACTGACTTGGACTCCTCATGGACATTGACCTAGCAAAACTTGTCCAATTGGGGTGAAACTTGGTCCAAGGGTATAGGGGGTCATAATCCATTTCATTTGAGTACCCATACCCTTATCTAAACCTTAGTCACCAATTGGGCTTGATCATTAGAACGTCTTTCACCACTTTGGAGGATTATTTGAGTGAAAAACTCAAGGATAATTAAAATCGTCGGTAAGCCAGATTAATTACCTCAGGAAAAAAAGCACTCAATGAAAGGACTTTCCTAATGATAATGTCCTAGGCAACTAACTAAAAACTGACCCATGCTTACATATTACATTATTATCCCACACAGGGGAGCGGCCATTCAGAGTACATAGAAAAAAGTGTTGGCGGCAAAATTGCCCTGCTAAGCCAAAAGTCTTCAAACTTGTTGTACCACAACGTACATAGCTTCACGGTGTACATAGCTTCACGGTACATGACGTTGACACCTGGTCGAAATATGTGGTCAAAAGTCCTCATCACCAAATGGCCAATCCAATGGAGATGGTGAGCCCCACAAGAGACAAATTCGCCCCCCTCTCTAAAGTTAAGTTATATGAGAGGTAGGAAAGGGGGGATTTAATTTATTTGACCCCCTACTACATAGAAATGACTTAGGAAACAAGTTCCCCCTTTTCTCATGACTTTAGACTCTTTTACAAAATTCAACAATTTCACTTTAGCCAATTATTTGCTGATTTTTTACTGACTTAGACTCCTCATGGACATTGACCTAGCAAAAGTTGTCCAATTGCGTTGAAACTTGGTCCAAGGGTGTAGGAGATCATAAGCCATTTGATTTGGGCACTCATACCCCTATGCAAAATCCCCAAAGAACAATTTTTTACATTTTACATCAAAAATAATTAAAATTTTCCAATTTACAGGAAATTTTAATTATTAAAAAATCCTACCAAAACTTAACAAAATTTCGCAAGACTCTAGGAGATGTCTAGCATGGTCATATACAACACTTTCAGCCCTTAGTTACCAACTGGGCTTGATCATTAGAACATCTTTCACCACTTTGGAGGAAATTTGAGTGAAAAACTCAAGTAATTAAATTGCTGAAAAAGCAAAATTAATCACCCGAGGAAAAAAAACACTCGATGAAAGGACTTCCCTAATGATAAAGTCCTAGGCAACTAAATTACAAAATTTGACCCATGCTAACAAGTTACATTTACAAAAATATCCCACGCAGGGGAGCAAACATTCCGTAGAGAGAGAAAGAAGTTTTGGTGGCAAAATTGCCATGTTGAGCCATAGGTCTTCAAACTTGTCGTACCATAAGGTACATATCTTCATGATACATGACGTTGACAAGTAATTGAAATAGGTGGTCAACACAATGTTTCCATTGGATTATATCATGTATGTGTGATGTCCCCCACCTCTTGATGAAGAGCTCCGGAGAGACTCAGTAGTCTAGCTATCCCCACTAGACTATAGTCTCAAGCATCTTGGGGACAAAGTCAACCAGAAGACACTTCCTAAATATAACAATCTATTACTGAGTTGACTTTGTGTGAAAAAGGGTAACTCAATGAAAGAAAAAAAAGGTGAGTTAAAGTTAAGAGTTAACCCTAGGGATTAACTAACTCAACAGATGAATAGATGGGAACTATAAAGGAAAGGGCAGGGCGCACTTCTAAAGCATTCTGGATTATTATCTTATTTTGCATTGAAGCTCTTGAGCACAAACAGTTTTGAGGGTTTTGAGTCTAAAACCCTAGAGATCAACTTGGTGGTGAAAGATTCCACCTTTCTTGATCTAGGCTTGGTCCCGGAGGTGAGATAATCCTCCCACACCATTCTACAGTGTTGCAGGGGTTCGATCTAGAGGTAGAAGCAGGCTAGTGCACAACCTAGGGGGTTTCCAGCTAGGGGGGCGCACCACCTTTAGGAGTTTGGCTCGATCTAGAGAAAGGAGGAGGCTTCTTGGTAAAGGAGCATCTGGGTTTTCTTCATATGGTCCCCTAGCATCATTTCTAGTCTATTCAAGAGGAGGTTATCATAGCAGTTTATTTCCTGGAGCTTGGAATGAGTTGGAGGAGAGAGGGGCGCATCACAAGAAGTGGTTGTCATTGTTTACTGGCCCGGATCTTCATAGATTGTCTTGAGATTTCATCAGCTTGCTCGTATTGGCCCGATCTACTATTCTAGAGAGTTTGATGGCAGGTGGAGGCTCCTAGAGGGGAGAACGAAATCTCATTGATTCAGTCAAACCAGGAGGGTGCAAACCAGTAGAGGGTTTGCTTAGTTGGAGGAGCAGAACTTCTCTATTCAGCGTGAAACTTGGCCCGGTGGATTCTACCAACCCGATCTACATTCCGGGAGAGTTTGGAGGTATTTAGAGCTCAGAAAGAGGAGGGTCGAAACTTGAGGGTTCTTCAGCAGCTAGAGCAGGGCGCAACTCAGCCAGTGGGAGGGGTTCGATAGTATATTGACCGGGTTCTCTTATCTTCAGTCTTATCTTGCATGTCGTGAGCCTTTGGAGGCTTGGATCTCTTCTCAGACAACCTTTGGGAGGCTTTATCTTTGTATTTCTTATTATTGTATCGGTTGGCAACCTATTTTGATATTATTGGGGTTTTCTTCCAGATCTGCAGATCTCTTGTGCAAAGGATCTTCCTACTATCTAAATAAAAGGTCAGATCTGATATTATTGGTCCTATACTGGTGTTCTTTGTGTATCTTGTCTTGTTTATGATTATATGCTTCAGATCTATTATTACATTGCTTAAACAAGCATCAAGTAAACCCTTAATTCGCAACTTCATGAGTAAACCTGCAAATACATAAGTGGACATAACAAACAGTCAGCAGTTAGTGTTCCGAGCAAAAAATTTGGCTCGGGAACATTACAATATGAGGGTATGGAACTATCATTTAATCAAAAGCATTAAGCCCTCTATGTAACTCAATGTTGGTGGCATTGATTTTTGTCCTCTGTCATGACCCTAGTAAAAATGTACCTTTCACTCGAGCAAAATCAATGATTAGGCATGTTAAGCTTTTTCTATCTTATTTTAATGTTTAGAGGGTGATACTAATGATGAGGATCTCAATATAGGCAATGCTTTTGATGATATGTAATTATTTGTTGTAACATGATTTCTTTTTGGACTCTAGAGGCCATTTAGAGCCTCATTGTTGATGTATATTGGTTCAAAGATGGATTGCACATGGTGCTATTTTGGTTATATTGGTTATATGGATTGCACTCGGTGCTATTTTGGTTATATAAACCCTTGATATATGCATGAGAAACTTTGCATATGTGTGCGTAATGGTTTTGATTCATAGGGCTACACATGAATATATATGCGTTTTTCAAAAATTTGAATATTTTATGTATTTTTTGGTCAACTAGTTTTGTGGTCTGTTTTTTTCCTTGTTCAAGTTTTTGGGGCCGACTGATCTGATTCTGATAACTATGCTTTGAACAGAAAACTTACTCAAGCTGTTACAAGTGGCAAACTAAGCTATTTCTAGCAAATCGAAAGTGAATTTAGATTTTCCAATTAAACACATAAATAAATATAAAATCTGATCTAATGATATTATTCCAACACAAATTTCAAAATTCAAACCAGATTTCAAACCTTCTTATCAAATGCCCTTAAAACAAGATGAAACAAGCATGAAACTAGGGCAAGATTGGACAAGACGTCTAGGTTATTTAGGCCTAGAGTCTTGTTCCTCAAGTCTAAATTTGTGTAAATGATATTGCAAGAAGTAAATTCCAGATTTATGACTAAATTTCAATGATTCTCTTACATAATAACAAGACAATGCCAAACTAGTCCCAAATAGCAAGACGTCTAGGGTTTTTAGTCCTAGAACTTATGATTTCAAGTTCAAATCTGTATATGTGATATTCTATGATGCTTAGATCAGATTTAAAACCAGAATTTAATGCCCCTATAAGTGATTTTTAACCAGCAATGAGAAGACAAATTAAGGCAAGACGTGTTAGGGTTTCAAGCAAGAAGGTTGCAACAACTTGCCTTATAACTACCTAGAACAAGTTCAAAATCCATTTGTATGTTTTTTATTCAATGAAATAAATCAGATCTAAACAATGATTCATGCCCGATTGAGAATTTGCAACAAAGAACACTTCTAGGGCCCCTACAAGCAAGACGTCTTAGGGTTTTGAGAGGAGTTTCCAACAATTTGCTTGAGAGAAGAGAGACAAACTTAAGACAGGATTTTTTGGGGTTTTTATGGCTCAATTGCAATCTGATTTCTATGGTAATTTTCTGTGGTAAATTCCAGATTGTACAAATAAACCGAAAAAAAAAGGTAAAAAGAGAAATGAGATTTGGATTTTAAGGGGTTTAGAAGGGAAGAAGACTAGTGCCTTTGGTCTGTTTTGGGAAATGGGGTCTGTTGACCACCTATTTCAACTAGGGGGTCAGCTCCATGTGCCATGAAGCTATGTACCTGATGGTGCAACAAAGTTGAAGACTTTCTGGTTCTACAAGGCAGTTTTTGCCCCCAGCACTTCTTTTTGTAATTGGAATTTCCGCTCCCCGGCGTGGGATAATAATGTAATGGGTCAGCATGGATCATTTTGTAGGTTAGTTGCCTAGGAGTTTATCATTAGGGAAGTCCTTTCATCGAGTGTTTTTTATCCTCAGGTAATTTTTAATCACCCTTGAGTTTTTCACTCACAATAATCCTCCAAAGCGATGAAAGGCGTTCTAATGATAGAGCCCAATGGGTGACTAGGGTCTAGCAATATTGTAAATGACCATGCTAGACATCTCCTAGAGTCTTGCGGAATTCCGTCTAGTCTAAGTAGTTTTTTTTTTAATTTTTTAAAATTACCCAGTTAATGGTAATTTTAATTAAAATTCATGTAAAAATGTAAAAACTAGGTCCTAGGGGATTTTGATAGGGGTGTGACTACTCAAAAGAAATGGAATGAGACCCCCTATACCCTTGGACCAAGTTTCAGCTCAATTGGACAAGTTTTGCTAGGTCATTGTCCATGAGGATTCCAAGTCAGTCTTGAGTCAGCAATTTAATTGCTTAATTTGGCTAAGTCAAAAATGCCAAAAATTGTAAAATAAGCAAAAAGGTTTGTGAAAGAGTGGGAGATGATTCCTAAGTCATTTCCTAAGTTAGAAAAGTCATTTCCTAACTTATTCCAAGCCCCCATGCCTAGCCACAACGTCACATTGATCATCCCCCTAGGGAAGTTGCGCCCCCCTTGATGAGGAACTCACCCAAACTCAAAAATCAAATAAAGCAAACACCTAAACTCCCTAGTGCGCCCTCCTAGTGTTCTAACTTGGTGTTTGACTAATCAAAAAGGTGTTCCCCCTCACCCTCACTCAACCCTCACAAACCCTAGATGACTAAATCCCTAAAAGTGCGCCCTCTTTGAGATGATAACTTTTCTTGGGTGAGTGACACTTGGAGCTCATCCAAGAGGGGTCTCTCTTGCCTCCCAGGTATAAAAGAATGCCTACCCCTCCCTCATTTGACATATATTCTCATAGTAAAGTTATTATGCATGTTATCCACTATCCTAGGGATAACTAAGGAGATTATGTCTTGAGGCCCATAGGTCCTAAACATGGGAGTACAGAGAGCCATAAGACTTGAGCTTGGCCCTGGACGGCCCATCTTTTCTTCAGCGCCTCCTATATATCAGCAGCAACAACATCCATTCCATCGGCCTGATTCTAAAGTAGCAGTGGGTCTTGCTCCATGAGGTAATGAGTTCGGGTATCATGGTATGTGTCATTCTGATTCTCAAAACATTTGAATATGTGCACTAAATTCTCTTTTGTTTCATGACGTTTGCTTGGAAATTATGCTCTTTAACTTATCCATACCTGGGGGGATGACAGAGTGCCCTAGTAAGTTGGTTCCCTTAGGGATGAGTTGCCACTGGGTGGGTCTATGAAAGGTCATCGGCCATTCCTTCCATACTTATCACTTTTCATCGTTATCCCTCTCATCTTTCCCCTACATTGGTTCGGGCATTGGGTTTGCCAAGCTAGTAAGGGTTGTACCTTGCCTTGTGGGAAGAAGGGGCTTGTTATCGCACAGTTTGTAGTTAAGGCTAGAGATGGATGGAAGAAGGTCAAACTGGCGAAACTGAGCCTATCCCACCATTGTCACCTCAATGGGATGGCTCTTTCTGTTTAGGGAGGTAAGGCCCAAGGGAGACGTCCCCAGTGACCTGGGGTTTTGAGAAGGCAAAGGCTTATGGCTAAGTAATATTATTCCCCCTCACAAGTCACCACCGATCAGAAAGTCCGGCTTAATAGCCAATAAAGATAAAAGATAACCGGAAATAGTAACCAAGAAGTGTACCTGCCCGAGACAAAGCAAAAAAGAAACTACACATATGCAAGCTCACGTGTTGGTTAGTACTTCATATAATCAATGACTTTCTGATAATAAGCAATTGAGCAATAATATTGACAAAGTAAATCAATGTTTATACAATAGCAATGATTACAATATCCCTTCACAATAAATGCTAAAGAAACTTTAATGATGAATGGCAATCAATGTAACAATATCAACACTTTAGAAACAATGCCTTAACCAATCATTCAATTGCTTTAAAGGTAAAACGAATGTTGCATAGAGGTGTTTATAGCATAAGAAGGTGACAACAGCAATAGGGTTAGTAGGATTAGTCTAGGCTAGGGTTAGAAGTAGTTAAAGGTTGTTCAAGATTGTTTAGAAATTGTTGTGATCAAGGTACTCAATACAATAAGTCTTAGATCAGTGCGCGACTAGGGCATATGGAGTCAAAAGAGGCTGCAAAGGTTGAAGGATTAAATGATAATGAAAAGACAAAGACAAGAGGGTTAAATGTTGAGGTGTTGCTAAGGCAAGGTCTCAACAATGAAACCCCAGGGGAGAAAGACTCACTAAGGTGTAGAAACCCTAGGCCTTAGTGCTTTCTCCTCCTTTAGATTATTGGCAAGATAAAATCGGCTAGCTTGAGCAAGAATTTATAGGACTAAAGACAAGAGAGTTAGAAGATGAAGTGTTGCTAAGGCAAGGCTTCATCAAACAAACCGTAGAAGAAAACAGCTCATCAAGGTGTAGAAACCCTGGGCCTTGATGCGTGTTCCTCCTTCTTAGCTCAATAACAAGGAAAAAACGGCTAGCTAGAAGAGTATGGATAGAGTGTTGCTATGGCAAGGCTCTATGTTACTTCAGCAAATCAAATAGCTCTTAATCTTAGTAGGGACATGAGACAAGGACCTTAGCATGTGCTTGTCACCTAGGGTTTGATTCAGCAAATTATAATAACAAATGCAAGTAAACAACACTATAACCATTCAATTAAGAAGTGTTGCAGAAATTCACTTACATAAACCAAGAAACCATGTAGCAAAACCCTAGTTGTAAACCCTAGTTGTAAACCATGTATCAAAAGGCCAAGGCCAAAATACACAATAATACTATTTTACATTAAATTGTCATAATGAAACCCTAATCAAGCAAAAGGTAAGACGTCATGCCCCTTCTAAGGTGACGTTAGCCCTTTTTTAGGGTAAATGCAGCCTCCTGGAGCAAAACGTTAGACCTCCTTGGGCTTCTCCAACCTGCCACACGTGCCAAACTGCCATGACTGTCTCCCCAAAACGTCCATGAAGCCGGATGACGTCATGAGCCCCTCCTGGGTGACGTCCTAGGCCTTCCAAGGCCAACGTTCCAATGAAGAGAACACAACCCCCTAGGTACAAGTCTGCTCAACTGCCTCTGTTGGAACATTCTGCTCTTCCCTGATGCAAACACCTTTGTCCTGTCTCTACCCCCTGCTAGGGTCTCAGCATCCATCTGGTGGGCTCTTCAGCCCCATGGAGGTCCGAACTAATCATCTCCCCATGTGTACCTGTCCAATGTGGTACCTATCCGTCGAGTATGATCCTGCACATCAACAAATACGCCCTCCATGGGCTCATAAGTCACAAGGATCGTAACAATGTCAATCACATCTCATCATCAATATTATTAAACATGTGCATGAAACCCCTTTTACCCCAGTCAAGTGCTCAAAGACATTATACAAATCTGCAATACAAGTTTGGAGGAGGTGACAGGGCATCCTATTGGGCTAGTGTCCACTGGAAAAGGGATGTTTCCGGAAGAGATTAAATCCAAGTCATGTAAATGGGTGAGGTGGATAAGGGATGTCCTGACAAGGGGTGCAGTGAAAGCAGGGAAATGCAGAGCTTACCTATGGGCGCCTTTGTAGAAGGCGAGTTGCACCTGTCCTGGATGCAAATGTTTCCAAGCCCATTCATGCCTTTTATTCTTTATTCTTTATTGCTTTTTCTTCAAGAAGCTAATCGGAGGACACTGCCCTGGCGTGGTGATCAGTGGTGGCAATGTTACCCACAAGCACTTTCACGGAGATGAGAAGGTTGGCTCGTGATGAGACCCCCTTTCTCTTGGCCATGCAACCAAGAGCCACTACCCTAGCATGGTAACCAACTGCTAGTAGTGTCATGCCGCTAGGTTCCCATGGACCTAATAGGCTGGCTCGTGATGAGACCCCCTATCCTCTGACTAGGTCTTGTTTTATTATTTTTATGAATCCCTCTTGTTTCTTGCTGAGAAGCTTTTTACTGCTTTCTCGAGGATCCCTGGGCGAAGCATCTCGAGGTTTTATTTTTAGGCTTTTATCTTTTGCCAGCTTGCTTTTACCTTCTGGGCCTTTAGCCCCTTCTTCCCACAAGGCAAGGTGCAACCCTTAAATGATTGGCCAACCCAATGCCTAGACAAATGTAATGGGATGGATGAGCGGGAAGCAAGCTGAAAAGTGGTAATATGACAGAGCGGACGATGAATTTTCAAAAATCCCGCCAGTGGCAACTCAAAACCTATGGGTACAGGCTTACTAGGGCATCCTGTCATTCCCCCCAGACATGGTCAAGTGGACAAGTATAAGATCCAAGCATTTGTTAGAAACAAAAGGAATTAAAAGCACATATTCAAAGGTTTTGAGGATCAGAGTGACACATACCATGATACCCGGACTCATTACCTCATGGAGCAAGAACCATCTCTGATACAGGACCAAGCCGAAGGTGATAGATGCTACTGCTGCTGACAAAGTGGAGGCGCTAAAGGGGAGAAAAGATGGGCCCTTCAGGGCCATGCTCAAGTCGATCTGGCTCTCGATACTCCATGTCTAGGACCTGTGGGACTCGAGACATGATCTCCTAGTTATCCCTAAAAGTGGGGGATAACAGGGCGAAAGGCCCAAAGGGTAAAAGTAGCTGGCAAAAGTTAAAAGCCAAAATGAAACCTTGAGATGCTTCGCCCAGGGATTCCCGAGAAAGCAATAAATAGCTTCTCAGCAAGAAAAGGGGACCCGTAAAATAAAATAAAACTCAAGGTCTAGTTGGTGGATAGGAGGCCTCATCATGAGGTGGCCTATTAGGTCCATGGGCATGTAGCAGTATGACACTGCCATCCATCTGGTCACCAAACCAGGGTAGTGGCTCTTGGTGGCATAGCCAAGAGAAAGGGGGTCTCATCATGAGCCAACCTTCTCATTTCTATGAAAAGCTTGTGGGTAACGCCATCACCACTGATCACCACGCCAGGACAGTGTCCTCCAGCTATTCTCTTGAAAAGAAAAAGCAATAAGACAAAGAGTAAAAGGCATTGAATGGGCTAGGAGATAATGACATGCATGACAAGGTGCAGCTTGCCCTCTACAGAGGCACCCACAGGTAAGACATACATTTCCCTGTTATCACTACACCCCTTACCCAAACATTCCCTACACCATCTCATGCATTTACATGACCTAGATTGGTCTTCACCTAGGAAACACCCCAAACCTGATGAGAATTAGCCTAATAGGACATCCTGAGACCCTCTCCAAACCTGGCTTGTTAAATTGTATAACGTCTTTGAGCATTTGTCTGGGTAAAGGGGGGTTTGATGCACATGTTTGGGTAACTTGATTATTAGATGTGATTGACATTGTTATGATTCCTGTGACTTATGAGCCCATGGAGGGCATACTTGTTGCTGCAAGACCATGCCCGACAGACAGGTACATATGGGGAGATGATTAGTTCGGACCTCCATGGGGCTAAAAGCCCAGCAGATGGATGTTGTGACCCTAGCCAAGGGAAGAGGGACATCAAAGGCTTGCACCGAAGAAAAAGGACGTTCTACCAGAGACACTTTGGCAGGCCTGGACCTAGGGGGATCTTGCCCTTCCACCATGACGTTCGCCCTTGAAGGCCCCTGACGTCATCATACTGAGCCTTGACATCATCCAATTAGGGTGTTGGCATGAGGACGGCTTGGTTGGCACGTGTGGCAGCTTCTGAGGCCTTTTGAGGCCTAATGTCACCCTAAGAGGGGCATGACATCATCCCTAAAGACAAATTAGGGTTTTAAATTGTTAATTTTATGTAAAACTGGATTTTTGATGTAAACTGGCCATGTCGACCTTTTTTGACCTAAATTGTAATTAAAGGTCATGATTATTGTATAAATAAGGGACAAATCTCTTATATTTTTCATCATCTTTCACTCACACAAGTGTGAGGTCTGAAATTCGACCCTCTTTAAGGGTACTTGGATGAAATTAACTAGTGTGCAACTTCTTGGAGAGGCTATTTTTGGTGTATTTTGGCATTTTCATGGTGGAAAGTCTTCAATTAGGGTTTTGTGGCTAGATTATTCTTGATGAAGTAAAATCTACAATTCTTCATTTATTTGACTGGTAATGGTACATTTACTTGTTCATTTCTAAGATTATGAAATTGCTAGTTTGAAACCCTAGGGGAGAAACACATGTTATTGTCATTTTTCTTTATAATTTTCCACCTACTTGATTTTGCTAGGAAACATCTCCTTTGAAGAATACACTAGAGCCCTACCCTTGTAGCACTCTAGTAGCATTGCTTCATTAGCTTCATACATTTGTATTTCAAGCTTGATCTAAGGAAGAAGGAAATCGCTAGGGCCTAGGGTTTTCTAGCATTTTTTCCTTCTAGGGTTTAGATATTGAGGCCTTAGGTTACTAACACCTCAATCATCTTACCCTTCCTTCTAGTTCATCTATTATCATTTGTTGTTTTCCTCTAAGAATTGTCGCTGCAAACTTTGACTCCATTACCCTAAAAGGCACTAGTTCACTCCTTGCAAGTGATTGATTGACCAAACAACTTTTAAACCATCTTCCCTAAGACTTTTACTAACTCTTTCTAATTCTAGATTAGACTAACTCACTAACTAATTTGTTGTTGTTGCAAAAGATTGCTACAGCCATCTATAACAGCAGCAGATTCATCCTAAAAGCAAGATTAAAAGTTGATTATACATTGTCATTATTGCTTCTGACAACTATTATCATTTTGTCAATTTTAGGCTATTATTTCTTGTCATTTTGAAGCATTATTGAGGCATAATTGTGTAGTTGTTGCTAAATATACATTGTNTTACTAACTCTTTCTAATTCTAGATTAGACTAACTCACTAACTAATTTGTTGTTGTTGCAAAAGATTGCTACAGCCATCTATAACAGCAGCAGATTCATCCTAAAAGCAAGATTAAAAGTTGATTATACATTGTCATTATTGCTTCTGACAACTATTATCATTTTGTTAATTTTAGGCTATTATTTCTTGTCATCTTGAAGCATTATTGAGGCATAATTGTGTAGTTGTTGCTAAATATACATTGTTGTTATAAATATTTGTATTTGCTTTAGTTTTACATCAGCTTGTTTATCTTTTGAGAGTTCATGGTTTTATGAAGCACTGACATCATATGGTACTTGCAAATAGTATTTATTTTCTGCTTGTTGTCTTGTTCTGGGCAAGTACACTTGAATTATATTTTGCTTCATCTCATTAAAACCTTGGAACTTCTGATTTGAGTGACCTGTGAGACGGGTGGGATTTTCTCATAACTTTTACCTTAGCCTTCTCAAACCCCCAAGTCATTGGGGACGTCTCCCCTGGGGTACTACTCCTAAATAGAAAGAGGTGTCATATTTAGGTGATAGTGATACAACGTCCTCCTTGTTATGCCAATTTAGTATCCACTTGCCTTTGGCTTTGGGCAAGTACAAATTGCACGATAACAATGCCCAAATCTCTGCCACTCTTCTCTCTCTCCCATTTTGCTCTCTTTCTTTTCTCAAGCTTGTTGCAAGTATTTGCAGCAACCTTGCTTTCCAATAATAGAAAATCTTTGGAGGAATATGGTTTGAATTGGGAGTACTCTTGGTTCAAGATCTTGAGCTTCATTGAGGTGAATTTGTTTTGGTTTGTTTATGTGTTTCTTGCTTTTAGATCTAAAATAGGAGATCCAAGCAAAGTATTTTGCTTAGATAGATTTATGGTAGTATTGTTATAGATCTAAGTGAGTTAGTTTCTGTTTGGTTATTCAAAGTATTTTGTGATCATATCTACTCACCTCCTTTCTTGTCGTGTAGCTTGATCTCATACTTTTGCAGGTCAACAAGGGTTGGAGGAAGACAAATTTCAGATCTGGAAATTTGTCTCTTCAACCACTAAAACCCTCCTTTTATTTTCGGTTACTTTCATTATTCTTTCATACGTTTTATTGGGTAATTTTTTGTTCTAGAATAGGTCATATTTCAATCATTTACTTGCAAATTTTTGTTTTCACTAACATGAAGTTTTCTAAGTTTTATGGTTATTTTGTAGCATTTCCAACAAGCTTTGTTGGCTGATTTTCTGCAAGTTTTAACCAGGAAATGGGAGGCGCTGCCAATTTGGGGCCATAAAACACCAAAGAAGAACCTCCTAAGTAAGGGTTTTGATACCCACTTCTTCTTTTCTCCTCTTTTCATTGTAAGCAAGCCCAAAGGGAACCTTGGGCTTGCATTGTTCCAAGTATTTTAAATTTCTGCATTTTATTTACTTGTTTGCCTACAACTAGCAAAGAGGATTGGCTTAGCCACCCATGCTAAATCGTAAGGCTAGGAACTTAGTTTAATTTTATGTTATAATCATTTTAATTCTTTGTCCCTGTTATCCCCGATATCTAGGGATAACTAGGAGATCATGTCTCGAGGCCCACATGGTCCTAGACATGGAGTACCGAGAGCAGGAGCGACCTGAGCATGGTCCTGGAGGACCCATCTTCTTCTTCTCAGCCAGCTTTGTCCTGTCAGCAGTACCAGCCTCCATC
>JASDQU010736088.1:7184-25879 GCA_032191745.1 Picea mariana
TTTAAGATAATATGAATGATATGGGTTATTAGAATTGGAGGTGATAAATGTTTCGGGTTGGGGGCCTTAGGGGTTAAGGGTTAGGGTATGATAGTTAGGGGGTTCTATATTAAAGAGATTATGGTTATAAGGGTAATTTATTAGATTTGGAGATTATATGTGATAGATGTTAGGGTTGAGGGCTCAGGGGTTAAGGTTAGGTGGTTCTATATTAAAGAGGTTATGGTTATAAGGGTAATTGGCTATAAATTTTAGGGCATCTACTGGTAAGGGGTTATATTAGAGTTTATACGTAATATTAGGGTCATGGGTAATATTAAAGGTTATATAAGTTAGGTGTGAAGAATTATTTTTAGGTGTTGTAAGATATAATATGGTTTACATGAAATATAACATTTTTACGTGTTATAAGATATACAATTTACATGAGATATAACATTTAAAGGGTTAATTATTACAATTATTATGAATTAAGGGAGTGAAATTATACGGTGTAAGGGTTATACAATTCAGTGATAATAGGTGTTAGAAGTTACACATATTATATGGCTTGTATGTGTTAGAGATTATACAGGTTAACATGTAGGGGTTACACATATTAAGGGTTAGAATTGATTGGATTAGGGGTTATATGGAAGAGTTGTTAGGGATTAAATGAATTAAAGGGATTAAGTGTTATAAGGTTTAAGGAATATAAGAGTTAATATTTATTGGTGCTATGACATATACATTTTAGGGGTGATAAGTGTTAAAGGGTTACAAGTGTCGAAGGTTATAAGGGCTATAGTGTTTAAGTGATGATAAGGGTTAAGACTTATAAGCATTAGGGGTCATAATGTTTCTTTGCTTACATTAAGGGTCATTATGGTTGGGGGTGATAAAAGTTAAATTGATTAGAGATTAAGGGTTATTTGTGAGGGACTATAGTGG
This sequence comes from Picea mariana, assembly GCA_032191745.1. Taxonomy (NCBI): domain Eukaryota; kingdom Viridiplantae; phylum Streptophyta; class Pinopsida; order Pinales; family Pinaceae; genus Picea; species Picea mariana. Next base: position 8,115 of record JASDQU010736088.1, read on the forward strand.
TTATGGGTTGTAGTGTTATGGAATAAGAGATTATAGAGGTTAAGGGTCATATCCAAATGGGTGAAAATTACACATGTATATAGGTGTTATCAATTAAGGATTATAAGTTATAGGGATTAGTAGTTGGGAGTTAAGGGTTATTGGGATTGGAGATTATGGGTCATGTGTGTTTGTGATTGAAGATTAGGTTTTATAGGGTTTAGGGGTTCTAACATTTACAAGGTGTAGGGGTTATGTTATGGGGACAAAATGGGTCAGAATTATGAGTTAGGGGTTATAAGATTTATTTAATTGAGATATCATATTAAACATTAAGGAAGAGATGAGTTCTATGGTTTTGTGGTTAAGGTCATAATGAATAAGGTTTATATAAGGTTAGGGGTTAATGAATATATATGTTCTAAGCATTAATGATAATATGAGTTAATGCTTATAAGGTTTAAGAATTATATGGGTAAGAGTTATAAGTGTTAGGGTATATTCAAATTAGGGGTTAGGTGTAATAGGTTATTAGTGTTAGGGTTTATGAATTAGGAGATATGATATTAAGGGTTATATGCTAGTAGTTAGGGGTTATATGGATTAGGGTTTGCAATGGTTAAGTGTTATAAGGGTTAGGGGTTAGGTAATTTAAGTCTTATGGGTTAAAGGCTATGTGTTAATAGTTATATGTGTTAGGTATTTTAGGTGTTATACGAATTATGGAGTATATTATTAATTATAAGGGTTAGAAATTAGAGTTTATTGGGTATAGGTCTTAGGGTATAAATGGGTTAGGGGTTACATGGTTTATAAAGGTTAGGGGTTATAGAGATAATTTTGGCTATATGGATAATATATGTGGTGACTAATTTAATTTAGTTTATATGTGTAATTAGGGTTAAATTAATTATTTATGTGTGGTGAAGGGTTTAACAAACTAGGGAGTATATGCCTTTAGGGTTAAGAATGATAAATGTCACAAAAATTGCCAGTGATAGCAGTTATATAGGGGTGTAAGTGTTATATGTGATATAGGAGATACATAATATAAGGTTTATAGTGGAAACATTATAAGGGTTAGAGAATATATAATTTAAAGTGAATATTTAAAGGTTAAAATTATTTAGAGTTAAAGGGATTGTAGGTTAAAGGAATTATACAAGTTATATGTTGGTGATGGGGTTTATAGAAGTTAGCAATTATAGGTCTTAGGGGTTATGGTTATAGGTGTTATAGTTAATATGCTTATCATGACTATGAGTTGTGAAGGTAAGAGTGATAATCATTATTGGGGTTAAGGGTTGTAGGGAATAAGAGTTACATATGAGGATATGCAAGATAAGGGTGATATGAGTTATATGTCTTATATTTAATAATTAGTAAAGGGTTATGAGGGTTTAGAGGAAGAATTTATAGGTGGTAATTATGGATATGGATATAGGTGTTAAGAATTAATGGTTATATACACTAGTTTTTAGGGTCATAGGGGATAAGTATTAGGGGTTAAGGGATATAGCTATTTTAGATATTTTGGAATAAGGGCTTACAATAATAGGGAATTAAATTTAATAATAAAGGTGAAGTGTTATGGGTTATATGTATTATAAATACTAGAGGTTAAATTTCTATGGGTGACAGGGATATAGGCCTATGAGTGATAGGGATATAGGACTATATGTTTATATGTGATATGGGTTACGTTTTATGATTATAAGGGTTAAGGTCATGGAGCTTATAAGTACTCCGGGTTAGGTTGTATAAGAGTTATAAGGGTTAGGTGTGAGGAATTATATTAGTTATGTCATTATGTCTTAACCCCTAATGAAATTCATTTTCCATTATGAGGTTTTTCATACTAAAATAGGTTCTTGGGGTGCTAGAAATATTCAAAGGACAAAAGCCAATGTCTTATAGCCTAAAACATGCTTCTAAAGATAATGGACCATGCATATTTTATAGTACCACACATGTCTTGTAAAGGAAATCTTTGACCTACATGGGTCATATGAGTGCCATTATAAGGTTTTATGTGTGAATGATGTAATTTCTTGTGACCCTAGTGATGTTACAATGATAAAAATGAATGACTTGAGGCCTAAACGATGCTTTTAGGGATTGTATAATTTGCACATGGTGCCAAACCACCTAGGAAGCCATGAAATCACATATTTGGCCCAATAGTGTAATATGAGCACCATTCAAATTTATGCATTTCATATTTTTACACCATATTTAAATTCATTGTGCAAGTTCCCATATAATCCTTCCAACTCAAAGGAACCTTGTTTTTTCAAATTTCCATTACCACTAAAGTGTTGTGAGAGACCACCATGACTGTGCATTAACCTCAAGGTTAGTGGGTGAGGACATTTAGGGGTTTGTGTTATATATTTTATAACATATAAAACATATATGTTATATATGTTATAACATATAACGTTCTAACATACATTATATGTTATAACATGATAAAAAATAACACAATGTTATATGTTATAACATATAACATATGTTATAACGATTGACCCGCGATACCCATTAAAACATTCCCACAACATACCCCATGATAGAGAGACCTGTCGACCAGCCTACAAACCCTCGACAACACCAAACCTGCACGAAAAAAGACATAGTGAACCAGCGAAAGAGACCCCTCTACTTTGCAAAACCTCGACAAAAAATCCATGCGGACAAGAGACATAGTGACCCCACATCCATGACAAATTTTTGTTTTAACTTACGATCATGTAAGGGAAAAAATGTTAGAAAATAAAAAATGTTAGGAACTAAATATAAAAATAACATAAAAACCTCAGAATAAGTACCCAACGCCTTGACAAAGAGAGAAATTCAAATAAAAAGCCTCTTCGAGGGGGAAACCTCCTTATACATCATATGAATTCAAAAATACAATATGATTCCAAATGAAAATGTCTCCTTGGTATATATAAGAGACTAGGAGGTACAATTACAACTAGTGGACCCAATACAACATAAAAAAAATAACAATACTAATATAATATTCCCCAATTAAGGGGTAATGTGCCACTATTTAGGGCTTAACATGCCCCTCCCCTTCAGACAAGTGTTTTCTGCAACACTTAAGTAATTATGAATGCTTCTGTATAAAAGCCTCATCTTCCCAAGAAAAATCTTCAACACAGTTTCTTCCACTTAATGAGATAATCTGAAATGGATCTATTCCTTAGCCGACGAATTCTTGTGTCAATGATAGCTCCAGGCTCCAATATGATTTTTCCTTCCTTTTCAAGTTCTGGCAATAAAATTTGAACTAGGATCTTGTCACCTATAACCTTCTTTAAGCATGAAACATGGAAACCTGGGTATACTTGCGAAGATGCATGCAAATCCATTTTGTATGACGTAGTACCAATATTTTGCAACACCTTATAAGGGCCATAATACTTGGTGATAATTTATTAGCCTTATTAGCCTGCTTAAGGGACATTTGATTGTATGGTTGTAGTCTTAAAAATACCCAATCCCCTACTCTAAAACTTCTTTCACTACGACGCTGATCTGCTTATTGTTTCATGCACTTTTGTGCCATGGTGAGGTTGTCCTTTAAGAGTTGGAAAACTTGTTGTTGATGCTCGATGTGATATTCCATTGATTGAACCTTATATTTTTATTTTAGAGAAGAAGTGATGGACGATGGGTGATATCCATAGAGCACCATACATGGTGCCATATTTGTTGCGGTATTAAAGGAAGTGTTATACCACCATTCTGCCAAGGGTAACCACTTGAACCATTGTGTTTGTTTATCAGAGACAAAGAAATGAAGGTAGCCTTCCAAAAATTTGTTCACTATCTCAGTTTGTCCATCATATTGAGGATGATAAGATAAGCTATGAGCCAATTGAGTACCCAAATAAGAAAATAATTCTGTCCAAAAAAGTCCAGCGAAGATGGGATCTCTATCACTTACAATAATCTTTGGGATTCCATGTATCTTTTGAACTATCTCCATGAATGCAGTGGTAACTATACTGGCTTTGAAAGGATTAGAGAGTGCACAAAAGTGTGTGTACTTGGTTAGTCTATCAACAATCACCATGATGACATTATTTCCTTCAGAATTTGGTAACTCTGTGATGAAATACATGGAAACCTCCTCCCAACACTGACTTGGGATAGATAATGGTTGTAAAAGTCTTGGGGTCTTAATTGTTTCCACCTTGTTTTGTTGGAAAATCAAAGATTCTTCCACAAACCTTTGAACATCAGTTTTAAGGCCATCACAAAAAAATTTCTTCTTGACCCTGTGATAGGTTTTCAAAAATCTTGAGTTCCCTCCTATCGGAGATGTGTGCAATTCCAAAAGTATATTTTGTTTGAGTTGGGAGTTATTACATAAATATAAGTTATTTTTGTACCATAGCGAATCATTTTCCCTTGTAAATGTGTCTGATGCCCTGGAATCCTGATGCAACCTTTGAATGAGAGTCCACACTTTTTCGTAATTCTTCCATTCATCCCTTTCTTTTGTTATCCAATCAGGTTGGATGATCGATATAACACAGAGAAAGGCCTCAACATCTTCATCCTTCCTCGAGAGTGCATCTGCCACAACATTTTTCTTCCCTTTTTTATAGATGATTTCAAAATCATAACCCAACATCTTGGTCACCCATTTTTGTTGTTCTTCTGAAGATAGTCTTTGTTCTAAGAAGTATTTAAGACTGTCATGATTTGTTTTGACCTTGAAGTACCTACCTATTAGGTAAGGGTGCCATTGATTCAATGCATGTAGTATTTCCATTATTTCCTTCTCATAAATGGGTTTGTGTAAGTCCTTTCCCTTGAGTGTCTGAATTTCCAAAGAAAGGGGCCTTCCTTCTTGCATTAGAACAACACCAATGCCATTTCTTGAAGCATCACATTCCACAATAACGGTTTTTGTGAAGTCTGGTGTGTTCAATACATGAGCTTTGCAAATTGCCTCTTTAAGTTGTTCAAAAGGTTGAGTTGCCTCTGGAGTCCATGAAAATGCATACTTAGTTAATGCCGTTAAAGGTGTTTCTATTCTTCCATAGTTCCGAACAAACTTGCGATAGTAACCTAACAAACCCAAAAATCCTCTAAGATTCTTCAATGTTTTGGGAATCGTCCAGTCCATCATGGCCTTAATCTTGTTAGGGTCTACCTTGAAACCTTTATGAGATACAATATGACCCAAATACTCTACCTGCTTCACTCGAAATAAGCATTTGGATGGTTTGGAATATAACTATTTCTCCTTTAGTAGCTGTAGAACCCTGTCCACATGTCGAACATGATCCTCCCAATACTTGCTATAGATTTGTATATCATCAAAAAATACTAACACAAATTTTCCAAGGAAGGGATTGAAAATAGAATTCATCAACCCTTGGAATGTGGAAGGTGCATTTGTAAGGCCAAAAGGAATGACCAAAAAATCATAATGGCCTTCATGAGTTCAAAATGTTTTTTTGGGATATCTGCTTCCTTCATTCTAATCTGATGATACCTTGAATGAAGATCCAACTTTGTGAAGTATATTTCTCTATGTAGTTCATCTAACAATTCATCAATGATGGGATTGGGAAACTTATCTTTAATGGTGATCTTGTTGAGCTCTCTATAATTTTGACACATACGACATGCACTCTCTTTCTTGAGTACCATTACTGTCGGTGCAGAGTAAGAAATTTGGCTAGGTATAATAATGCCAACCTATAACATTTCTTCAACCATAAGCTCAATTTCACTCTTTTGGGCATAAGGATATCTGTAAGGCCTGATGTTAGGAGGAAAAATCCCAATAATTAGGTGAATATCATGGTCATGGTCATGAGTGGGTGGAAGACCTCTGGGAATATCTTCAAATACTTTGGAATTCTTATCAATGATCCATTGGAGATCTAGGGAATAGATGGATTATATGTTTGAACATGTAGAGAGAATAGTTGTACAATTACACCATGATGCCAATTTTTCAATAATTTTGTCATGCCATTATCACCTTACTGGGTTTCCCTGTGATACACCTGAACTCAATCTCCTTTCCTTCCAATAAAAATTTCATGAAAAGTTCTTGAAAATTAAAAGCCACTGTTCCCAATGATTGTAACCATTGGACTCCTAGTACATCATCAACACCACCCATGGATATAGAAATAATTGGAACATTCATTACATATTCCCCCATAGTAAGATTGATCTTATGGAATTTTTCTGAGAAATTGATGGTTCCTGCATTTGCAATCATTACTTGAAACTATGGCGCTAGATATATAAAGAAATTGAAAGCTTTGAATAATTTATAGTGAATGAAATTATAAGTACTAACATAATCAATTAGGACTATTACCTTTTTATTTTTTATATATCTTTCAATATTGAGAGTTTGAGTAGTGCTAATTCTAGCCAATGCATTACATGATATGGTGGGAGTCAACTATTTAGAAGAAATCTCTTCTACGTTTTCATCTTGAGATGGTTCTTGTTCTTCTTCCTCTTCACAATCTATGTAGAATAATTTCTTCTCACCACACTTATGTTCCTTACTGTACTTGTTTTCAAAATTAAATCATAAAACTTTTTCTTTTCTTTCCTCCAATTGTTGAGGTGTCAGCCTTGTATGTTGAGGTGTTTTAGAAGAAGGAACATTATTCTCTCGATAGATGTTAGGAGTGGTCCTTCTAGTATAAATAGCCATATTTTTACTTTCAACATTTCTTTCCACCCTGAACGCATTCTCCAATGATTTGAGATCCCAAAGACGAACCTCATGTTGAATGTTATCCTTTAAATTTCCTATGAATACATCAATCGGGTTCTCATCTGAAATATCCGTTACCTTTATATTCAATCTTTGGAATTTCTCATTGTGCTTCGCAGCTGAACCCTTTTGGTTGAGATTTATCAATTGGATGAAGAATTTATTGCTCCTTGTATCCTCATAGTGTGCTATCATTTCTTCCATGAAAATTGTCTAAGTGACAAGTGATTTGCGAGAACAAAGCCATCGATACCACACAAATTGATTGGGTTCTAAATATAAAGATGCAATTCGTAACTTTTGTGTGTGTAGGACATCATGTAGATCAAAGAACTGCTTTTTTGGCCCTCGACCAAGTTTTGAGGAAACCTTGGTCAGGTTTGGACCACTTTTGGACTTCGACAGGCTCGTCGAAGATGGACCGCCCAGGCGGAGCAGAGATCATGGATCTCACTTATTTTTCAGGCTATGTGGACCCATAAAGGGGTCCCTTAGGGTTTTTGTAATGGGTTATGGGATGTCAGCCCATGGGTTCTCCCATGTTTAGGCCTTTTTGTAAGGAATTGTAAAAGTATAAATAAGTGTAAGAATGTATGGAAGAAAAAGAAAGAAAGAAGATATGTAAGAACAAAGTAGCTAAGTGCAAGTGGTTCTGAGTTGCTTTGTGCAACATAATGCGTATGTAAGGATTTGTGCTCAATAGAAAAGTTGGCTCTGTGCCTTGAATTAGTCTTGGGAGGGAGGATCTGGTGCGTAGTGCACATAGCTCTTGTCTGATGCGAAGCTTGGCTCTGTGGCTTAGTGCACATGAGCAGATGAATGTAAGATATTGAAGAATAATAAATAAGATGAAGTAGTTGGTGGATGTATCCCCACACTGGGGTGAACCACGTATATCTTGTGTCTTTGGTATGTTATGAATCTGCTCAGTGCTTTTCTTATTATGTATGTTAGATAGATTTGTCGATGCTTAATGCTTTATTGGTGTTAATAATGAATGAATGTTAGATCTAACTTAGTGCTATGTTCTAAATGATTGAAGTGCTTAATATTTATTGTTACTACGCTGATCTATCTTAGGGTTTGTTCTGCGATGTTATTGAAGATAATGAACTAATGCATATCACCTTCTAAGTGTTGCTAGAATACTCAACGAAGTGTTATTATCACAGATCTGTGTCCCAACTCGGTTATAGACATCTGAGTCCTGTAACCCCCCCCTATTCTACCTCAGCTGAGACTTCTCTTGCTCACAGGTGTTTCCGAAAGGGCCAATAGTTAGGGTTTTGTTGGTGCGTTGTTGAAGCGTTGAAACCTGGGTCTTCCCCTGTGCCAAAAAATGGTTCCATTGTCGGGACATGAAATTATGATTGCTGGGAACTGAAGTAAATAAAAGAGAAGCTCTATGCGTAGATATGCTGCTGTAGTGCACATTACTATACTTGACTTGCGAAGCTTTGTGCTAAGAAATAAATCTGATCTGAAGAAAAGAGGCAAGATCTTAAAAGAGGTAAAGCTTTTTACTTTGATAAGGGTAAGATAAGTGAAAATTTTTGTTTCGAAAGCATGGATTTAAGTATGTTTAATAGATTCTGTCCTAGTCTGAAAGTTAGGGTGCAATTGGAAGAAAGAGTTGATCTAAGTAAATCTAATAGAAATGGAGAAAGATATGTTATTTCTATGCATAGAAAGAGTTTTTGGACTAATAAGTGGATGCAAGAACCTAGAAATAATTTTTGTAGATTGTAGGTCCAACATTGTGAGCCCAGTGTGCAGTACATGAAAGGCTGGGGAACATACAAGATAAAGAGAGGATTGACACTATGTTATGATTGCAGAAGACCGAGACATATTTCTAAGGAATGCCTTGGTATAGGTCCTATTTTTCTTTGTTGTAAAATTATTGGTCATAAGGTTGAGGATTGTCCAAGGATGATTTCTAAAGTTGAAAGGATGAACATGAGACAAGAAAAAGAAAGTCAAGAGACTAAGATAATGTTAGAGAATCATAAAGAGAAAGAATCAGAGAAATCTCAAACTATGTTATCACAGTTGAAAGAAACAAAGAATGATCACAAAGATGTCAGCTTACCAGCGATCCTGAAAGTAAAACATCGTATAAGTACAAGAATATAAGACTTCGACATAGACTGTGTCTTGGATGAAGAGACACAAGTAAATATTATGACATAAGACACTTGGGAAATTTTTGGAAAGCCTGCTGTGGTACCTTCATTGGGAAGGATAGGGTTGTTTAAAGGAAAGATGATAACCCTATGTGGGAGAGTTACTAATGTACCTATTATTATCCATGGAACATCGACTAAAGAGGAATTTGAAGTCATTAAGTTTGTTGAGAAAAACACCCCTTTCCCACTTTTGTTAGGAAAGACTTGGATTGAGAAGGATCAGATCAGAAGGAAAGCATAGGAAAAAGCTACAGAAAAGAAAAATCAAGAAATAAGGGATTTCATAGCTAGAAAAATAGATTGACTAATAGAAGAACGAGAAGATAAGTTGAAGCAACAAAGGGCAAGATAATTAACTGCCAAGGTTGAAAGAACGCAAGAAGGTTTGAGGGACCTATCCATGCAAGAAAGAAGAATACCCACCCTGGAATTAATAAGAGAAGGGATATTAACTTCGAACCCTTTGAGAGCACATCATCAGTGTGAAGTCACTACACTAGGAGAGGATAAGAATAAGAATGGAAAGAAGATTTTAGAAATAGTTAGAGGAACTTAGATCACATGAAAGAAGGAAAGGAATCTCAGTAAAAAGAAAGCCAAGTTAGAAAATCTACAGAGAACAGATGGAAGACTTCATAGACTGGAACCTCGCAGGAGGCAGGTTCATGGGATTTGAACCTCACCGAAACAACAGAACCATGCAAAATGGGACTTTGTCTTAGCGAAGTTATATGACCATTGGAGGTGCCCCGACAGTTAGAACGATGCTCTAGAATGGCTAGAAAACACATTTATGAGCTTTTGGACATTGAGACTGCACCATAGCAGACATATTCACATTGATGGAAGCATTCCTTCTCGTTGAAGGAATTCGTTACGATGCTCTCTTATTTAACCCGTTGGTCGCTGCGTCGAGACCACTTTTTTCCACCTGTGAAGAAATGAGCCAAGAAGAGAATTGTATGTGCATGGAGCTGTGTTATTAGAAGCTATACATCGCCATCCATTTTTCTACCCTACCTGTCCATTCGCCTACCCTGACGTTCCTGTTTAACAGTGAGAATGTCAGGCAAACCTACTGAATTAGAGAAATCTGTCAAGGAGATCCTCACGAAGATAATGGATGATAGACAATTATCTGAAGGTGTCCAGACATTCTCGACTAGAGGACTGTAGGCTTCCCCATTGACTAGATGTCATTCGGGCCATGTCAACCCCGCCACTAAGCAGTGAAGTAAGCATTGCGGTGTTCTAGCTAATGCAAAGAAGATCCCATCGATCTTACCATAGTGCATTCTACTATTGGCTGGCGCGGTTAACCACAACAAAATCCCACGAGACTATGAGTACACTTTGATCACCGTGTACATCCTGAAAGGAATATGCATAGTTGGGAGTCAGTTAGGATAGATCCCACTATTGAAGAAAAATGACCTCAACCTTGGAGATAGAAAGAACTACGTTATGCTCACACCCCACAGATACTTGACGAAGAAAACTAGGAAGAAGCCTCGCTTGGTCTCCTATCCATGGATTAAGGAGCTCGCGTAGTCCACTGTGCTAAATGTGATGAATATTCCCCATTTTGGCAGTCACCAGGAGGTTAACTCTTGCATTAAACTCCTCTTGTCGTGCTATCATGGTGGATACTTGTGGCTCAACCAAAATATTACTATGGATCCGGTGCTAATCCACTTGATTACAAGATTAAGCATGAAGGGACCCGACTCTCAATAGTTTTATCCAGGGAAGGCCTCAGACCGCTCCCTGACACAACACATCAAGGGGTATTACGAAAAATTCAAAAAGGGAAAGTGAGGTTACAAGGTAGCCTCTATCCAGGATGGTGCAGTGCACCTCGCTTGCCAACTCATAGCTAGAAAGCTCGTAAGAAAGAACCGCCCCACATAGGCCACTGGATTTGTGGTGGACCTCACAGGAAAATGTGTGGAGGGAATGCAGATGAATTGGGTAAGTTACCTCATCAATGAACTCGAGAAATACTGTCGCGAAGCTCAGGATTAGGGATACTAATTCCACTTTAGTTCGATGATCGTGTTGATTTCAATTGTCGCTTGGAAAATGCCTGAAGGAGCCACCTTTTTGGAGATTGAACCATCAGAGCCGTTGGCCGCTAGGCTTGCTACCTTGTGGTACACCAACGACATGTCGAAGCAATGGCAGTCAAACATTGTGTTCCATGCATATTATCAACAACTGAAGGTTTCCATTATAGCATTTTCGCGCATGACACCACACACCTTGCACCAGTGTAGACTGATAGCCAGATTCCACAGAGATCGACATTTTATCTATATCACTGCATGTAGATACGTGAACAAGGAAGAGTTACAGTCATATTACAAGTTGACAGATGAAGACATGGAGAAGATAAAAAAGGAGTGGCCATAGGAGTTCCTTATACATGTTGTTGATGCAGAACTCTCAGACATTGACACCATAGGAAGACCACTAGTCATCCAGGTTGAGCATGTCAGACAGTCCAGTGCGAAGAAGAAGAAAAAGTAGGAAGAAGTTCATAATATAGAGACTGATGAGGAGGACAACGCCTCTGAAGAAAATGGATCCGACTCACTAGGAGGAGGAGGCAAAGAAAATGGACAAGGAGGAGGGGATGAAGGAGAAAAGCAAGAAGAAGGTGAAGCTACACCACCAAAAGATCCTCCTACTGACATAGTAACACCACAACAGAGGAAGGTTTCATCGCATAAACCTTCAACAAGAAAGAATACGCACGCTAGCAAGCCCTAGTTAGAGGCCACACTCATGAAGGACGACATCATCTTGGTCCATGGAGCTATGGAGGATGCCTCCAAGGATATCATATAGAGATATGGAGTGAAGAAGGAGGAGCTGTATGAAAGGGTCGAGAAGGAACTGAAGGAAATACAACGAGATATTCAATTGATCCGCGTAGTACCTACCACGCCTTATTCATCACAGGTTGCAGAATTGGGGGATGAGCCAGCCCAATTAAGAAGACTTGCAGATGCGACAGAGGCTCAACTTCAGAAAGTCCAAGAAGAGAAGGAGAAGGATACAAAAGACTTGAAACAAGATAAATAGGAAGTATTAGAACAATTATGCATAGCGCAGTACTATGTAACCACCAATGAAAATGAGAAAGAATAATTTCAGGCGATAGTCCAGGAGGAAAAATTCTAGCTACTGAGAGAAAAGGAGTAGTTTCTCACAGAACGGGCCATGGTTAAGGAAGTTGACAGTAAAGCATGTCACTTTGTATAAATTTTGGCACAGGAGTAACATGAGTCAGGTGAGGGTCAAGTGGCGAAGCTCGCTGAGACCATCCAACAACTTCAAGCAATGATAACAGAGTTGGAGGTCCAAGCAGTACTGAGCACCCTGCAGGAGGTGCGTGATCAGAGAGAGGAAGCTGCCAAGAAAAAAATCAGTAAGGATCAGAGCTGTCACCTCCGAATGCAAAAAATTGAAAGATAGAAGCGTACAGACTTATGAATGCCTCATAGAAGATCCAAAGCTAAGGAAATTGGAAGAACAATTACAAGAGGCGCAACAGTAGGCCTTCTCCGTGCAGGCACAAATTAAGCTGCTCACCGCAGTTGAAGGAATGAAGAGGTCCCATGAATAACGTGCGGTACAACAATAGATCACTGTGATCTAGGGCAGAGTAATGGAAGTCACACAGAAACTACAACCTGTGCAGGATGAATCCTATAAGGTGTTTGAAGAAATTGAAGGACAAGGCTCACAACTGGACCAAGTGGTTGCAACAGTGGAGAAATGCCTGTTACAGAGAAAATGATCTAAGAGCTCACTGAGCAGGAGGCTCAGGCGAAGCAGCAAGTCAAGGCAGGTCGAGTGAATCTTGAGGCCTTCGAAGCCGCATTGCCCAGACCTGAGTGACTTGAGACGAGTCACATGTGAGTGTTGGGGTCGTGTTGGCCCTCGACCAAGTTTTGAGTAAACCTTGGTCAGGTTTGGACCACTTTTGGACTTCGACAGGCTGGTCAAAGATGGAGAGCCCAAGTAGAGAAAAGATCACGGATCTCACTTATTTTGCGGGCTATGTGGACCCAACAAGGGGTCCCTTAGGGTTTTTGTAATGGGTTATGGGATGTTGGCCCATGGGTTCTCCCATGTTTAGACCTTTTTATAAGGAATTGTAAAAGTATAAATAAGTGTAAGAATGTATGGTAGAAAAATAAAGAAACAAGCGATGTAAGAACAAATTAGATAAGCGCAAGTGGTTCTGAGTTGATTTGTGCAACATATTGCATATGTAAGGCTTTGTTCTCAATAGAGAAGTTGGCTCTGTGCCTTGATCTAGTTTTGGGAGGGAGGATCTGGTGCAGAGTGCACATATCTCCTGTATGATGTGAAGCTTGGCTCTGTGGCTTAGTGCATAGGAGTAGATGAATGTAAGAGATTGAAGAATAATAAAGAAGATGAAGCAGTTGGTGGATGTAGCCCCACACTGGGGTGAACCACGCATATCTTGTGTCTTTGGTGTGCTTTGTGCTGTGTTGTTTATGTTATGAATCTACTCAGCGCTTTGCTTATTATGTATGTTAGATAGATTTGTTGATGCTTAGTGATTTATTGGTGTTAAAAATGAATGAATGTTAGATCTAACTTAGTTATATGTGCTAAATGATTGAAGTGATTAATCTTTATTGTTACTGCGCCGATCTGTCTTAGGGTTTGTTCTGCGATGTTATTAAAGCTAATGAACTAATGCATATCACCTTCTAAGTGTTGCTAGAATACTTTGTGAAGTGTTATTATCACAGATCTGTGTCCCAGCTCGGTCACATACATCTAAGTCCTGTAAGCCCCCCTTCTTCTACCTCGGGTGAGACTTCAACTGCTCGTAGGTGTTTCTGAAAGGGCCAATAGTTAGGGTTTTGTTGGTGCGCTATTGAAGCGTTGAACCCTGGGTCTTCCCCTGTGCCAACATGCTCCATCTATAGTATCCATGTGATTGGATCCTTGCCATCAAAATTCCTCATATCGATCTTAGGAAAGTGGTTGGTCTTTAACCCAAAGTTGGAGTTTCTTCAGTCTTGATTCATCTTCCTTTTGTCCTCATCATGAATTTCATGGATACATTGTCACGTTCAGGTGGCCTTTCTATCAACAAATTTTTCAATCCTTCCATGATATCCCCTTTAAACCATCCATCTTAGTATCCATTATCACTTCCATCTTAGCTTCAGTTGAATCCATCATCCCTTATAGTTCATCTTTTGTTACTGCCTTCTTTTGTAAATCATTTATGTCCCTATGCATTTCTTCACCTTCATCAAGAGTTCAAGTAGGGTTGTATGAAGGATTATTTGGTGTATAAGTTCCTTTTTTTGGTGGCATGTTGACCAAGTATCACTGCAAGTTAGGAATTCCTAATTGGCTTAGGTAGAGGTCCTCATAGACAAGGGAGTGTCAGGTGCTATAGCTCTCTAGTATACGTGCGAGGTCCAACAATAGTACTCGACCCAATATCTCAGGGAACTAACTAAAGAGGCTTGACCATGACCTTATCCCTACTATCCGACTACCCATGTACTATAGAGTGATTTCCCGAGTGTTGTTCTCGGTGTACTATAGCAACAAGACGAGAAAAAGGTTTACTCGGTAAGTCTCAAGATTCTAGAGGGTCTCCTGATATACGCTAGGTATGTGGGAACTCAAATCTATAGTAGTAATGTCTAATCAGAAACCGTTCGAAAGGGGCCTTTTGATATACTCTAGGTACATTGAAGAACCACACTGTCCCTGGGCTATAGTGCTGACCAATAATAACAAATCCTATGTTTAGAGACACCGAAACACATCTGCACCTAAAAATATCCCCAAGTTTCTCTCAAATGTATGTGATAATCCTTTTATCCCACTTTATTCTACTTTTTTAATCACCCCTATTGGATATTCTAGTCAAAATATATGCAAATTTCCAAAAAAAAAATGCACCTTTTAAACCCTGATTTGGAGGTTGTTCTGCTAGCCGACCTTTCTTCTATTGTATATTTACAATTTCATCCCTTCTAGGTATTAAATTTCATTCTCTAGTTATATGATGTTCCCTATCTACAATTCCATAGGTGTGATCAAAATTGGATGTGTCAAGTGGAAGTTATGGTGACTTCCCCACGCCTTACTGATTTTTGTCCTTTCTAGGAGAGTGTACTTGTAAACCGTGCCAAGCGCACAATATGTGATATCTTATTCTAAAACTTACAAAAAAAATACTACAGACTGTTCTCTCTCCAATGCAATAGGTCTCACTTAATTTGGATACTCAATAAAATATCATTTTTTTACTTGGAACACATGTTTGAGACTAGTTAATAGGACTAGTCAGCTACCCTATCTTACACAGGGTGTATTTAAAAAAATAGGATGACCCATAAGATAAAAGTTTTACCATAGATACCTTTGTATGTCCTATGTATATCCTCTGAGATTCATGTTATGAAGCATCACAAAAAAAAAATTATAGTAAAAATTCTGCAATTCCTGAATTCATGATGATTTGAGAACTTGATCTTCCACATGCTATATCTCCAAAAGTATAAAGCCCCAGAAGTTGAGATTTTAACCACAAGTACTTTGATTCTTATACTAAATATTCCCTAAGTATTTCCTTCTGAAACGTCCCAGAAAAAAGTTATAACGAAAATTCCAAGGTGTCTCAAATGCAACAGTGAAACCCTAAGACCTTGAGCTCTGATACCAAATGTTAGGAACCAAATTTAAAAATAGCATAAAAACCTAAGAATAAGTACTCAACACCTTGAAAAAGAGAGAAATTCAGATAATAATCCTATTAGAGGTGGAAAAATCCTTATACATCATATGAATTCACAAATACAAGATGATTCCAATTGAAAATCCCTCCTTGGTATATATAGGAGACTAGGAGGTAAAATTACAACTAATGGACCCAAGATGACATAAATAAAATAAGGATACTAATGTAATATGCCCCAATTAAGGGGTAATGTGCCACTATTTAGGTCTTAACAAAAATCCTTGAATCTCATTTCCTTCATTTCAATTCATGACCTAGTTCACCATGACACTCTACATCCTATAATGGGATG
Organism: Picea mariana; assembly: GCA_032191745.1. NCBI lineage: Eukaryota > Viridiplantae > Streptophyta > Pinopsida > Pinales > Pinaceae > Picea > Picea mariana. The sequence continues at coordinate 24,158 of JASDQU010736088.1, forward strand.
ATTCATTCATTCTTGACATTGTAATTCCTGAATTGCCTTGCCTATAGTGATACCCAATTTCAAAGTCCAATTGTAGGAAAGTTTTGGTGAGGATATACAATTTTTTTTAATTGTATGTTTAAGCCTGGCTTTGTTGTTGAGATAAAGCGAAGCTTCACCATTTTGTTTGAATGTACATTCGTTGTGGTATTGGCATTTAAACCCCTTTGATAAGTGTGTCTTGGCATTAAAACCCTCCTTGTTAAGGTATTTTCTAGTTATAGTGTGATGGTGATTTAACACAAATTGTCACTAGAACAAGACTTTAATCAATAGTTATTAATATTTCATGGATGGATGTAGGATATCATGGAAAAATTTACCTCCTATTGTGGTTTGAAGTGCTAGCTATGATAGGTTTAAGATTTCCTTCTTGACAACATTTGATATTTCCTTCTTGTAGAAAGTAATTATGCTAAGACTAATGGAAGATACACTGTATTTGTTCCCTGGGTTCATTAACATCATACATTGACAATAGGTTATTGGGTATATGGGTTGTTTTAGCTCGTTCTTTGTTAATTGCTTTCCTAATTTGTTTCTAAACACCATTTAGAAAGACAAATTATAAGATTTACAAAGTCTTATTTGCAAGCATCCCCGCAACTTCTTGTTCCAAGCATCACTCAAGAGGAAATAATATTGACTGGTAAAACAAGACAAATTAAACAAGGCTTGTAGTTTCCATGCAACCTCCTATACCTCTATAAAGAATATACTAAGCATGTTCTAGCTATTCCAATGCTATAATGCATATCTATGCTCAAGCAAACCCATGAAAACCTATATAGTGAGGTGACCTAGCTAAAATATGAGTAGGATCTACAACTTTGAAACTAGGGTGCTACTACTCACCACAAATTTAAGAGTAGGTCATTGGTTGTGGGTGATAATACTCACCACACATCTTATCTAGAAGTATCCAATAAGAGCATAAGTCTACCTCTTTATAGACCACTACCAAATTATATTAATCAATCAAATTTTGTTGCGTATGTTTTTTTTTTGAATTGGTCCTCATGATGTCATGGAGTAGATCGACCGAATATGAAGAAATTGGTTCAATCAAGAAGTTGTACTGCTTTCATAATTTTGAAGAGTGTAATAGCTTTGTTCTTAGTGTGTTTGGTAGTATTATCAATTATCTAATCCTTCATAATTGGAATGCTAAACTTGAGATCAATACCAAAGAGAGGTATTAAATGTGAAAATGATTCCTTAATTAAGAGGGACTATCAAGTTTCACTAATTCCATAATTTAGACTTAATGAAGACTTAGGAAGGGTGGTAGATCAAGCTTGAACACATTGTCACCACACTTTGTTAGAAAAACAGGATTGCAGAGCAATAAATAAAACAAATGCGGAAATAAAACACAAAAGATACACAATAAAATAGAGACATAGATATACGTGGTTCACCCAGTGTGGGCTACGTCCACCAGAGAAATTTCTAGGTCCTTCCTTATTATTATCCAACAAAATGAAGGGATAGAACCTACAACACACTTTCTATAACTTCCTCTTCTTTCTCTCACAATCTCCTTTCTTAGAATACAATATTTGTGATAATACACATATGCAATACAATTCCCTCATAAAAGAGGGTTTCCTTCTAGAGAAAAAATCCCTAAAATAACTTCTACCATCAGAAATGCGACCTTATAATGAACGGTCCAGATTG
>JASDQU010736088.1:45133-79963 GCA_032191745.1 Picea mariana
AGGTAGAATTCCCATTCCCTTTGTCTACTATAGGGTCGACCTCCTAATTTTCACTTAAGTGATGGGATTATAAGGTCATTGAGTTATATCTATTTAGGTGTAATGCTCATGCTTAAGTTTTTCTATGTCTTGTATAGTGATTATGCTAACATGTTTTGATGTTGATAATTTTATGGCATACTTCATTTATGATTACTCATGACTATGATGATTAATTAAGGTTGCTATGGATACCTTGCAAAAACACATGATATTGTTAGTGTGCAAACAAATGTGCCAATTCCTATTTTAAAGTTACATTGAAATGCTTAAAGTATTCAAGGTATAATCTATTTCAACACTTACACTTAATGGAGGATAAAACATATGACCTTGAGTCCGAGCCTCAACTCAAAGTTAGAACAAAATGGTAATAATGCTAACTATAGACGTGGAAATTATACACTTGGAAATTTTGGCAATTATGCATTGAGTCTTTTTCATATTTTCATTTGGAGTGTTTGACGTGATGACATCAATGTAAACCTTCTCATATTTTTGTTATATTTGATTTATTTTCTACTAGATTTTATGCTTAGGTGCTATAGGGACATATATGTGCTTCTAGAATTTCATCCATGAGCTCTGAAAATTTAGACATACCTACTATAAATTCTCTACACTTAGAATTTATAAATCATATGCTTAATGATCAAAGCTTTTCTTTTCTTGCAATCTTCTTCCTTAGTGGCTTATAATTTTGCAAGTTATTTCTTCTTCTCCTATTTACATATTGCCTCTGGGTTTGTGATGGACTCTACCAATCCTTTCCCTTCCTTTACAATATGTTGTAGTGTTCCTGTTACCTTGATTTTGACAGTGGTTTCTTTCTATGTGATTTCTAAGGCCTTAGGTAGGTGTGGGAGCACATCTTCAAAATATGTGGATAACTCTTCACCTACCTCCATTGCAACTTCATGAACTTTTTCTTAAAGATGTCAGGTATTCAATATTGTTTCTTTAACATAACTAGTGAAATATTTCTCTACTCCATTTGGTTAGATAAAAATGTGGTGGTTTCTGTTCCTTGTTTTCTCGATTGACTCTAATTTGTTGTGGCCTATTTGACTTGTATCCACAACACTTCTCTTTATTTTTCCCATTGTCTTGTTTGTTCATTGAGATATAGATTATGAATCCATAGTTTTCTCATGCAATCATATTTCTCCTTAACTCTTCATTTCATCTTTGTTTCTGATTCTATAATAATCTTGGAAAGTGAGGGTAGATCTATCTTGCACAAGTCAATGACAAGTTGCAGTCAGAGCTCATATCCCTCTTCAACTTATTCCACCATAAGAACTAATTGTGGCCGTGTACTGAATGAGTCCACTCTTCCACTCCATTATCTTGGATACTCCACTATAAAATATTTTTGGTTGATCTAAAAACCAAAATCAAATCTAGAACTAGTTGCATGCATTGTGACTATTGGGATATACACTACACTTGACATGGGTTGTGACAATGAGCCGATAGTCATCATAGGAGGAGTATTAATGGAAATTGATATAGGGCCACCCTTTCTTATGAATTCCAAATGGAGTGGTAAGAAATTCTCTACTAATATAAGTTCTATATGAAGGTGAAAAAACTTGTTGATTATATCCTCTTCCTCCTTCTCCCCTAAGATGGTTACCCATCCAAATTGATATCCCATAGATGCCACCATTTCATTTTCCCTTTCCACTAACATCAATTCCTTGTGGATGTTCCTCAATTCTCAATCCTCCATATCTTGTGTATGGTTGAAGTTTCTTTGGTAACAAGACAATGAATCACATCATGGGAGTGACTTTCCCTCTCCATTTTCCAATGAGCCTCTTCCATAACCTTCTAAATATAACTCCTCCATGGGTGTAGGTAGGGGGAATTAGTTTTTTTGTATCCAAGAATGGTCTAGGAAGTGTGATTGACATCATTAGTTGCAAGGTTGGCTAAGGGATGTCAATATACATCGTGATGAGAGTGTACCTTTTTCAACTATCTAGTGTTGGAGCACTTAGTGCAACTACAACATCGAGAACCTAATATTTTCACTTTCCATAGGTGTATTTTCTACACCTCGATAGAAATTTAGATACCCCTCGTATATGGGGATACTGAATGGATACATGATAAAGTTAATTACTAGATACACTTTCTAAGGGAGGAGGGGGTGGTAGGCTAGTCTCACTATTGGGTCATAATCCATTCCATGAAAAATAAGCATAATATTTTTCCTTTGTGTCTCCAATTAATTCCTACCCTCCCAAAATTTGTAACGTGATTTCACTACATCCACACCTCCAGAAAGTCATATGTCCCTTTCATTCAATCCATCATTGTATTATCACTATTTCTTTGTCACCCATTCACTTTCAATGATGGAGAGATTGAATGGGAGACAAAGAAATAGTAACAAGATAATGATGGATTCAACGAAATGGACATATGACCATTTGGAGGTGTGTAGGTAGTGAAAGCATGGTACAAATTTTGGTGAAATCATGGTACAAAGTTTTAGATCCAACTCCAAATCACATGTTTTGAGGAGGTACAAATTTCTAAATTTAATTACAGTTTGATAGTAATTTTTCAACATGAAGTATCTTTATTTGAGAACAACACTTTAGATCAAACCTTCCTCTATTATATTTCCATGGAAATAAAAATTAATGTATGCCATTGTCCTCTTTTTTCTCACCCTCCACCTTCACATCCTCCTTTCAATGGTATTTTGTCACCATCTTATACTATCCCTAACCCTAATGTAACATCCCGCTCTTGTGTGCACATGATTTGACTTATTCTTTGAGGACACTTGCGTGCAAGTGATCCAGTTTTAGTATATGGTTGTTTGTTCACTTATGGATTCTTATGCTGATGTTGGATTATGATGTTATGTTATTTGATATCTATGTATAGAGAGGTTCTATTGATGGGTTTCTCGTGGGTGTGCAGGACACTTGACATATTGAGGGTGCCGATGGCATCGATGGACCTCCTTGGACTCCATATTGAGTCAGGGAGTGGACTGTATATGGTTTGGGTATTTTTATTTATGTGTATGTGACATATGATTGGGTATATTATGATGTTGTTTATGGATCGTTGACAAGTTTCATTGATGGATGTAGGATGATGACTGCTTTCTAATTAGACTCACATAAGGAGTAAAGGGGCCATGCACAACAACCCAGTATTGATGGAGAGGTGTGGCAGCAACCCCGCCACAACCTACTAGCACTCCTGTTGTGCTCAAATTGTAAGTTAAAGATTACCTAGTTTGAGAGATCCACGAAGATGTGAGGGAAAAATGAGACAGTTGCTCACAAAGATTCTAAAGGGTGCACAATAAGACAACGTCCTTATTCCTTAGAGGCCCTTAGTCTCTCACAAGGTCGTTTGATGGAGTATTGACTCCAAGGGTTGGACAACTACCAAAATTAGTCAAAGGCGAGTGACACCCTTGGAGCACGTAGTGCGTCTTGAAGGGCACATCGCATAAATAAAACTTGAATGAAGGAGAGTGGCATCCTTGGAGAAAAAGGTGCGTCTTGAAGGGCACGTCGTGATTTTTAATTAAGGTGAGTCAATGAACCTAGGTGCCTAGAAAACAATAAAGTGTTTTGACTATTGTCAGACTTAAAAATAATTAATAAATGGGTAATTTTATTAATTTTAAAATCCCCTAAAAAAATTGTAAGTCTATTTTAAATTTTTTTATGCCCAAGTCTAAATTGGGTAAGAAGACTAAAACTAATTAATAAATTAAATAAAAGGGGGATGGAGAAAAAAAATCAAGTTAAGAATTAAAAAGGAGAAATATTTTATCTAAAGATTTAATTACTGATTATGTGCAAGACAAGATAAACTGGAACTAAGATAAGAGGGGAAATGAATGTAAAAAGGAATGTAGAAGCATAGAAAGGAATCTAGTCTAGTCTAACTAAAGAACTTTCCTAAATTAAACACAACTAATTTTTAGAAAGGCGTTAGTCATTAAAAAGGAAATAAAGGGAATAAAGGGACAACTAGGAGTAATTTTAGGAGCACTTTTAGGATGGGAGAGGGAATTTGACTTTAATTAAATTAAATAAGTGAATTTATTGGTGCAACTAAGGGAACGAGTGACAATTGTACGGGGGGAATAATTCCTAATTAATTTTTAATAAAACAAATTAAATGTGCAAATGGATGGTGGTCACTAAGAAAAAATCTATAAAAGTAATGGCTGAGAAGAGGAATGGATCATGCCTGGTATGTGTAAAGTTATGCTGCCGGAATTTCTTTGACTGATTTTTTCTTGTGGGAGTTGGGATACCTAGCTTGAAAAAGAGAGTGGTAGCTCAACCTTGCGAGATGAGTTGGGAGCTATATTTTTCTCTGGTTTTGTGTGCATGGCCCCTTTGCGGTTTGGGGGGATAAGGGGGAGGAAGAGTACCCTTAGCATTGGATGGGAGGTACTGGTGAGGTCTTCACAATTAGCAAGATGGAGACAAGAGGGAGCACAAGCGTGGAATGATAGCTTCAGATTCTTCACCTTCAGTTACGGTAATCATAAACTGACATTGTGCTCATTAAGTTTCAATTTAAATGTTGTTTAATTCTATTGCATATGCATTTATGGGAAATTTTATTCAAGGTTTTATATTTTTACTGAGATTTAATTAAGCATGTCGTTGCGGTAATCCCATCTTTGTATTTGTTTCGCCATGAGAAATTTTCCCAGCCTTATGCTTTCATCATTGTGTTATTGTTTTGTTTTCTCCTTGGAAAAACCCTTGCTTGAAATTTATCAGATTGATTCTTGCTTATTGTTGGCATAAGGGGCAGACCCAGGGTTCAATGCTACAACAATGCACCAACAAAAACCTAACTATCGACCCTTTCGGCAACACCTGTGAAGCAGATGAAGTCTCACCCGAGGTAGAGGCAGGGGTGGTTGCAAGACTCAGGTGTCTGCAACCTTAGTTGGGACACAGATTTGTGATTGTACTACTTAATAAATCACTTAGCACCGTCAGTTCCTCAATATATAATCATTAGTCACTTTGCTGATAAAGCAAGGCTTCAAAACATTCACACTGTTATAAATTCCTTAAGCACTTAACATCAATAGATAGGTCAGATCTAGCAGATCAAGCAATAAGCACATTCATATGGATCATATCTAATATTCTCACATATCGTTAGCACTAAGCATAAGCATACCTATCTAATCATCTTAAATCACTTAGAAAAAGAAGACATAAACACATTAAGACAAGCACAAAGTAAGGCAACACAACGTTTACGTGGTTCACCCCCACCCTGTGGCTACGCCCACCAACTCTTCTTCTTTATTGTCTTCAGTCAATCGGTTACAAGCACAAAGCCATCAAAACCCTTACTCCACACAAGACAGAAGATCTGCGCAACTCGCTAGATCCTTCTTCCTTGCGTTACAACACTAATCCCTCCACAATATGCTATAAGGACTTCAACTTAGCTCTGCAAGTCTCTTACAATCATGAAAAAATCACTTATAGACCCTATTTACACTTAGCATACATTCACATCACATAGATGCACTATTCGAATTCTTCTTACATTGCCTATCCTTCTATTTATACATACAAAATAGGCCTAAACATGAGTAAATCCATGGGCCGACATCACATTCCCGTTACATGTTCCCCAAAACCCAAAAAGGATCCAAAAGTGGGCCGAGATCCTGTGATCTCTACTTCGTCTTGCGCTCCTCCTTCGACAGGCTGTCAAATTCCCAAAATAGGTCACTATGACCAAGAATCTCCCAAAACTTGATCAAGGGCCAACAAGCCCCCAAAAATCACCTGTGACTCATCCCGAGTTACTTTGATCTGACCAGCTTTGCTTTGAAGGCTTCGAGCTTGGCTCAAGCTACTTTGACACGTTTCTGTGCTACAATCTCTTGCTCGGTGAATTCTTGGATCATTATGTCGTTTACAGGCCCTTCTAGGCACTGTTTTGCTGCAATGACAACCTGTTCTAGCTCTGCTCCTCGACTTTCAACCTCTGTGAATAACTGGCACACTTTATCTTGTATTGGTTGGAGCCGTTGAGTAACTTCCATCACTCTACTTTGAATTGTATGGATCTGTTGCTGGGCGATACATTGCTCTTGAGACTGCTTCATTATTTCTATGGCTGACAGGGCTTTCAGCTGTGCTTGTAGTGTGCCTGCATGCTGTTTTGCTTCCTTGAGTTGCGACTCCAATGCCTGTAACTCTAGATTTTTGGCGAGGTTATCGTATGTCTGGCCACTCTGGTTACTCAGCTACTTGCAATCTAAGGAAAGAGATTTTAATTTGTCAACTGCGCTGCAGGAAGTTGCTTCCCTTAGGTCTCTTACATCTTGAGGGGTCTTGGGCATAGTGCAGAGCTCCAAGTCTGCTATGCGTTGTTGGAGCTGCTGGATTACTTCTTCAAGTTGTGCCACCTACTGTGGAACTTGTTCTTCGGCCTTTACTTTGACGACTGTCACAGAGTGAAGTGCTCTGTGAACCATTTCCTTTACTTTGAGTTGCTCGATGAGTAACTGTTCCTTGCTTTGTTGTAACTGCGATTTTTCTTCATCCCACTTTTCTTGCAGAGCAAGCTTTTCCCATTCTGCAGCACTATGTTGCTCCTCAAGGTCTTTCTGTACTTTCCCTAAAGCTTGGGTGGCTTGTGCTGTCTCTTCCTGAGCTTGTCGAAGGCGAGCTTCGACTGTATCAATGATGCAGTGTAGTTGAGCTAGCTAATCACCTAGTTCTGTTGTTCCTGCTGACAGAGGTGCAGTAGAAACTGCAAGGCTAGAATGTAATTCTTGCTGCACCCCTTGGAGCTCATCCTTAATCCGACTGAACACCTCCTCCTGCTTATCTTCTTGCTTCTCTACTATCTCCAGCAAATCATCATTCAGTGCTGCAACGATGAAGTCGAAGTTGTCTGAGGTGAGGGTGGTCTCAAATTTGGTCCTGGTTGCTTTCACTTTCTTCTAGGATGAGGGTTTTGGTGGGGAAACCTTCCTTTTCTTTGAGGGGTCCTCCTTGTCTTTAGGTGGTGTAACCTCACCTTTCTTCTGTTCAACTTTTGCGCCATCTATCTCTCCACCATCTCCTCCTTGCTCTGCTGATATGGAAGCAGTCTTCACGGATGCATTGTCTAAATCATGGACCTCTTCGGTCTTCTTTATCTTGCTAGGTCTGGCTGTATCCGGTGTAGTTTTTGGACTGTCTATATCGGATATCTCCACAAGGTTTGCTGGAATGAGGAGGTACGCCAACCATTCCTTGGTAATTTATTCCAAGTCATCCTCCATCAGCTTGTAGTATGATTGAAACTGTTGTTTATGTCCATCTGCGCATGATGTGATGTAAATAAAATGGCGGTCTGCGCTAAATTTCATTAAGGGCCGAAACCTGTGGAGGGTATTTGGGGTCATATGAGGTGTGGACTGGATGGCTACCTTCAATTGGTTTTAATACGCATGGAACATGGAATTTGACTGCCACTATTATTCATGTCGTTCGAGTACCACATTGTACTGAACTTCACAGCTAGAGGTTGAAACGGCTCGATGTCTGGGAAGGTTGCATCTTTTGGCATCTCCCATGCAATGAAAGTGATCAGGATCAATAGCCAAATGAAGTGGAATTCATATCCTTGATCTTGGGATTCCCTGTAGTCCAATTCCAATGGGTTTACTAGGTACCATGCCCAATTCATTTGAAGTCTTTCTGCGCACTTCCTTGCGAGGTCGACTATGAAACCAATGACTTGGGTGGGTCGATTCTTTCGCACCAACTTTCCTGCGATCAATTGGCAAGCGAGGTGCACTACGTCGATATGGATAGAAGCTACCTTGTAGCTTCGTGTGCCCTTATTGACATCTCCGTAGGTGTCTTTAATATTCTGTGCAAGAGCGCAATCCATGGCTTTTACCGGGTAAAAAGCCTGTGGGTTAGGGCCTTGCACGCTTAGCCCTGTGATCCGATTGATCAACATCAGATCCACTGTGATATGATGATTTAACCACAAGTATCTGCCATGGTAACATGACAACAATAGCTTGATGCATGCATTCACCTCTTGGTGTCTTCCGAAGTGCGGGACCTTCATGACGTTGAGCAGTGTGGACCGCGCGAGGTTATGGGTCCATGATTGAGGAATTATCTTTGAATTCTTTCCTTTTGTTTAGGTCAGATACTTATGTGGGGTGAGCATGCTATAGAACTTCATGTTGCCGAGGTTGAAGTCACTAAACTTCAACACTACCATTTTATCTTGGTTGGAATGAACTGTGCGTATCCCCTTCGAGAGGTATGTAGTGACCAAGGCGTATTCAAAATCTCTGGGCACACTGTCTCAATTTATTGCACCGCTCAGAGGGGGTATATAGGTGGGGTAGTATACTCGAGATTAAATTAGCATTCACCAGATCATCCCTATGCTTAGTTTTCTTTTCATCTACTAGTCTGGATGGACTGGCTTGAGCAGTGGATGGCGAGGCCAATAGTCCTCTCGTTGAAGATGCTTGTACACCTGTAGACACTCCTCTCTCTGACATGACTCTTTCAATCATCAAGTTGAGGAGAACTTCCGTTACTGATTCTTCAAATGCGGTGAGCTCGTCGAACATACGCACTTGGGAAAAATTATCAGGGTCATGATGAACTTATATACGACACTAGAACAAACAACAATAACACAATGATAATTGTATACAATTCACTCAGTCTGTGGTCTCAAACTCTTAGTTAGAAAAAGTGTTCTCCATGCATGGCGCAACGAGATAAGTAGGCAACTCGGAAATGGTTCACTTGTAACGGGTATGAAGCCTCATTAACTCTTGTTTTGTCCATTATGGTGTGGTCCAACGGTTTGGTGTCGAGCTTTAAATTCTTTTCGACCCGTTCGGAGTGGGATTCGAACAGATATATCAGCCCCAACGACTATATTGCTTCACCCTGGAGAAGTACCATGTGTCGCTGTTCTGATATCCCGACGAAGTTCCAATTCTACAAATTTTCTTTTTGCAAAGTTTCCTCTTGAATCTTTTGTAACTTTTCAATCTTAGCCCTCTTCTTACTTATGNTCAATCTTAGCCCTCTTCTTACTTATATTTCTATCCTTCTTTCCAGTGAGCTTTGGCTCGGTATGTCTTTTTCCATTATGATTCTTATCTTCTTTTAACATAGTCACTGCGTGCTGTTGAGATTATTTCCTAGGATTCAGGGGTAATACCTCTTCTTTATATGGAGTAAGTAATTCAGTCTTCTATGGGTCTCCTAGTGTTCTTGTAGCTTTGAAATCAGGGTCTCTAGTGTCAAATAGCTTCGATATGTTCTCCTATTCTTCAATCAATTGTGCGATCTTTCTGGTCATGAAATCTTTTAATTCTTGTTTCTTCTGCTCCAAAACTTCTTATTCTTCCTTTCGTCTAGCTTGAGCTCTATCAATCTAAGGTTTTCCTATTAACATGGTAAGCGAGGTGCTGTCCTCAATAAATTGAATAATCTCAAAATATTCCTCTGTCGAAGTTCGATTGATGGTCATAGGTATCTGAGTGAGCCTTCCACACAGGTTTACCAGTTTTCCTCTAAATAACCCTAGTCCTCCTAATGAAGGAATCATAGCAGGCCTTCCTATAGCTTCCCAAGTTCTCTTTGTCATGATATTCACCTATGTTTCTTCATCTAGAACACAGTTAATGTCGAAGTCTCCTATTCTTGCTTCAAGGCATTCCTTGTCTTTAAATATCTTTGATAATCTAATATGTTGGTGGTCATTCAAGGTTTCTCTCATCTATAAAAATATTTTCTCTGATTCTTCCTAGGGTTTTGCTATAACCTCTTGAACTGCCTTAGGGTTTTCTTGATTCAGATTCATTCCTTCACGATTAGCAATCATTCTGGGGAAATCCAACACTTCATGGTCCATAGCTTTGCAACAAAGACAACTAGGTATTCTCCCAGGGCATTCTTTATCAAGATGTCCCAGTTTTCTACAACTGTAATAGAGGGTTAATCCTCGCTTTATTTTAAATGATCCCCACCCTCTTCTGTACTGCACAATAGGATCATAGGAGCTAACCTGCAATAAATTCTTTCTGGGATCCTGCATCCATTCGTTAGTCCAAACATTCTTTCTATGCATAGGTATAACATATATGTCACTATTCTTATCAGATCTACTCATATCAAACCTTCTTTCATCTATTAATACCCTAGTTTTCAAGCTAGGACAAATCCTATCAATCATACCTAGATTCATACTCTAGAAAAAAAAAATTCCACTTATCTTACTTCTACAGAGCACAAAGCTTCCAGATCTAAAACTTTTAACTATGCTTACCTTTATCAGAGCACATAGCTTGCAGATCTTACCTCTTTTAATCAGAAATTCTCACTTTTACCTTTCTTAGAGCACAAGGATTTCAGATCTTGCTTCTTTCCTTCAGATCTGGCCTCCTTTCTTCAGACCGGGTTTCCTTCTTTAACACAGAGCTTTATAAATCAAGTAGAATACTACACACTAGGGCACAGATCTATGCACAGAGCTTTCACAATCTCAGGTCGAATATTTGCAGAAAGCTTCTTCTTTCTCAGTTCCCAGCAATCACAATTTCAAGTCCTGACAACAGAACCATTTGTTGGCACAAGGACCAGACCCAGGGTTCAACACTACAACAGAGCACCAACAAAACCCTAACTACCGACCCTTTCAGCAACACCTGTGAAGCAGATGAAGTCTCACCTGAGGTAGAGGCAGGGGTGGTTGCAAGACTTAGGTGTCTGCAACCTTACCTGGGACACATATATGTGATTGTACTACTTAATAAAGCACTTAGAATTGTCAGTTCCTCAATATATAATCATTAATCACTTCACTGATAAATCAGGGATTCACAACATTCACACTATTATAACGTCCTTAAACACTTAGCATCAATAGATAGGTCAGATCTAGCAGATCAAGCACTAAACACATTCATATGGATTAGATCTAATATTCTCACATATGATTAGCACTAAGCATAAGCATATCTATATAATCATCTTAAAGCACTTAGAAAAAGAAGAAATAAACACATTAAGACAAGCACAAAGCAAGGCAACACAGGGTTTACGTGGTTCACCCCCACCAACTCTTCTTCTTTATTGTCTTTAGTCAATCGGTTACAAGAAAAAAGCCATCAAAACCCTTACTACGCATAGGACAGAAGATATGCATAGCTTGCTAGATCCTTCTTCCTTGCATTATAACACTAAGCCCTCCACAATCTGCTACAAGGACCTGCACTTAGCTCTACAAGTCTCTTATAGTCATGCACGAATCACTTACAGACCCTAGTTGCACTTAGCATACATTCACATCACATAGATTCACTATTGGAATTCTTCTTACATCGCCTATCCTTCTATTTATACATACCAAATAGGCCTAAACATGGGTAAACCCATGGGCTGCCATCCCATTTCCATTACATATTCCCCAAAACCCAAAAAGGATCCTAAAGTGGGTCGAGATCCCGTGATCTCCGCTTCGTCTTGCTCTCCTCCTTCGACAGGTTGTCGAAGTCCCAAAATAGGTCACTATGACCAAGAATCTCCCAAAACTTGGTCAAGGGCCAACACTTATCTAACTCATTTCCTCTCGGGCGAAACCCATGATCTGAATCATTGGTTACATCTGCATTTTTTTATGGCACCTTCACCCAGGAATTTAATCTCTACCCCCAAAACAATTTTGTTGCCAACCAATTGATCTGGAACTGATTTAAAAATTATTCTGATCCTTAACCACAGATTTCTTACTCTCCAACAAAGTTTTCCTATGCCATTTCTCCTTTGAGCTCTACGTTGGAATGAAGGATGCCCTAGGCATTTTATCCACGTTTGTTTCCCCTCCAACGAATTTCCTTCTTCCTCTGCGATTGCACTTTCTTCTTTGCATTTTTTTTAATTGTTTTTCCCACGCGTTCCTTAACCACAATGATCATTTCTCTGCCCAACAATGTAATCTCTCCTGGGAATTTATTCTCTCCTTAACCTCTGCGATTATTATTTATTTTTACTGAACATAATTCGTTTTTAATTGCCCAATGAATTCATTGCTATGTACAACGAAAACACCTCTTTATTGCTCTACGACTGTTGTTGTTTTTACTCAACCAAAGTCATTTTTAATTGCCCAGTGAATTCATTGCTATGTACAACGAAAATACCTCTTTATTTCTCTATGATTATGGTTGTTTTTACTCATCCAAATTCGTTTTTAATTGCCCAACGAATTCATTGATATGTACAAAAAAAATACCTCTTTATTTCTCTGTGATTATTGTTGTTTTTATTCATCCAAATTCGTTTTTAATTGCCCAACGAATTCATTGCTATGTACAACGAAAATAACTCTTTATTTCTCTGCGATTATTATTGTTTTTACTCAGCGAAATTCATTTTTAATTGCCCAACGAATTCATTGCTATGTACAACGAAAATACCTCTTTATTTCTCTGCGATTATTGTTGTTTTTACTTAGCCAAATTCATCTTTAATTGCCTAGCGAATTCATTTCTATGTACAACGAAAATACCTCTTTATTTCTCTGTCATTATTGTTGTTTTTACTTAGCCAAATTCGTTTTTAATTGCCCAATGAATTCATTGCTATGTACAGTGAAAATACCTCTTTATTTCTCTGCGATTATTGTTGTTTTTACTCAGCCAAATTTGTTTTTAATTGCCTAGCGAATTCATTGATATGTACAATGAAATTACCTCTGTATTTTTCTGCGATTATTGTTTGTCTTTACTCAACAAAATTTGTTTTTCATTACACAACATAAATCCCTCCTTTGGTATCTTACCTCTGTTGACGCGTAGTGCAAGAAATACGAACCTCTGGGCTCTCCTCCTTGCTCCTTGCATTTGGTATTGGGTGTTGAGTTGGCATTGGGATTTCATATGAGATCCCATGGCTTCAATGTTTTTTAATATGACTAAAAATTGGGCCTCGGTCCCATCATTTGTATTTAATATTAATTTTAGTGATATCGCCCCTTTTTACTTGATTTCTATAGTCATTTTCTTTTAGACATGTGATTTAGTGTTTAGAACCTTGTATAATTTCAAGTTAGTATATGAAGTATATAGTCTATCCTTTTATAAATGATTTTCATTAGTTATTAAATTATTTAAATGATTGCTATTTATAAATGATTTTCATTAGTTTTTAAATGATTTAAATGATTTCTATTTATAAATGATTTTCATTAGTTTTTTAAATGGATGGATAATGAAAAGTGGTGTTAGATTTAAGGCATTGATCTTCTTGGGTGCTCTTAATGAAATTGTAAATCAACTTCTCCTTACACCCTCCTAGAAGATATCCTAAATATGAATTGAACAGTTAAGCTACTCGAGTTTAGACTACAATTATGTGCTTGATTCATTACTCTGTATGTGATACCCTCCTTCTCATGCACTTCCTTATCATTGAAGATTTTGATTGTGATAGACTAATATGTTGTATCTTGGAAATGGATTGATGTTGATTAAGCTTAAATTCAGTAATTAGTTCCTGCATGCATCTTGAAAAATAAAATTGTTTATACTTGTGCCCTTAGAATAATGTTTTGATAAGAATGATTTATTAATTTTATTATGTTGCACCTTGCGAAATAAGGTCAATATCTCATGTGTCTTGAACTATTGATGTATAAATGATGGATTAATTGAATAGAATGCTCATGCATAATTCCATAATGTGATGTATGAGTAGTTGAGTAATTAGACTCCTTGCATGCACTGAAAATATAATGTAATGTATGATGTTTAGATATTGGACTTCTCGCACAAATGGAATTTAATGTCATGAATGATGGTTTTAAATATTAGTCTTCTTGCACGAAATGAAAATTTATTATGACGGATGATTGCATATTGTGATTGGGATTTGCACCACAAATATAATTGACAATTTCTTTTGCGCATTGGATTTAATGTGGTCACTGATGTGTTATGCGAATGATTACTCGTGTGCCATGTTTAATTGTGGATTAGGATTGACGTATTGATGAAATTGATTATCGTTGATGTTGTTGATTTAGCATAGTTAGTTGGGACTTGATTGTGCTAGTGGGATGTAGACACCTTTTTGTTCCTCAGAACAATCGTCAACCTTGAGACCTTAAATGGTTAAAATCAATTGGAACATGGGCTTGAACGTTTCTTATGTGTCCTGGAGGTCCTAACCTTGTAGGGTAGGTTGGGAGGGTAGTAATTTTATATTCGTTATCTGACTGATTGTCATTGTAAATTGTTTAAGATGATTATGATGTGCTAATCTACTACGCTATTTATATTTGTGTGACACTATCCTTCATTGACGCGTTGAATGCGTCGTTAGTGATTTCCATGATGAGTAGCTGGTACTCCTTTTACCTATGATGTTGTTGATTAGGCATTGTAGTGATCATGTGTTGTTAATTTCTTAATGCAAAAATAAATAAAAAAATAAAAAAATTACCTTTTATGCTTTGCTTTTTCTTAGGTGTAATAGAGGGATGTTACATATGGTATCAGAGTGAGGTTCAACCCCACGACCTAGGATCATTACGCTTTCCACTGTATTAAACACTTGATTAATAATTTGTCGCTAACTAAATCGAATTGTGTCCTTGTACGTAATCATGGTTAGAGGACGCCACAGAGGCAGAAGATGTGGTGCTAGGGGAGGAGGCGCGATGCCTCCAGTAGCATCCACGCTAGAGGGGTCTAACCCCCAAGGATAATAACATGTATTTGGACAGAAAATATTGATGTGGGGGATGTGGTTGGGTTGATGAGGTCCTTTTAGAGGATGTTAGAGGCCTTTATTAGTTGTCTGGATAGAGATGAGGCCAGGGTGCCCGCACCCCCTGAGGGTCCACAATGCGCCCCATCAAATACTGGTAGCGTTCACTGAGAACTCGAGAAGGTCAAGTTTCCCAAGTTATTGGGTGCCATGGATGACGTAGCTACCGAGAGATGGTTGGAGAACGTGGCGATGTGCTTCGCACTTCATGAATACACATCCAACATAAAGGTCCGCATGGTGGTTTTTCTATTGAAGGGGAGCACTCTTCTATGGTGGAAGACACTCCTGCCACAACTGAATATGTCCTTCAAAGATGTGTCATGGGAACTGTTCGAGGAGCGGTTTTGAGAGAGGTATTTGTTTGAGGAATTAATTGAGCACCAACTCAATGAGTTCAATGCCTTACAATATGGCGGTCGTATGGTGCCCAAGTATGAGGCTTGTTTCATGGAGCTGCTTAGGTATGATCCACATCTGAACACCGAGAAGCTTAAGGTCGACAAGTTTGTGTTCGGCATTAACATCAACATTCATGTGAATGTGAGGATACTAATGTCTCAAACATTACATGATGCTGTCCATAAAGCCATCATAGCCGAGGAAGAGCTGATTAGCCGGGGACATAGTAGGACTTCTGCGAGACCAAAGGGACATGTGACATCTAGTGTGCAACAACATCAAATCACAACTAGACATCCATTAGGGTATCGAGGCACTTCAAGAGGATCCACGTTCATGGCACCACAACGACTGACGCCTCAACAACAAATTCCCTTCAGAGGACCACAACACCACCAACAACATCGTTCGCAACAACAATAGTTCATGGCTATTCATCAGAACAAACTAGGGTTCCAGACTGGTGGGCCATCAACTTTAATTCGGGGACCAGGAGTGCTGGACCGAAGAATGGATGCTGGACATGTGGAGAGCCACATTATTAGCATGATTGTCCAGTCGAGAGGGCTATAGCAACCGGGTCAACCTGACACATTAAAGTAGGATATTTGGGAAAGGACCATCGGATCCATGCGGTGGTAAATAACTACCAGGCCGAGCACCAGTCTACTATGATCCAGACGCCAGGTACAATCACTGACCAAACCTTTAGTATTTTGATAGATCCAGGTGCTACATCAAGATTTATTTTTGGTGCAATGCTAAAAATAATTAAGGTAAATGCATTCGAACAAGACAATTTTAGCTATGTGGAAATGACATCGAAAGCCAAGTAGAAGGTTGGAGGAAAGGTTATGGACTGTAGCCTTAACCTGGGATATTTTCTCATGAAGGCCAACTTGTACGTCACAATCTTAGGATCTTATGACATCGTAATCGGTATGGACTGGTTGGAATCACATGAGGTGATAATCAACTGTAAGACGAAACAATTGAGTTTGATCAATGATGAGGGACAAAGACGAGTGATTGTAGGAATACACCAGGGAGTTTCCCTAAGGTTCATGTCTTCCCTACAAATACGGAAGATCTTGTGCAAGGGATGCAATCTATATGAAATCCTTGTGTTGAACGAAAATGGCGTGGCAAAAGGACTAGAAAACCTTCCAGTAGTACAAGAATTTATGGACGTATTCCCAGAGGAGTTACCAGGTTTTTCGCTTGAGAGGGAATTGGAATTTACTATCGGCCTAAAAATTGGAACTGAACTGATAGAAAGAACTCCTTATCAAATGTCGACCCCTGAGTTGCAGGAGTTGAAAATGTAACTGAAAGAGTTGTTAGACCTAGGACTTATACATCCAAGTGTGTTACATTGGGGTGCACCTATTATTTTCGTACCGGAGAAGGATGGGTCGTGGAGGCTCCGCATTGACTACCATTAGTTGAACAAGGAAATGGTCAAGAGCCAGTATCTGTTGCCAAGAATATACGATATTTTTGGTCAAATGAAAGGTGCTATGGTGTTTTTGAAGATCAAATTGAGATCAAGATACCACCGGTTACAGATCAAAGAGGAGGAAATTCCTAAGACTGCCTTCAAAATGAGGTTTGGACATTATGAGTTTACTGT
This sequence comes from Picea mariana, assembly GCA_032191745.1. Classification (NCBI taxonomy): domain Eukaryota; kingdom Viridiplantae; phylum Streptophyta; class Pinopsida; order Pinales; family Pinaceae; genus Picea; species Picea mariana. The sequence continues at coordinate 62,054 of JASDQU010736088.1, forward strand.
TTTACCATTTGGACTGACAAATGCCCTAGGGGTATTCATGAGTTTTATGAATGGGGTGTCCCGTGAATACTTGGACAATTTTGTTCAAGTATTCATTGACGACATCTTGATATATTCTTGGATGACAAAAGAACATGACGAACATTTGCGCTTGGTACTACAGTGTTTACGAGAGAAAAAATTATATGGGAAATTGTCGAAATGCTCTTTTTATCAATCGAGGATTCATTATTTAGGGCATGCTATCTCTGACGAAGGTATCGCTGTGGATCCAATGAAGGTAGAGGCTATTATGGAATGGCCTGTGCTGACAATCATACCAGAAGTATGTAGCTTTATGGGTTTAGCTGGATATTATCAACGGTTCGTCAAAGGTTTTTCAAAGATAGCAAATCCGATTACGAAATTGCATAAGAAAAACAATAAGTTTGTGTGGACCGAGAAATGCTTGGAATAATTTCGAAGGCTCAAGGAGTTGTTGACAACAACGACGATACTAAAATTCCTTGACATGGACGAGGAATTCTTGTCATGCAAAGACGCATCCAAGGAAGGCTTAGGAAAAGTATTGATGCAAGACGGTCAAGTGATCACTTACATCTCAAGGAAGTTAAGAAAGAATGAAGTGAACTACATGATGCACGATTTGGAGTTATTGGCCATTGTGTATGCCCTAAGAGTGTGGAGACACTACCTGATTAGAAATAAATTCGAAATGAAAACAGACCACTGTGGTTTGCAACACATTTTTATGCAAAGTGACTTGAACGCGTGGCAAATGCGTTGGTCGAAACTGCTTAGCGAGTACGATTTTGAGATTACCTACATAAAAGGAACAATGAACAGAGTGGTAGTTGAATTGAGTCAGAGACCACACATATTTTCGGTGATACCTCTTCAGACTAATCTTCATGAAAATATTCTAACTATACATCGCGACGATGACTGGTATAAATAGGTTAAGGAAAATATCGGACGAGACACCATGTTGGTACCAAAATTTGAGGGATTTACTGTGGAAAATGACAGATCAATGAGATATAACAACCAGATTTACATACCTCTTAATGATGAGTTGAGATGTTTGATCTTAAATGAAGCTCATAGAGCAGTGTACATGGCTCATCCATGAGTCACGAAGATGAGGGAAGACCTTAATCCCTTATTCTTCTGGAAAGAAATGAAGGTGGGCATAGTCAACTACGTGGCGAGATGTCTAGAATGTCAACAAGTGAAGGCTGAACATAGACATCCGACAGGATTACTACAACCACACGCTATTCAAGAAGCGGAATGGGAGGTCATTTTGATGGACTTCATCGTTGGATTTTCACTGACGGAAAGGATGCATGACTCGATTTTCATGGTAATTGAAACTCTGACGAAGAGTGCACATTTTATCTCTGTACGTACTATGTATCAGGCACCAGACATAGCTAGAATTTTTATCAGCAAGATTGTGAGATTGAATGGAGAGCCTAAGAGGATCATATCCAATCGAGTATAGATGTTTACTTGACGATTTTGGACTAGTTTCCAAGAGGCCTTGGGAACCCAACTTAACTTTAGTACCGCGTATCACCTGGAGACTGATGGGACGATAGAAAGAATGAACCAAATCTTGGAAGATATGTTGTGTATGTACACAATGGACCAACATAAGAGTTGGGATGATTTCTTGCCACCGGTAGAGTTTGCATACAACAACAGCTATCAAAGCACCATTAAGATGGCGCCATTTGAGTTTCTTTACGGGTGATCGTGTTAGATACCTTTGAGATGGGATCAACTTGAGGATAGGGTCTAGGTAGGACCAAAAGCGATCCAATAAATGGAAGAACAAATGAAACCGATAAGATAAAGGATCAAATAAGCTTTGGATCGACATAAGAGCTATGCTGATGTGAATCGCGTTGACCGTAGTTATGAAGTTGGTGATCAAGTCTTCTTGCGGGTGAAACCACATAAGAGTTCGATCAAGTTTGGAAAGGGTGCTAAACTCTCTTCTAGGTTTTTGGGACCTTTCAAAGTTGTGGAAAAGAAAGGACCCGTGGCCTATCGAATAGTCTTGCTTGATTCTTTGAGACGTATGCACGATTTTTTTCATGTATCTTTTTTGAGACATTATGTTAGTGATCCTACACATGTGATTGACATGAGTTCTTTGCAGGTGTTAGATGATGGTGCACTCATGGAAGAACCAATCCACATTCTGGACCATCACATTTGATAGCTATGATGTCAAACAATCGATTAGGTCAAGGTCCAGTTTGACAATTATAGTCCACACTCGACTACCTGGGAGGACAAATATGATATGTGCTGACAATTTACATTTTTGTTTGATAGTTAGACATTTATATCTTGTCAGATACTTTATTTACTTCACATTATACTGTGAAACTTCAAGAAAAAGTTTAACACAAGAGGGGGTGTATGTAAAATCCCTCTCTTGCATGCACATGATTTGACTTATTCTTTGAGGGAACTTGCATGCAAGTGATCTGATTTGAGTATATGGTTGTCTGTTCACTTATGGATTCTTATTATGATGTTATGTTATTTGATATCTATGTATAGACAAGTGCTATTGACGGGTTTCTCTTGAGTGTGCAAGACACTTTACATATTGAGGGTGCCTATGGCATCGATGGACCTCCTTGGACTCTGGATCGAGCCAGGGAGTGGATTGTATATGGTTTGGCTATTTTTATTTATGAGTATGTGACATATGATCCGGTATATTATGATGTTGTTTATGGATCATTGATAGGTATCGTTGATGAATGCATGTTGATGAATGCTTGCTAATCAGACTCACATAAGGAGTAAAGGGGCCATGCACAACAACCCGATATTGAGGGAGAGGTGTGGAAACAACCCTACCACAACCTACTAGCACTCCCTCCATGGCTTGAGTTGTAGATTAACGATTACCTAGTTCAAGAGATCCACGATGTTGTGAGGGCATATTGAGACAGTCTCTCATGAATATTCTAAGGGGTACACAATAAGAAGGGTCATTATTCCTTAGAGGCCCTTAGTCTCTCACAAGGTCTCTTGATGGAGTATTGACTCCAAGGGTTGGACACCTACCAAAATCAGTCAAAGGCGAGTGGCACCCTTGGAGCACATAGTGTGTCTTGAAGGGAACGCCACATAAATAAAAATTGAATAAAGGCGAGTGGCACCCTTGGAGCATGGAGTGCGTCTTGAAGGCCACGTCACGATTTTTAATTAAGGCGAGTCAATGAGCCTAGGTGCCTAGAAAACAATAATTTGTTTTGACTATTGTCAGACTTAAAAATAATTAATAAATGGGTAATTTGATTAATTATAAAATCCCCTAAAAAAATTCTAAGACTAGTTTAAATTTTTTTAAGCCTAAGTCTAAATTGGGTAAGAAGAGTAAAACTAATTAATAAATTAAATAAAAGGAGGATGGAGAAAAAAAATCAAGTTAAGAATTAAAAAGGAGAAATATTTTATCTAAATATTTAATTATTGATTATGTGCAAGACATGCTAAATTGGAACTAAGATAATAAGGGAAATGAATGTAAAAAGGAATGTGGAAGCATATAAAAGAATCTAGTCTAGTCTAACTAAAGACCTTTCCTAAATTAAACACAACTAAGTTTTAGAAAGGCGTTAGTCATTAAAAAATAAATAGAGGGAATAAAGGGACAACTAGGAGTAATTTTAGGAGCGCTTTTAGGATGGGTGAGGGAATTTGACTTTTAATTAAATTAAATAAGTGAATTTATTGGTGCAACTAAGGGAACATGTGACACGTGTATAGGGGGAATAACTCCTAATTAATTTTCAATAAAACAAATTAAATGTGCAAATGGAAAGTGGTCACTAAGAAAAAATCTATAAAAGTAATGGCCGAGAAGAGGAATAGACCATGACTGGTATGCGTAAAGTTATGCTGCCAAAATTTCTTTGACTAAATTTTCTTGTGGGAGTTGGGATACCCAACTAGAAAAAGAGAGTGGTATCTCAACCTTGCGAGGTGAGTTGTGAGCTAGATTTTTCTCTGGTTTTGTGTGGGTAGCCCCTTTACAGTTCGTGGGGATAAGGGGGAATAAGAGTACCCATAGTGTTGGGTGGGAGGTACCAGTGAGGTCTTCACGATTATCAAGCGAGAGAGAGGAGGGAGCACAATCGCGTAATAAAACCTTCAAATTCTTCACCTTTGGTTACGATAATCCTAAACTGAGATTGCGCTCATTAAGTTTCAATTTAAATGCTGTTTAATTCTATTGCATACACATTTCTAGGAAATTTTGTTCAAGGTTTTATATTTTTACTGATATTTAATTAAGCATGTCGTTGCGGTAATCCCATCTTTGTATTCGTTTCACCATGAGAAATTTTCCCAGCCTTATGCTTTCATCATTGCGTTATTGTTTGATTTTCTCCATGGAAAAACCCTCACTTGAAATTGATCGTATTGATCCTCGCTTATCTAACTCATTTCCTCCCGGGAGAAACCCACGCTCTGAATCATTGGTTACATATGCATTTTTTTATGGCACGTTCACCCAGTAATTTTATCTCTGCCCCCAAAATGATTTCCCTACCAGCTGATTGATCTGGAACTGATTTAAAAATTCTTCTGATCCTTACCCACAAATTGCTTACTCTCCAACAAATTTTTCCTCTGCTATTGCTCATTTGACTTCTGCATTGGGCTGAAAGACACCTCAATCATTTTCTCCACGTTTGTTTCCCCTCCAACGAATTTCCTTCTTCCTCTGCGATTGCACTTTCTTGTTTGCATTTTTTTAATTGTTTTTCCCATGTGTTCCGCAACCACGATGATCATTTCTCTACCCATCAAGGTAATCTCTCTTGGTCGTTTATTCTCTCCTTAGCCTCTGCGATTATTATTTATTTTTACTTAGAAAAATTCATTTTTAATTTCCCAGCGAATTCATAGCTATGTACATCGAAAATACCTCTTTATTGCTCGGCGATTATTGTTGCTTTTACTCAGTCAAATTCGTTTTTAATTGCCCAACGAATTCATTTCTATGTACAATGAAAATACCTCTTTATTGCTTCGGGATTATGGTTGTTTTTACTCAGCTAAATTCGTTTTTAATTTCCCAACAAATTCATTGCTATATACAACAAAAATACCTCTTTATTGCTTTGCAATTATTGTTGTTTTTACTCAGCCAAATTCATTTTTAAATGCCTAACGAATTCATTGCTATGTACATCGAAAATAAATCTTTATTGGTCTACGATTATTGTTGTTTTTACTCAGCCAAATTCATTTTTAATTGCCCAATGAATTCATTGCTATGTACAATGAAAATACCTCTTTATTGCTCTATGATTATTGTTATTTTTACTCATCCAAATTCTTTTTTAATTTCCCAGGGAATTCATTGCTATGTACAACGAAAATACCTCTTTATTGCTCTGCGATTATTGTTGTTTTTACTCAGCCAAATTTGTTTTTAATTTCCTAGTGAATTTATTTCTATGTACAACAAAAATACCTCTTTATTTCTTTACGATTATTGTTGTTTTTACTCATCCAAATTCATTTTTAATTTCCCAACGAATTCATTTCTATGTACAATGAAATTACATATTTATTGCTCTGCGATTATTGTTTGTCTTTACTCAGCAAAATTCATTTTTCATTTCCCAACGTAAATTCCTCCTCTGGTATCTTACCTTTGTTGATGCGTAGTGTAATAAATACGAACCTGTGGGCTCTCCTCCTTCCTCCTTGCATTTGGTATTGTGTGCTGAGTTGGAGTTGGGATTTCATATGAGAGCTCGTGGCTTGAATGCTTCTTAATAAGACTGAAAATTGGGCCTCAATCCTGTTGAGCACTCAACACACCCTAAAAGCCTTATGAAATTTTATCACTTTTTCGATACCACTTGTTTTCTTTTACTGTCTAATTTGGGTTCACTTTGGGGGATGGTTTATTTTGTTTTGTTTTCATGAATCTTGTCAATCAAGTCAGAATGGTTGAACTTGTTAAATAAAACCTTGTGTCTAAAAGAACTTGACATCCTAACTAATAATATGTAGCTAACATTGCACCTAACGTGCTTATTTTAAGCATTGACAAAATTCAAGTAGGTAAAGCGGCCCCATAGTTACACTAATTGCCGATCGCCGATGCACCATCGACATCAGCAGAAGAAAAAGTTTGTTTGCATGAGTTATTTGCCACGAAGTTTCAAGAGATATCCAATCCCCATCAACGTCGACAAAATACGGAAGGGATAGACAGTGACAAAAGCCATAAAGAAATCACTAATAGTCGATAATCGATGCACTTGCTCGGGGTTGGGGAAAACATAAAAAATATTAAAACAATCATTTTTTTCTGCGTTAAAGAAATCGTCGATCGCCAATCCCCAATACACTTTTGGCATTGGGACTTTTTCAAGAGAGTCGACCCGGGAGCACTTGGGTAGGTTTATTGCTGATCCTTGATGCTTTTTAGCGTCAAAAAATAGGATCGGGTTTTAGAACGTGTAGCTTAAGGAAAGTCCTGATTCCAATTAACACGAGTAAATGAAGATGTTAGTCTCGAGTGCCACGTGTCTTTGTCATGTAGGGGTGTTGCACGACCTGGTTTCTTCTCAAGTCATATTGAGGTTCCCCGTGTCCTAGTCACACATCCTAGTCAGCTTTTCCACGTTAGCTCTATACATAAAGATTGATCGGTGTCAACGCTTTTGCAAGAAAATACCAACGAAAGGTGTTCGATGCAGAATCCTGACCCTCAACTCACCAAATGGATTAGAGGAATGATGGGATGTTTTCGGCATAAGATATGATCGTATTATGACATTTAATATACTAATTAATGCTTCATCCTGCATTTGTTTCTACCTTGTGCGCCAATTGAACAACAACAATTTGAAATCGCTGATAGGCCACGTTGCAACCCGCGCCCATGCCATCAACCCATGATCAAATTTAATTTTAAATATCTTAAAAGATCTGGTGACAGATTTAATAGAACTACACTCATAACCTGAATTTAATGGATGATGCGACAAGGTAAGTTCATCCCTATTTAAATCTCATGAACGATTTTTAACAATTTCATTCTGTGCACAAGTTTGAATTCCAGAGCATCCAATGAAGCAAAGAAAGTGTATCGAGACTGTGTTGATCCTCAGATTATCAAAACTATGTTAAACAAGCTGCAGAGGTATGTGTTCAAGTTTTTCAACTAGGCGATCGTGATTTATATATGCATTTAATTTCTTACATGATCTCTAACTATGTTCTAGCTGCAGGTAAAATGCCTCCGAGAAATCCAACCACCAAACACTTGCTGAGAGAACCCAAGCTAAAGGAATATGGAACAGGTGAAGGTTCTTCTCTTGGTATAACGAGGCAGTTGGAATACACTCCTTGGGCAGATCCGGTCATACAAAACCTCAAGAAATAAATCCTTTGTCCAACCTCCAGTCTTTGGTGACATAGAAGAAAGCACCAGATCCAATGTAATGCTCCCACAGTGGGGGGACCTTTTCAACAGAATCAACCAGGAGGAGTACCCAAAGTGTATCCCACACAATGACCCAGAAGTAAGGGTTCTCAATGACCAGGTGTTCCCAAACATCCGACAATCATATTTTCACATGGTAGCCAACAAAATGTCGGTTTTCCCTTGCATAGAGATTTTGAAGTTGCTAATCGACCATACAAATGCGCATAAATGTTTAATAAACTATGAGAATGGCAGGTGTGTCAGAGTTTTCCTCCTGACAGATGTCTAGAAATACTACAAGCTCAGAGACCCATAAGAGCGAGTAAACACAGACTTCTTGGTGAAGTTCTACGAATTCCACGACACCAGCTGATTGATGGCCTCATGGTGGAAGGAGGATAAGAAGTTTACCAACTGGAGCAATGGATGGTATGGGACAACCAACTTGTGGGAGACATACATCTATTTGATAGCTCTCATTTGCCGACTATATGAAGAGAAATATTGCTCCAAGTTTTCAGAAGCATGGATTCCCTTGGCATACACAATGGTGATCTCCATAAGCATCTTTAACTGGGGAGAAATAATTTCCAAGCAATTGAGCATCTGTGTACAGCAGGCCCAGACACCGAAAGAAGGGGAAACACCCGCTTTCCACATGGCCTCGTACCTTCTCGATGTCATCTGTTCAAGAAATGTCTTCGCTGGCATGTTGCAAAGATCCCTGTTCATGTTTATTTCAACATACTATGGGATAACAGGTACAAAAAATCCAACGCACTCATCTATGATGAATTCATCGCTCATATTCATTTTATTATATTTAAAAAGGAATGCCCAATATTATCCTCAACAACCAAGAAAATGGTAGTGAAGGTAGGCCACTGGTATTTGGATGAATGCTCAACCTATATCAGAGTGTTCAGGGCCACCAGAGCACCACTTCTACTCCCCTCTAACGTCCTGGACCAACTCATTGTAGGATAAATCTTCTATCAAACCATCCTCCAGGGATATAATGCCACACTAGTCAAGGGAAAGAACGAGCTTTCATACCCTATGGTTTCCATGTGGGGTTTTAACTGGTAAAGGGAACTGCTCAAGCCAAACAAGAAGGGATGAGCCAACTTGAATTCATGTTCTCGACATGCCAATTCCGCAAGAATGACACTAAAGGCCTTGTCCTCCAACATGCTTCATAGGTATCATCCTGTTGGCCATATGCGCATGCTAAATTTGAGGATGAAATTTTCACAGAGTGCGCTCATGACTTGGAAGAGGTAGTACAGAGGATGGACAACCCAAATATGACCAAGTTCAAGGCCATGAGCATGGATGAATAGGTGGAGACAGTAGATCAGTCGACTCAAGAGGCCCTCATAGCCAGGGAAGAAATCAAAGCGACAGAGACTACATAAGCATAAAGAAGAGGATTTCTCTTGCTAGAAGGGGCACAAAGAATCATTGATCAGTTGCATAATGAACCTGATATGGTATAAATGTTGATTATTCCCACTGATGACCCAATAAAAAGTAGAGGAGATCCAAGTGGCCTAGAGCCAATACAACTTGAAGAAATCATCGGGCAAGAAAACCCTGAAGTTCCACCACCACAGATCAGATCACTAGGGAGGATTTCAACCCTTCTTGAGATAGTGAGGACACTAGGTAGGACAAGTGTACCAAACCCCTTGTTTGATTTAATAACCATCTATGATGATGAGGATATTTTGGAGGTGTCCCTGGTGACTCTAGTGTAGATTATAGAGGAAAAAGAACCCGAGAGAGCATCTACCCCAGGTCCCGATGCTCCAATTTAGAGCCTTTTGTAGAGAGAGAATGAGGTCAAAAGTGCCTTAGAAACTAAGCTACTTGACTTTCCGAGAACCCCAATGGACAACTAGAGGGATGAGCTAGGATCGAAAGGTCAGAAAGAGGAAGTTCCGTAGCAAGAAATTGACACAACGACAACTGATTACGAAGTAAGTACCATAAATATACCTGACTCTTCAATTTCGGCCAATGCATCACCAGCCGATGCAAAAAAGATGGAGGTCGAGCCATTAGGACATATAGAATAAGTCTAGGAACCAATCCTGGAACAAATACATACGACTGGGAGCCTAAGAAATACTCTAACCTAGGGAGAAAAACAAATCCTCGAACCTGTTGATGAGGTCGCTGACATACAAGCAATCGCCTATGAAAGGAAGAGAAAGGCCATCATGAAGAGGACCAGTAAAAAGAGGAGGCTCACATTAGATAACTCTATCCTCATCACTACATAGGAGAAGCTTCTCAGCACAGAACACACAAAGACGTCCGAGCTTATCGACGTAGGGTTGGCTATCAAAAATTCCACATTGGATAGAGAAAGAAGAGATGCAAAGGAGATGGTCGCTACACTTAAGGAGTTGGAGCATCTACGCCACACTGGCCACAATGTTTTTGAGAAGTGAGTTTATGGATGCCTATGACAAATTCACGAATGAAAGACACCTTTTCACTGCAGGTATAACTGATTTCCAAGAAGACACCCTTATGACACTAGCAACCTGCAAGGATGTGGAAAGGTGGTATGAGAAGGCTCACCAACAAGTAGAAATGATTGATTACATCAACGTGGTTCAAAAGGGTCAAGATGCCGAAGAGCACGAAATTCAGGTGCTGAGGGACAACAACATAGATTGGATTAGGAAAGCGACTGAATACTGGGTGAAAATGGCCTAGGAACCTCAATAAGAGATTCAGGATAAATGGGCCGATTGCGAAAAGAGTTGGGAAAATATTAATCGGGAGATGAAAGACACCGGCCTCTCAGAATTCGGCTCACCCGAGGACTTTGTCGACCTACATTGCATAGTCAACAACATGTAGAACAAGACTCGGAATGGACAACAGAGATAGCAAATGTGGTGAGCATGGCAGTAGGTCAAGTACACTAGTTCATGGAGCATTCGATCAAGGATCGAGTAGTTTTGCAGTGGTTACGTGTTAAAATAGTCAAGTACAGAGCATGAGTAGTAGAAGTGAAAGAAATTCTTTCAACCCCAATGGACCAACATGGGTTCCCGTATGCCAACACATGCAAGGAACTCTTCATCAAGTGGTTGGAGTATGAGAAGAGTCATCCACTTCAGTAAAACTATTTGACGATTCTGAGAGAACAAAGAGATGAAAGCGCCATGTGGGGATGTTTTGTTTTACTTATCTTGCACTTGTAATAGCTATTTTTAGTTAATGTTTCATTATAAATAAGAGGATTGACCTTTTAGAAAAGGTCGATGGTTTTGGCAAAGACCTTCATTTTTGGAATTGTAAAGAACTATTTCCGAACTACCTTAGTTGAGAAGTCCTGTTTAGGATCGGAGACAAAATTTTGTTTTTCATCAAAGGCGTTGTGTGATTGGATGTGAGGAGGAACTACTTCCAACTTTATTTCATGAATGGATGCTGTAATGAGTAACAGTTTCTTAATCTATTGATAAGTTAGTTGTCTCAAAATTTTTGTAGTTCTTGTCTCTAATGATGAAAGAAAATCGTTGGGTTAATATGATATTAATGCTAGAGCTAAGGAAAGTATTTTTCTTGCCATCATTTTATTGCATGTATGTTTTCTTTTGATAATTGTATCTCAGTCAATAATTGAAATACCAACAAGTTAATGTATTAGCACTAGGCTTGTCACATGTGTGAATATCTTAGTCTGCATTCTTGAGCACAAGCGTTGTCCCAAGCTCAACCTTCTTCAGTAGTTAATATTCCCCCTTTTACTAGCTGGTTTATACCAGTACACATATTTTAATCAGACCTATCTAATAAAATAAAAGACAAAAAAAGAATGTTTAAACTGAAGGAGGATCTTTCATAAGAAGATATTCTGTCAATCACTACATAAATCCCATCGATAAATTGGTCGGATTGAAATATTTGGAGAACCATTCCACACGCTGCAAAGTCTAATTGGGCCTATGTGGCGGGTTTGGTTCCTACTGTTGAGTTAAAGGGTTTAAGGACCCCTCAACATAATTGATGCTAGAAGGAGGGCCTGTTGAATGAATGGATAATAATATTTCTGATATAGTATTTTGTACAACCTATAGATTCAAAACAACCCACATGCATGGCTAGTCATTCTCAAGACAAACCACACACATTGAGTAATCCTGAAGTAACTCACCCCAGCAAGAGGAAGAACATATATTCCCTAAAATACCTTACTCTCTTACTCACGAGGAGTTGAACCAATTCAAAAGAATCATAAGAGATTATGCCCAAAAAATTGGATCATTACCTTTAGCTCCGTTACTTCCTTGTAGAAAACAAGTAAGAAGACTAGTGGTCGACACCCTCAACCATGTTTTTTTTCACACAGTAGAAGACCTAATAGATTTATCCCTCACCGAGATATAACATCCCCTTAATATGATCCGCGAAACACCAGCTGGTAACTACTCCGAGCCCAACGATTTAGAATCTAATGAGGAAGGGTTTAACTTAGATCACTCAGCTTCGGAGTCAGACGACATGGAAGATAACAATGATCATAATGAAGAAAGGGGAAACCCACCTTAAAACAATCAACCTTTGTTGGCCAGAGATTCTCTGGAAATCCCAAGATGGGTGCATAACCTCCCTCGAGATCCATAAAAGTTACTCCCCAAGTTTGACCCTGAAACCTCCAGATTGCCTGAAGACCATATTAAGAAGTTCATAATAGCTATTAGACCGATGAATGTCCAACATGAAGACGTAGTATGCATGCATTTTCCCTATACCTTCAAGAATTCATCCTCCATGTGGTGTTTTAACTTTCATGTAGGGTCCATAACTAGTTGGACGAAGTTTCAAAAAGTTTTTTTGGACAAATTTGGAGAAGAAACCACTACAAGAGATTTAATGGCTGAGCTGTTCATTGCCACTATGAGTTCAAAAGAAAAGGTTAAAGACTTCAATCAACGATTTACCACGATCCTGAAAAAATTTCAACCCGAAGCTAAACCCACTCAGGTGTTGCAAATTGAGGTATATGCTAATGCTCTCCCTACTTCTATTTCCATGTTTGTAAAAAGGGCTGCCAAGCATACCCTAGCTGAAAATTTTGAGGAAGCCAAAAAAATTGAATTCCAAATGAAGGGATGTAAAGAAGGCTAGGTTTCACTAGTTGAGAAGGAAACTCAACCTCCACCCAGAAGAGGACCCTTGTTGAATAGACCCTGAAGAAAACAAAAAGAACAAGGTCCTGAAAAGGGAAGTGGAGACATAGAATACCTACAATGGATGATAAAGAAGTTGTCAAATGAAATCATAGACATGAAAATAAGTGTAGGGGAAGGAAACCAAGGCCAAAGACCTTATAAACCATTTTTTAAGAGAAACCCACCGTTCAAAGCAATTGAACCTCCCCCAACCAACTTAAACATCGACCTAGGAAATGTAGCATCCAACTCTTTCTGTACCTATCATGAAGAGAAACATTCCAAAAGAGTCTGTCCATAATGGGTGTATGCCATGAATTTGATGACCAATTGGTTCCTAGATGAAGTTTCCCTTAACGAACAATCAAGTGGCTCAATGGTGAATATTTTTGATCGGGAAGAAGTTGACCCATCAGAAGAAACAACCATGCTGCTATGGGATCCTAACTTGCCAATGCCTTCTGATGATAAATTTGAGGTTCAAGAACCACCCGCTGAGGTCTTGGTTATGCAAAGATGAAGTAGGGGTCAGCTGGTCTCAAATGACCTTACCATTTCCCAAACTTCGAGAGGAAAACAAACAACTGATCACCCGGAAGCACCTTTTGTCTCCCAAAGAAATCCTATAAACATCCATACACGAGAATCACCCAAGGTAGAGTACAAAATAGTAGAATATTTAAAAATATTGAAGGCAAATGTATCGCTCATGGACATGTGTAGAATTCCCCAACAAAAGGACTTTGTATTACAAGTGTTGAAGTTAGTAGAAACCCCTATAACAAGCACTAACCAAGGGGAAAATACAACTCCCACAAATCTAAAAAATAAACCAAATGTGAATGCTTTCTCTATAGATAAAAAAGGAAAGCCTTTTGTCCCACCGTTCCTTTTAACGTTTTAAGTCTCCAACAATGTAAGGACCCAGACCGTTATGACTACCAGCGAAGCAGNTTTTTTTGTTTTTAGGTAGGAAGGTAACGAAGACAACATTTGAACCACTCAACTAGCGACGAACACGACAGACACAGATCATGTAATAGACAACAATGGCTTAACATTAGCACATCGAGCAACTGGGTGAAACATGCAGAAATCAAGGACAGATAAAAATGACTAAACGCCCGACACAAACACGATGACACCTACAAGCTAAGGGAAAACATCCAAATTCCCAACACAACAGTCTCGATGACCACTAAATAGATCCTCAAAGGTGCGCAAACCAAACGCATGAAGGCGTTACAACCCAAGCGCTAACAACAACTTACAATGATCAACAACACCCACAATGAGAAGCACTGACTCCGACCAAGTTATCATTCGCCACTATCAAATAGGGCATGCCATAATCCCCTCATCTGGAATCATGCCATCCCCACGTGTTAGACGTGACAATAAACTTGGTGAAACATAACCTAACTGGACCAAGGACTCAAGAAAATCCAACGTGCCAGGAGCCGAAATAATTGACAAGAAGACTACACCCACACCCCCAGGAAACAGGTTGACAAGATGCCATATGACATGACTCAAAAAGAAATTGCGCAAACTAATACACGACTTCACCAACAAACAAAATCATTATCTGTTAAACAAGATGTCTAAGTGTGAAGGAGTGATCTATTATCAAGATACTAGGGTCATAAAAGTTATCACAAGGTAAACTAGATTAGGTACTTAACAACATCAAATGTGCTGATTAACAATTACCCATTGTCCATTAAATTGAGTGAGTTATTGATCTACTCTAGCTGCTTATAAATAATCGACTTGCTATCTAATTTAACAAGTCTAGATTAATAAATTTAACAATATATAACAATATCAATATCTAACACCATTAATATAACACCATTAAAAAATATTAAGATATAACACGCTGCCTAACAATATTAACAATCATAAAGTTTAAGACGCTGTTTATTAAATGCCATTCGGTGGCTGTTCTTTATTCCATTAGATGAACACTATGTCCTTCAATTATATTTTAAATTAGCAGTAAGTATCTCTGTGTAATCAATTCACTAACCAACTATCGATGAAGTATTATTGGCTATCATTAAGATAACACAGAATAAGAGAATGCTGCATATTATATAGCTATCCTAAAATCAATGCATCTACTGTGACATCCGAACTATATCTCTACGACACGTGCTATCCTAACAATAGCCATCAATTATTAATTGCATTACTGTTATAGCATCATAAAACCACAATATAACTGTCCATTTCTAAATACAATTGTGATAGCATCATAAAAATAACAATATAACTAGGATAGCAAAAAGACCATGATTACAATATGGTGAGATTCTCATGAAATCGAAACACAACAGTGATAGAATTATAACAATGATTACATTATGGTGATAGCCAATTAGGGGTTGGGATACATTTAAACAAGAATGCAGTTAAACAATAAAACATATGCATATAAAATCGAAATCGGATATTAACACATCCATTGACAACATCCATCACGGTCAAATAAATGTTTAAAGAAAAACGCTGATGTAACAATAAAGAAGTCACTGGCAGGGTCGTGTGTGGTTGGGAAAGTCTGAATGCTACCAGGCATTTGAATGGGTGTAAGTGAGTTGTAGTTGGCCAATTTAAGAGGCAAGGTAAAGTCACCCTCAATTATGATAATACACAAATAAATTCATGGTTGAAAGCATTGGCACACATAGGGTAATTGCCATAAAATGTATTAAAACGCAACATCCCAGGTATGAAAAAAAAATGTTGTGGCTTGTCATGGACAATACCCAACTAATGAAATGAAACTCCTAGGCATTGAAGCACTGGGTTGAACAAAAATCGTGGTAAAAAAAAAGGGAAAATTTCAGAGTCATTTGCCATTAAAATGTGATAATCGCAGACAGTAAAAATGCCCAATACACACAACACACATAAAAAAAAACGCAGACAGTAAAAACGCCCAGTACACACTGCAACACGCCATCATTTAGACCCGGTAATTCACTATTGTTCAATAGTAAAAGGGTGCAGACGTTCAAGGAAGTTTTTTCTTTAAATGAGTGGTTGTCCAAAGGAATACTTGACACGCTATTCACTAAGCATACACGCTGACCATTCACTACAGGAAATTGCTGTGAATAACAATCATGAAAACAAAAAAAATCTCTACTAAATGACCTTCACCAGATTTACAAATTTGTTGACTTATGATAAGTATAAAATCACTATTGAAAAATATTGTAGTAGTACAATCGCTGTAGTAAAAAATTTATATAAATATGAACGATTAGAGAAATATAGAATCACTATGGTGCAATGTGTAAAATCACTTGTCAACGTAATCGCAGCCACAAAATTTTGCTCATTAGAGAGTGTCAAAACACAATTCCGATTTGCTGTATCAAGCTATCAACCGTCGTATCAAGGTATCATAAAATGCCAAGATTTAACATAAGAATGGCACTGAGTTAATTCACCATCAATGCAATATAATTTGCAGAAACAAAACGCAAGTCAGAAGCATGAAAAATGCAGGGCAATTCGCCTTCAAAATATATCAATAATGCAGAGGGTAAATCGCAGGCTAGATGCGTTAAACGCAAGGTAAGTTTTCCTTGAAACATATCAAATGCATAGGGAGATTTCTCCATGAATGTAAGTTATATTATAGAGGAAAAACACAAGCCAGAAGTATGAAAATGCAAGTATAAAGTACAATTCAGAACGCAGAGTAAAAATAATTAAAATGTAGTCCAGTGTGGCCAAAGGTAGAGTAAAATTCGTCATCCAAAGTAATAAATCACAGAGTTAAAGGGCATACTAGTTGTATAAAAAAAAAACCACACAATAAAATCACCAGGAAATGTATCAAGACGTAGAGACCAAAACATAGAGGATCATAAGCGGTTCATTGACGGAGAGGATAAACAATCGCAGAGGTAATAAATCGCAACAAGGCGCAAGACAATCACTCAACCAAGAACAATCAAGAGGGGTAGACAGGGAAAAATATCCTTCTCTCATCATCCACGCACAAAAAAGTAGGGCATTAGGATCTATAGGTTTATTAACACCGAAGTGATGACCATCGATCCGACTCCTGGCCAACTACTTAGGCATGAACTGATGATCTAGGGATGAGGACTAAGATACAACACAATCTCTTCATAATATTCATTAAAACAGTCAGAACAATCATAATAGTTAGGGATCAATTTCCAAGGGAATCAATTCAAGCAGCGAGCATAAAGCTATGGTGAATTTAAGTTCTCTTTTAAAAATTCTAAGTAAAACAATTTCTTTACACAATTAAAAGTATAGAAATGAAAGTGCAAGATCAATATTAATCTACCATTCAAAATAAAATCATGCGTACCATAGCCCAAGTCGACCGCTCTGAGTCGTTGTCCTGTGCGCTCCGTCCCGCTCCTGCTTGCCGACCGCTGTGACTTCACCAGTACCTCCCAGTCAACGCTAGGGGTAATCTTCTACCTCCTTCGGCCCCCGAGCCACAAAGGAGCCACACACACTAAACCAAAGAACAAATATCTCCCAGCTCACCTCACAAGGCTAAGCTACCACTCGTCACAGAGATGGGTATCCCAACTCCCACAAGATAAGTCAGTCAAATAAAAAATTCTGCAGTGTAACATTACGCATCCTAGAAGAGATCCATCCTCCTCCTCCTCCCTCCTTTATAGAGTTTTTAAGTGAATTCTTTCCCAAATTCCCATTTAATTCATTGTTCAATAATTTAATTCAGAAAAATCCTTCCCCGTACACATGTCACCCATCCCCTTCTTTGCACCATAAATTAATTTCATTAATTATTTAATTACTCCTATTTCCCTCACCCACCTAAAAGCATTCCTAGAATCACTCCTAGGTGTTCCCATATTCCCTTACACATTTTAATGATTTATGTCCTTACTAAATTCCTAGTTGAGTTCAATTTAGAAAGTTCTTAAAGGCAAGGTTCGTTACTAAGTTGGTCATTCTGCTTTTTCCTTATGTTTCCCTTTTTCTTTATGTTTCCCCTTTTTCACTTAGTTTCCTAATTCTTTTAAGTTCCCCTCTTTTCCCATTTTATCTAAAACTCTAATTAGCAAGTGTAGAAATTACCTTTTTCCCCTTTTTCTTTTTAATTAATAAATTTTTAATTAGCACATGTAACAAAACAATCATTTCCCTTTTTAAAAATTTAATCCCCCAAAGTAATTTGATTTTTTATAAATT
>JASDQU010736088.1:153234-174658 GCA_032191745.1 Picea mariana
CTTGTAATGTTATCATTTTCTCCTTATAGGGGAATGTCACAAACTTTTTCTCTATGTTTAGTATGAAGGTACCTAGACTTTTAAACCAGGGTAATCCGATGACGATGTCAACTTCTTCTTGATACATAGTTGTAACATAGAATTGAGATATATACTCATATTCATCAATCGTCACCTGTAACTCCTTAATTCGAAAATAATCTTCCTTTCTAATTATATTCGTATCTGGAATTAATAATTGATTTGCCAAATCAATATTCATATAATTTGCATTATAGTCCAAGCTAATAACAATGTTTACCTCTCTTCCTTGAATATTTCCCTTTAATGTCGAAAACCCGCAACATACGGTTGGAAAACCTTCATAAATAAATATTTCTTTTGTTATTTTATTAGAATCCATTTTGAATTTCGTCAATATTTACGATAACTCCCTTTTTTTGAAAGATTAAGTAATAACTTTCAATATCTCTTTTCCTTTTAATGGAATGGAGTTTTGAAATATTATATATATACTTTAATAATTTCTATAAATATAAATATAATTTATATTTCTATAAATATAAATATAATTTATATTTCTATAAATATATATGTATTTTTCCTTTAACCAATTAATCTGTTACTATAACTTTTTTTTTTTTTTTTTAAATAAGAAATTCCCTTTTTTCTTTCTTTCAAATCTCGTTTTTAACTTAGTAAAACTTAGTAATGGAATAATAATTAATTTAGTTTTTTACCTTTCCACTTTATAACTTGGACACTCCCTTTTATATCTTCTAACTTCAAATACTCCTTTTTTCACTTTATAAATGACCCTTCAATATTAAAATATTTTTCTTATTTACTTTATTTAAAAGGTAACTTACCTTTTAATGTTCCCTTTCATTAGAACTTCACGTCTATTCTTTAATAAAACTTCAATGTGGTAACTGTAATAACTAGGTGACTTATTAATTACTTGCGATTATCATATAACTTGGCTTGTAAAAATGTACATGAGTCGCGACTTTTTCTTAATGGGTGCGACTTTGAATTGGCAGCTCTCCACATATATCCTGCATACACCGCTGGTAACCAACGATTCTGATCGTTTTATGCACTGTTGCAGAATTAATGCCCCGATTTGGAATAAGGCACTGATTGATTCACTAAATGGCGATTCTCACAACAGTATAGGCTGGCTGAAATATATAATTCTATTTTTTTTTAAACCAGTTTATAAATTTTCAACTACCACGAAATTCAAAATGGCGATTTATTTTGAATAGCGATCGGTAGTACCAATCCACGACCATACGGACAAGCCAAGGAAATAAGTCAGAAGGTGTTGTCCCCGCCCGATTGCCCGACCAAAGGGGGTTAGCTAAGGAAATCAGATAGATGACCCTGGCTTGAAATACGTTACGCCTTAGATATAGGGGGCCAAGGAAAGAAGTCTGAAGCTAAGGTTATCCCCCGGTCAGGCAGGTTCTTACCAAGCAGAGCTAGCTAGAGTTCGGGAAGATATTCAAGGCCGTTGCCATTTTAAAGTTCCAGCCCACTCATTTCAGACTGATAATTGTAATCCTTTGTCATTTTTGAAGTTATTAGTTGGCAACAGCAAAAAGATGAGGCGCCTAGTTTCAATAAGAGTCTATCAGTGCAAGTCAGCTGAACACCTTTGGTAGGTTAGGTGCACCTCTCGCCCATCGAAGTGGGGAGTAATGAGGCTAGTATCCCCCCCTGGATGAATAAGTAGTGGGGGGGCCTTTTTCCTCATAGTGACTCTAAATTAATAGGGCGGGGAAGCCTATACCCTGGGTATGAATATGAGATAAGGGAAGTGCGGGGCGAAGGCTTCTTGTGTTGTATGTGTGTGTTTTTCCCCTGCACAGGTTGAAAGTAGTGGGGTGTAGTGTTGTTGACTGGCAGATGTGAACTAAAGAACCATTGGTCCTGAAACTTGTAATATACATCTTTTCAATAGATTCGTTACCTTCTCAAGTAGAGTCTAAATTGTTTGAAGAAGTTAGGAGTTTGATGATTGGAAAGATCTTCAAACTTGAAGAAGTGATGGCTAATATTATCCCACTTCCATTCAATGTTACACCAGACTTCTTTCCATAAATCTTGTCCATCGGAGAATCAACGGTCCCGGCGTACAATTGGCACTTGTAAACTTTTTAAAATCTATGTACAGAATTGGAGTATGCTGCAATAGAAGTACAACTTGAAACTGAGTATGGCAGGCAGATTTTGTGGCTGTACGGACTGTTAAAAAATATGTGATTGACTTAGATTGTACTGTAGAAAATTTAATGAATCATACGGTAGATAGGGTAGTAGTAAATTTCGTATATCAGCAATATTAAAATTGTACGGATGATTAACAGTCGTACGGATTGTATGCATAAATTCTGTATGGTCTGTACAGAATTTGATGTGTGCTAATTGGTTAGCTGACAGTGGTTTTTTTTTGTTTTTGTTTTTTTTATATATACATAAGAGAGTATTTCCACAAAATTCGTTTTGGAGCTTCCAATTTTGTGGTCTTATAGTTCTAACATTCTTAAAATTCTTCTTGAGTATTTCCCTTGCAGCGGAGTAATTTTTTCACAAAATTTCTGAAATTGTTGTTATTTTAGTGGAAATATTATTTTTTCAAGGAAAATTGATTTTTTTTTTTTTTAATAATGGCCAAAGGCCTGGTTGGTGGTTAGAGACTAGATCAGAAAAATTCTGAGAGAATGAAGGCAGCAGACTGATTTTTATTTTTTCTTTAGTAAGATTTTGGACTGAAAATTTTGCAGCGGAATCACCTTTAAAAAAAAAATTAATGGCCAAAGGCCCAGTTTTAGTCAAAGACTTGAATAATTCAGAGAAAATTCTGAAAATTTGTGTGGCTACAAGCATGTATGGCCAATGGCCTGATTATGGTCAATGACCAGATCAAAGAAACTTTGAGAAATGGAGGTTGGCCAAAAGCCGGAATCAGAAAAACAAAGCTCTGATACCACTGTGGTGAACCAACCTGGTTCACTATGTAAATATCCGGTATAAATAGGACAGTATGCAATAATCCATTTAAGGATAGTAAATATATTTAATAATAATTATATAAGAATGAATAAGATGATTACAATTGAGGAATGAGGGCTTGTATATATATCCCGCACAAGGGTTCCCTTTCATAAGAGACATGACCTTTCATATGTCATGTCTCTTCATAATTAATTATTACTTATTAGTTATTTATATTTACATATTATATATTTTTATGTTTGTTACAGTCGTTAGGTTTTCTGGCCCAATTGACAAAGGGTTGTGAAGGATCTAAAATTATGATGAACAAAACTATGTTGGAAGATAAGCTTGATGAATCAAACAACTTCAAGTTTCTGGAAGACAAGACTTCTAAGGAAGACTTATTATGGGTGATACAAAAAGGTGTCACTATGACCACCTCCTTCATGAAAATGTCAGAGGACATAGATCAACCATGTGTCATTAGAGAAATCATATCAGCACCCTCAGGTATGCACTTGTATATTTATTATTTGTATCATTGTCATGAGGGTAATTCTAGGACGAAGGAACCTTTTGCTAAAGTCTTGGATCGAGAGGGATCTCAATGCATTCAGAGGAACAACACACTGGAAGTGAAGACTCCAGGTTTGATTGTTGTAATTTCCATTCCTCTAACCTATATTTCTAAAGTTTGCTACATTACAAGTAGGTGTTGTAGCTGTGACAACAATCCTTAAATTGTTTTGATTCTAGAGATGTACCCATTATTCTCCTTTAGGAGGTATTCTTGTTTTGGTTCCTTTTGTTTTCTTGTTCCTAGACCGGTTAAGAACAAAGGAAGATGCTCATCCTTCAGAGGGAGTCAAAACTATTTGAGAAAGAGGAAGAATAAAACCATCATTGAGACAACCAATACAATAATGCATGATTAGAATCTTTCTATGATTCCATGGGCAGAAACATGCATGACACAGTATATGTTCAGAACAAGAGTCTTCATCGGACTTTGAAAAACATAACTCCTGAAGAAACCTTCACCGGAGTGAAGCCTGAGATTGAACACTTCAGGATATTTGGGTGCCCAATGTATTTTCATGTACCCAAAGAGAAGAAGTCCAAGCTAGATCCTTTAGGAAGAAAGGATACATTTATGGGATAAAACAGTGAATCTTCGAAGACATTCCAGATCTACATCCTTGGTTAGAGAAATATTGAGACAAGCATAGATGTTGTCCTTGAAGAAGAGATAGCCTTTCAAAGATCCAAAGAATCTCAGATGGAGATTGACAATGCGACAATACCTTCTCCCCCTTCATCATTTCAGAGGGAGACATACATTATTCCGGCTGATCCAGTTGCTCTAGTTGATATGTTCAGAGATATTGCAGTAGGGCATAAAAGACCTACCTAGACTTACTTTGCAAGAGGCAGAGAAACTTACAAACCTCTCAAGGCACATCCCGAGAAAGTAAAAGAGATCTTCAAAGCTATCCTTCAGTCATGAGCCACCTTGTCTTAGAGAAGCCACAAGAGAACAGGTATGGCAAGATGCCATAACAAGAAGAATACCAGAATATCTTAAAGAATGATGCATAAGATATTATTCAGGAACCAGAAGGGAAGTCTATAGTAACTTCCAAGTTGATCTATAAGATCAAACATGCAGCTGATGGAAGTGTTTAGAAATACAAAACAAGATATATAGCCAGAGGTTTCTCACAAACAGAGGGAGCTGTCTATGATGAGACACTTGATCTAGTAAACCTGTTACACTTCCATCCATACTACCTTCCATGAGCTGGAAACTATATTAGATAGACAAATTCTTGATGAGTTTGGAGTACAGCTAGAGTATTGCTGATCCAAACCTATATCATTTCAGTGTTAATGACGAAGGCCTACTTTTTGGTAACTTATTCAGAAAGCCCTGCTGTTCTTGACTTCTGAATTCAAGATGAAGAATCTGAGTATGATGCACTACTTCTTGGGACAAGAAGTATGACAGAGGACCGATGAGATTTTTCCCGAGTCAAGGAAAATATACAGTGAAAATATTAAAGAAGTTCAGTATGATAGAATGCAAAATCCATCGTGATGGATTGAAAGAAGAAGATTGATGATGATTCAGACGACACTGATCCACAGCTGATTGGATCACTGATGTATCTGGTTAACACCAAATTTGATTCATGCCATGCAGTGAATGTGCTTAGTCATTTCATGAGTCAACCGAGACAGACTCACTAGACTACAACAAAACTTGTATTGAGATATATTCGAGGCACAGTTGAATATGGCCTGAGATATGCCTCCAGAGTCCAGTGTGAACTTGAAGTTGCAGGATATGCCGATTTAGATTGAGCAGAAAGTACAGTGGACCGGAAGAGAACATACGGTTGATTTTCTACTGTAAACTTTGCCATGGGTTCCTAATGCAGCAGGAAACAAAACTCTATGGCCTTAAGAACCATAGAGGCAGAGTATATAGCATCGAGCGTGCGAAGCAATATGGTTTCACAAGCTTCGGAGTCTTGACATATTTACTTGACCATGAGATGGATCCTATGATTATAACCAAGAGCCATGTGTAAAGCTCCTTGAGAACCCAGTGTTTCCTGATGGATTGAAACACGATGAGATGAAATATCCTTATATCAGAGATATGATGCAGAGGAAAATTGTACACATGCTGCATGCAGTACCTTCCTACACCTGAGCAGATTGCAGACATCTTCACCTAACTAATTTGGTGAAGAACGCCTTCCTAGTTGAGAGGGAGTATTGATGACTCCAACCAAGACAAAATTCAAAATACATCCGTGTGAGACTTGGCATGATGAAGAATGCCTCCCTAGTTGAGAGGGAATGTTGATGATTGCAGCTATGTGAGACATTCTCCAGCTTACAAACCTGTGAGATGTGGATCATTGCAGCTATGTGAGTCTTTCTCTCAGCTCACAAACCTAAGAGAAAGCCCCTAAGAAGGGTACGTGGTTCCTACCTAAGATAGAGCTGGAACGTAGAGATGACCTTCTCCATTCAGAGAGTCGAGAAGAACTCCAGATGATTATCCAGTGGGAAAGGCGATCTGTTGAGTTAGACGTGCCTGTGGCTGAGCACAAGGTGAACGTGTGAAATCCCAAAGTGCTGGGTGCATCGTCATGTGAACATAAATGAAGATGATGTATTAGCCTCCTCTAGGCAACAGAGTTGACGAGAAACTCCAGATGATTCTCCTGTGTGAGATAGTGGGAAAGAAGATCTATAGAGTGGATGTGCCTGTGGACGAGCACAGGTGAACATGTGAAGATCTGGTTCTTCTGTGTAATGCAGTGAGCCAGAGATATGGACATCCCTATGGATGTGCCCCTAGTGGATGAGCACTAGTGGGTGTATCAAATCACTTGCTATATTGTTCAAGGGTCAGACCTTCCTGTAACCCTAATTGTAATGTAAAGGGTATAGGTCGGCCCCACCTTAATGTAATTAGTAATAAATGTAAAAGATAATTAATTTGGTTAATATTAATTATAATGTGACTTAGAGAGGTCGGCCTTGTTGTGCCAATAGACACTTCTGTTGATAGGACAAGTCTAATGTAAGTAAAGGAAGATTCCCCATTGTGGAAACATATCTTTCATGTGAGTTTGGAAATTTCAGCAAGTGCAGTTCCTTGGGAAAAGTGCGCACCTCTCTTGGGTGCTAGTCTTCTAGGGTTTGAACACCCTCTTGTGTGCTAGGTTTTATCTTGGTGGTGAAGGTCTTTCTCTTGAAGAATATAGCAAAGGATTTGGATGGGTTTTCTTCCCTTGTTGAGAAGGGTTTCCTAGGATACTTCTTGTGTTCTTGTGCATGGTGCTTCTTGTGATCTTGGTTGCTGCAACATTTATGGTTATGGTTAAATGCTAAAAATGGAATGATCTTCATGCTTAACCTTATCTATTGAAAAATCAACAGACAATAATATTGGGGCAAATAATCACGATATTTGCGATGCTTTGAAATTATCGTGGGTCGATGAAAATTATCACCTTGCTAAAATTCCAACCGGTTTTTGGGTTATAAAATCGGTTTTTTGGGTTTTATTTGGTCATTTTGCAAACACTGCCTAGGGGGTTTGAGCTCTAATGGTATGGTAACCATTTTCTATCAAGCAAACAAGGGGAAATCCATAGATTTTGTTGCTATCGAGTAAGCATTTGTGGAGTGGGGATCTACTCCAATCTATCATATCCATTGAACAAGGTATGTAAACAAAATTATGCCCTCGTTTTCTTTGTTTTTCTAGATTTAGTATAGGGTTTGCAATGTCCATTAGATATACCTAGTTTTGCCCCTTTTTAATGCAGGATTTAACACTTATGTAGCTATGGTAGTTTAATTGTAGCATTTTTGAAGGTTTTTTGTGGATTTAGATTCTAAATTTCCCCCCTTTTTTGTCCCATAGGTTTACAAATTTAATCAGTGATTCACACATTTCAAAATGCCAAAGACATTGGACCCGATGTGGGAGTATGGTCTACCTTATGATGGCTATAATAGAATGAGGTTGAATTGCAAGTTATGTGGTATGGAAATGTTTGGCGGCATCAGTTGCTTGAAATACTACCTTGCCAAAATCCCAGGGAATGAAGTGGGGATTTGCCCAACATACCTCGAAAATTGTTCACATTGTAAATCAATCCATTTTTGCAATGGGTAGGAAGAGAGAGAAAAGAGAAGAACTCAGGCTTYAGCTTGCAAATAGATCTACAAGCATTTTAGGAGTGGGGGAATGCCAATCTTCGTGTTCACGTTCCACAATGCCTAGCCCTTCAACATCCTCACCTTTCTTTGTGTCRAGGTCAGTGCCTATGGGACAACCTTCTATTCGGTCGATGGTGAAAACAAAGGAGAAGGAGGAGGCCGACAATATTGAGGAAAAATGTTTCCCATGGAGTGACATACCATTCAACATTGCCAATAACCCATTTTGCCACTCCATGTTTTAAGCTGCTGCTATTGGTGTTCCAAGATACATGGGCCCTTCTTATAATGAATTAAGATGGCCTTTCCTTCAAGGGGAAAAGACCGATTGCACAAAGATATTGGGTTGAAATTAGTGCAGCTGCAAGAGCCATTCTCCTGGAAGATGGCATAAGACCCTAGCTATGGACTAGGGCCCCCAACACAATCCTGGGGTTTCTTGGTATGAGACCAAGCAGTGAGAGCCATGGCAAAAGACCCTTGTGAGGGCCCCTAGTAGATGACTAGGGTTCTTGGTCTAGGACCAAGCAGTAAGACACTAGATGTGTTCTAGGGCCCCTTGATGTTTTCTAGGGAATCCTTGCCCGGTGCTTGGATTGATCCTTGGATGTGTTCCTTGATGGTTGATATAAGTCCCTAGATGTGTTCTAGGGCCCCTGGATGTGTTCCAGGGAACCCTTGCTTAATGCATGGGTTGATCCTTGGTCTTGTACCTTGGTGGATAAGACCCTAGATGTGTTCTAAGGAAACCTGGTCTTTGACCAGATAGATCTTGGTGTAATACCAAGTTGTGTTGATGTGTGATCCTCTTCCTCTCTCCCGGGATGGTCCATGAGACCCAGGAGTGCCTATAAAGATGGACATGACCACATTGTTGATGTACCCTCTTATGCAGTGACGATAAAGTTTATAGGTCTCTATGAGACTCATGTGGACATGTTTTGCCATTATGGACCCCCCCTTGACTTTGTCCTAACAGGTACCCCCTTGTTGTTTTGCTTTCCCTCTTGTTTTATGTGATTGGGGTTTTACTTTATGTGATTGGGGTTTTATTTTATGAGATTGGGGTTTTATGTGTTTAGGGTTTTTATAATTTATATTAATATTAATTGACATATTAATTAATATTTATATTAATTAAATGTGAATATTTAATTTTATTATATCTACCCTAACCCCTCTCCCTAACTATAAATCAGACCCTACCCTATTGCATTTTGACTCACACTCTCCTCTCTCTCCTTGCTGCGGCTACCTCAGTGACTACTCTCTGTTGGTGCGGCCTCTCTTTTGGTTATCAGTTTCAGATCTGAGATTTCTGTGTTGGCTGGAAGCTTCTCCTTTGGGGTCTACTGATGTATGATTGTTGGATCTGCTTCTTCTGAGTTGTGAGGTGCCTCCTAAGAGCTGCCGGTCCTGTCCTCTTGCACAAAAGTGTCCTCATTAGCTGCCAGACCTATTCTTGTGGGTGTCGGATCTCCCTTTAAGGCCACAGACCCGAGTACAGGTGCCGCGACCTCCTTTTGGGCTCTCTCCTTTACTATGTGAAGGTTGCGGATCCTTCTTCTGGCTGCCGCATGGTGTGCTGAGGTCCCTGTGGGGGGTTTTCTACTTGCTGTCTAGTTTTTTCTGAGTTGAGGGTTTGTTGTTTGCTTGTGGAGGGTCTGCTAACTTGTTGTTCAGTTTCATTCCTGTGCTATATCACTGTTTTGTGGAGGGTTTTTCTTCTAGGGTTATTACTGTTATCTACTTGGAAGTCTTTGGTATTATTGCTGTTTCTTTTAGGGGTCTCTATCTTTGGCAGAATTGTCCTACAATCCACATTGACAGAGATCAAACCCTAGAGGTTTGATCCATGAACCTAAACTAAATTCTGAGCATATTTACAGAGGCATACATCCACACATGTGACAGGTACATCTATTATTGAATCAGGAGCTAAGCTAAAAGTTTATTTTTTATACTCATAAATCTTGTTTGTTTCCAGATTTGTTTATATCTCTTCTTCTTTATGTTGATCTAGTGAACAGAAAAATCTTAAAGCATTTTGTTTTTCAATTTTCCCTAATTCTGACAGCTGAGCTGAGGGAATCATGGGAGATTACATGATGCACCGTTATGCCAGATAGTTGGACAGATGGGAAGGGAAGGAGCATTCTCAACTTCTTGGTTAATTGTCCCAGGGGGACAATGTTTATCAAATCTATTGATGCATCTATGCATATGTTAAAGATGCACAATTATTATGTGAGTTGTTGGATAATTTCATCTAGTAGATAGGTCTGCAGTATGTTGTCCAAGTCTTTATGGACAATGCTGCCAATTATGTTGCTACTGGCAAGTTGCTCATGGAGAGGCATCAGAGCCTATATTGGACTCCTGTGCTGTCCATTGCATTGATTTGATGCTAGAGGATATGGGAAAAATTCCTTGGATCAAGGAAACTGTTGAGTCAGCTCAGAGTGTTGCAATATATATATATATATATATATAATCATAGATATGTTCTTACACTCATGAGACAGTTCTCAGGGAACAAATGTTAATTTACTCTAAATCAATTAGCTAAGTAAATTGATCAGATCTAAATACTTTGCTGAAATAATTAACTCTTGCATGCAGCGAAAAATGAGAAAAGCAATCACACACAGTATGCATTTTTTCTTCTCTTCCAAATCAGTGCTTCATTCAAATAACTTCGGAACCTACAAGAGCTCCCCTCATAGGGAAAATGGCTCTGAGAATTAAAACCACAAACACAACCTGATAAATTACAGTGTTTTGATTTGCGTGCTGCTGATCACTGAGGCTNATCAGATCTAAATACTTTGCTGAAATAATTAACTCTTGCATGCAGCGAAAAATGAGAAAAGAAATCACACACAGTATGCATTTTTTCTTCTCTTCCAAATCAGTGCTTCATTCAAATAACTTCGGAACCTACAAGAGCTCCCCTCATAGGGAAAATGGCTCTGAGAATTAAAACCACAAACACAACCTGATAAATTACAGTGTTTTGATTTGCGTGCTGCTGATCACTGAGGCTATCCGTACGGATCTATGCGACCAATTTGCTGCGGTAATAAATTTCTGCAGCTCTCACATGCTGCCTCGAAATCTCTACTTCCTCGAAATTCGAGCTACATCGAAATCTGTGTTGCCTCGATTTTTCTGTTGCCTCAAAATCCATGTTGCCTCAATTTTCATGTTTCCTCGAAATCCATGCTACCTCGAAATACATGGTGTACTTGTCCCTCTTCCTCACCAATGTTGGAAAAATCAGATCTGATTTTTCCTCTCCTTCACCTTAGATGACTTGTGAAAATGAATTCTCCTTGTGTCTTTTTCCTTTATCCTTTCTGTCTTTTGTATTTTTGACTTGAGCCATTTACCTAATATCAACGGTCAAGATTAGATCGTGAGATCAACGACTCTCTTTTAATTAAATCATTAAGTGACTTTAACTTAGTCAATTTATCAATTAAAAGTCACTTTAATAAAAAATAATTCACTTTATTAATAAATTAATAAAGTGAATTTTAGGAAAGGTATAAGATATATTTAATGATGATTTCCACATGTAGACACCCTTACCGAAATACTTGTTTGAGCTACAAACACTAACACTCCCTCTTAGCGAGGAAGGAATTCTCCACCACTCCAAGCTTGTCTCTGAGGAAGAGGAACTTGCCCTTGACCAAAGGCTTGGTGAAAATGTCTGCCAATTGCTCCTATGTAGGAATATATTGGAATTGAACTGCTCCCTTCTACACCCTATCTCTCATGAAGTGGTACTTGATCTCACTGTGCTTTGACCTGTCATGAAACACTAGATTCTCTGAGAGTTTGATGCAACTCTGGTTATCACAGTGGATAACTGTCGGCTCAAGCTCTTGACCAAAGAATCTTGTGAGTAGCGTGCAAAGTCAGATGGATTTACAACTAGCTAGACTGCCATGTACTTTGCCTCTGCTGAACTCAGTGCTATTGAAGTCTTCTTACTGTTGAACTAGGAAATGACTGCTGACCCCAAACTTAAGCAACACCTAGAAGTGCTCCTTCGAGCTGTACCACTACTTGACCAATCTAAATCAGAGAACCCCTGCAACCTCACACCATCTCCACCAAGGGATTGCAATCCATATCCTACTATGCCCTGCAAGTATCTGAGCACGTGCTTTGTTGCCACCCAGTGAACCTCCCTCGGCTCCACCATGAACTGGCTCAAGGTATTAACAACAAAGCAGATATCTGGTTGAGTGTTGACCAGATACATCAACGAGCCAATTAACTTCTTGTATTGTCTGGAGTCTTCCAACTCTGAAGCTGAAGAATCAATCTTCTTCAGGTTGGTCACCATCGGAGTGGCCATCGGTCTGCTACCCCACATCCTGAATCTCGTGAGGATCTCTGAAGTGTACTTTCCCTATCTGTGGAAGATCTTGCCCGATCGCTGCCAAACCTCAAGTCCCATAAAATAATGCATCGGCCTGATATCCTTCATCTCAAATTTTGATGCTAGATTTGACTTGCAATCTGCAATCAAACTCTCTGCACCTATCAGAATGAGATCATCCACATACAACACCAAGATGAGGATCTAAGATCCAACCAACAAGAAGTATAGGTCAGTATCTGCCTCACTCTTGGTGAAGCCCATGTCCTGCAGATAACTGTCGATCCTGGAGTACCAGGCCCTGGGTGCCTGTTTGAGTCCATACAGGGATTTCTTAAGCCTGCATACATGTGTCTCCCTGTTATGGACCTCAAACCCCTTTGGTTACTCAATGTAGACCTCTTCCTTAATGATGCCATTGAGGAAGGCGGTCTTCACATCCATCTGATGAATGCTCCAACCCATCTCAGAAGCTATAGACATAACTGCTCGAATAGAGGAGTATCTGGCTACAGGAGCAAAAGTCTCCTCGTAGTCTACTCCCTCTCTCTAAGAAAACCCACGAGCCACAAATTTGGCCTTGTACTTCTCCACATTGCCATTTGCTGCATGCTTTACCTTTTAAAGCCACCTAGAAGTCACAACTGACTTCCCCTATGGTCTTGACACAATCTCCCAGACATCATTCCTCATGATGGAGTTGTGCTCCTCCACCATGGCATCTCTCCACACTTGCTGGCTGGATGCTTCCTTAAAGTTGGAGGGTTCTGAGTCTATGATGTTGGTCATCAAAGCCATATACTGCGAAAATTTCCGCGGAAGTCTACTATCCCTGAATGTGGACCTGGGAGGCTCAAAATGCTCCCAAGCATCTCGCAAGATCTGCTCAAATCACCTTGGCCTCCTGACTGAAGTCGAAGGGGTTGACTAGTCCTCCAGCTCCACTGGAGTTTGGTTCCCTGCACTAGAAGTCTCTGCTCTTGACTCATCCTTTGGGCCCACCTCCTGTGGCCCCTCTGCAACTGCATGTAGGTCTTGAGATTTCCTAGATGCCAAGTTCTCCTCAAACTTGACATCTCGGCTCACCACTGTCTTGCGTTGATTTGGCAAGAACACTTTGTAGGTCTTCGAATCCTCATTGTGCCCCACCAAAATGCCCCTCTCCCTTGAGGGTTGCAACTTTGTCTTCTTCTCCATAAGAATGTGGATGTAGACTGGACAACCAAAAATCCCGAGATGTCCTATCTCAAGTCTGCTGCCTATGAATGCCTCCTTTGGTGTTTTACCCTCCAGTATCTGGTGTGGGCTCTTGTTCGACAAATACAAAACTGTATTGCAGGCCTTTGCACACAGAAAAATAGGTAAACTTTGGTCATGCATCATGGCCTTCACCGCACTGATGATAGACCTGCTCTTCCTCTCTGCAACCCCATTCTGCTGTAGGTTGTAGGCCATTGTCTTCTCCCTCTTGATCCCTGTCTCCTTGCATAAATTAGTGAACTCTGTAGAGGTGAGCTCACCCTCGTTATCTGTCCTCAATACCTTGATCTCCCCTCCTGTCATGTTCTCTACCCGAGCTTTGAAAGCTCGAAAGTTACTGAAGACCTCATCCTTGGTCTTCATGAAGTAGATCCAGGTCTTCCTGTAGAAGTCATCATTGAAGGCCACATAGTAGGATGCACCCTTCATTGAAGCTACTAACATAGGCCCACCAACGTCTGAATGGATCAGATCCAAGATGCCCTTGGATCGAGTTTCACTGCTAAGAAAGGATGCTTTGACATTCTTGCCAAGTGCACAGCCTTTGCACACCCCCTGCTGCTCCAGACTGAATTCTGGGAGCCTAGTGACCATCTGCCTCAGTAATGATAGAGCTCTGTGATGGAGATGACCCATCCTCTTGTGCCACAGATCACACAAGCTCTCACTGGTGTGCAATAATGTCTATGTAGGCTGGCCCTGAAGTCTATAAAGGTTTCCATCTTGGACTCCAATCCTCTCAGTAGTGTCTGGACTGGCTCCCTTTAGGCGAATGAACATCTGCCCCCTCCGGAAGTTAACCTCATAACCTTTGTCCTCAATGATTGAGATGGAAAACAAGTTCTTCCTCCTGCGCATCAAAGGATCCTCCTCACTCGAGCTCGAATTGCACTGTCCCTTGACCCCGCACTGCATACTTGGTATTATCGCCAAGTTGTGTGTCTAGATCTGAGTCATCCTCTGAAAAACTGCTTAACAACTCTCTAGCCTCTGTCATGTGGTAGGATGTGCCACTGTCCAAGTACCATGCACCGCTAGGAGTAGTGCTCGTAGAAAGAGAACATACGAATGCACAATCATTCTTGAACTTTGATGCAAGTTCGCTCAACTGTGTCTCTACCGCTGCTGCAACTGTCTACGGCTTCCCTTTGCCTATCTTTCTCTGTGGACACTGAGAAGCAAAATGGCCATTCTTATGGAAGATATAGCATTTGACCTTGCTCATATCTCTCTTCTGCACAGATTGTTGTCCCTCTCCTTGATTGTCAACCCTCTTGACAACTTTCCCTTTGCCTTTCTTTGTCTTGCTAACAACGACTAAGTTATYATCTGCTGCACCTCCTCCCTGCTTGCCAGATCTTGACTCTCCACGAGTCTCCTCCTGAATGCAGTCATCCCAAAGTCTCTCCTAGTTGGGAAGTTTCTCTCTAGCACATATGGCCATGATGAATGGTTCTCATGCCTTGGAGAGCCCATTTAGAGCAACATTTACTAACTTTGCATCTAGGATTATCTCTCCCAGAGCTGCAAGCTGGTCACGGATCTGTGTGATCCTCATAAGGCAATTGGTTACATTGTTTGAGGTGGACATTCTGCATTCTCTGAGTTTGGTTTCGAGGATCATCTTTCGACTCATATTGTCACTTTGAAAGAATGACATAAGGGCATCAAGCATCTCCTTAGATCTGGACTTTTCTGCAACATGTGGGATAAGATGATCCTTGATGGCTTCAAGGATCACCCTCTACACCTTTATATTCTTCTTATCCCATGGTGCCTGCATTGATGGGCCTACCATTACTGGCGTACCCCCTGAGGTATGCGCTGGAGCTGGAGGGTTGGTAACGACTTCCCACAAGTCCTGTTCCTTCAAGATCACTGAGATTCTTGCTTTCCAAGGCAAGAAGTTGGAAGCCCCATCTAGTTGACCTTCACATTGGTTACTGACATGTTTGATTTGAGCTTTGTCCTTTAACCTGCTGAAGTAATCTGCATTGAATACAATAGATCTGCTTTTCTCTTAGAGCAAGAGCTTCGATACCATGTTAATTTACTCTTAATCAACTAGCTAAGTAAACAGATCAGATCTAAATACTTTGCTGAAATAATTAACTCTTGCATGCAACAAAAAACGAGAAAAGCAATCTCACACAGTATACAATTTTTCTGCTCTTCCAAATCGGTTCTTCATTCAAATAACTTTAGAACCTACAAGAGCTCCCCTCATAGGGAAAATGACTCTGAGAAATAAAACCAGAAACACCTTGCAAACTTGATAAATTACAATGCCTTGATCTGCGTTCTACTGATCACTAAGGCTGTCCGTATGGATCTGTATGACCAATTTGCTGCTGTAATGAATTTATGCAGTGTTGAAATTAATGCAGCTGCAAGAGCCATTCTCCAGAGGATGGAAAAGACCTTAGCTGTAGAATAGGCCCCCCAGCACACTCCTGGGGTTTCTTGGTATGAGACCAAGTAGTGAGAGCCATGGCAAAGACCCTTGTGAGGGCCCCCAGTAGATGACTGGGGTTCTTGGTCTAGAACCAAGCAGAAAGACCCTTGTGAGGGCCTCGAGTAGATGACTGGGGTTCTTGGTCTAGAACCAAGCAACAAGACCCTTGTGAGGGACCCAGTAGGTTACTGGGGTGCTTGGTCTTGGACCAAGCTAGTAAGTCCCTAGATGTGTCTAGGGCCCCTAGATGTGTTCTAGGGAATCCTTAATTAGTGCTTGGATTGATCCTTGGATATATTCCTTGGTGGTTGAGATAAGTCAATAGATATGTCTAGGGCCCCTGGACGTGTTCCAGGGAACCCTTGCTTAATGCATGGGTTGATCCTTGGTCTTGTAGCTTGGTGGATAAGACCCTAGATGTGTTCTAGGGCCCCCAGATGTGTTCTGGGGCAACCTGGTTCCTGACAAGGTAGATCTTGGTGTAATACCAAGATGTGTTGATGTGTGATCCTCTTCTTCTCTCTTGGGATGTATCTAGGAGTGTCTATGAAGATGGACCTGATCACATTGTTGATGTACCCCCTTATGTAGTGATGATAAAGTTTATAGGTCTCTATAAGATTCATGTGGACATGTTTTGCCATTATGTAACTCCCCTTGACTTTGTCTTAAAAGGTAACCCTTTGTTGTTTGCTTTCACTCTTGTTTTATGTGATGGGGATTTTATTTATGGGATTAGGGTTTTATTTATGTGATTAAGGTTTTAATTAAATATTAATTAATATTTATATTAATTAAATGTCAATAATTAAATATAATTCTAATTACCCTAACCCCTCTCCCTAACTATAATTAGACCCTACCCTTTGTATTTTGTGATTTACACTCACTCTCCCATCTCCCCTCTCTCCTTGCTGCGGCTACCTCAGTGACACTTCTCCCTTGTTATTAGTTGCAGATCTAGTTGGCTGGAAGCTTCTTCATAGGATTTGTTGATGTGTGTATGATGGATCTGCCTCTTCTAAACTAGGAGGTGTCTACTAGAGCTGCCAGATTTGCCTTCTAGGGCTGCCGGACCTGATCTCTTGCACAGAGTTGCCTCCCTTCAGCTGACGGGCCTGTTCTGTGGGTGCCAGATCCTTCCTTTGGGCCACAGACTTGTGTGGAGGTGTCGCAACCCCTATCTGGGCCCTCTCCTTTGCTGGTAGGACTACCTTCTAGCTGCCGTGTGGTGTGCAGAGGTCACTGTGTGGAGTTTTCCCTCTTGCTATCCAGTTTTTCTAAGTGAAAAAATGCCTGTGGAGGGTTTGACTCTTATATTCAAATCTCAGTCTTGTGTTAGTTTATGGAGGGTTTAATTCTTATATCTGATCTGAGTTGGTGTTTGCCTATGGATGATTTGACACTTATTCCAGATCTGATCTTGTGTTTGTTTATGGAGGGTTTAATTCTTATATCAGATCTGAGTCTTGTGGTTGCTAATGGAGGGTTTTAATTCTTATATTCAGATCTGAGTTTGTGTTTGCCTATGGATGATTTGACACCTATTCCAGATCTGATTTTGTGTTTGTTTATGGAGGGTTTGACATTTGTATTCCAGATCTGAGGGTTCTCTTACTTACTGTCCAGATCTGAGTGTTCTCTTATGATCTGAGTGTTCCCTTATATTCAATCTCTTGCTGTCCTAATTTGAGGGTTCTCTTGTGATTGATTTCCGTGCTTTGTTATCATTGTTTATTGGAGGGTTTTCCTATTGATTTCTGTGCTGATGTGTGTATGCTGGATCTGCCTCTTCTGAACTGGGAGGTGTCTACTAGAGCTGCCGGATTTTCCTTCTAGGGCTGCCGGACCTTATCTCCTGCACAGAGCTGCCTCCCTTCAGCCGACGGGCCTGTTCTGTGGGTGCTGGATCCTTCCTTTGGGCCACAGACTTGTGTGGAGGTGTCGCAGCCCCTATCTGGGCCCTCTCCTTTGCTGGTAGGACTACCTTCTGGCTGTCGTGTGGTGTGCAGAGGTCACTGTGTGGAGTTTTCCCTCTTGCTGTCCAGTTTTTCTAAGTGAAGAAATGCCTATGGAGGGTTTGACTCTTATATTCAGATCTGAGTCTTGTGTTAGTTTATTGAGGGTTTAATTCTTACATCAGATCTGAGTTGGTGTTTGCCTATGGTTGATTTGACACTTATTCCAGGTCTGATCTTGTGTTTGTTTATGGAGGGTTTAATTCTTATATCAGATCTGAGTCTTGTGGTTGCTAATGGAGGGTTTTAGTTCTTATATTCAGATCTGAGTTTGTGTTTGCCTATGGATGATTTGACACTTATTCCAGATCTGATTTTGTGTTTGTTTATGGAGGGTTTGGCATTTGTATTCCAGATCTGAGGGTTCTCTTACTTACTGTCTAGATCTGAGTGTTCTCTTATGATCCGAGTGTTCCCTTATATTCAATCTCTTGCTGTCCTAATCTGAGGGTTCTCTTTTGATTGATTTCCGTGCTGTGTTATCACTGTTTATTGGAGGGTTTTCCTATTGGGGTTATTTTCTTTTACGACTTTGGATTTTTTATTGCTTCCATTGGGGTTTCTGTCCCACAGTTCTTTTGACTAAG
The DNA here is from genome assembly GCA_032191745.1 of Picea mariana. Lineage (NCBI taxonomy): Eukaryota > Viridiplantae > Streptophyta > Pinopsida > Pinales > Pinaceae > Picea > Picea mariana. The sequence goes on from JASDQU010736088.1 coordinate 171,706, forward strand.
ATCAAACCCAAGAGGTTTGATCCATTAACCTAAACTTCATCTGAGCATATTTGCAGAGGTATACATCTACATATGTGACAGGTACACCTCTCATTGATTCTGGAGGTAAGCTATAGTTTATTTTGTACTCAGAAATATTGTTTGTTTCAGATCTGTTTATCTTCTATGCTGATCTAGTGGATATAAAAGTTTTAAAAGTACATTGTTTTTCTATTTTCCCTATTTCTAACATGGTTTCAGAGCATAGGGCGTAAAAGGAGCTCAAGAGTTGCAGACTTGAGCATGCGTAGATCCACTTCTTAGGGTGTACAGATCAGCAAATTCAAGTTGCTCTGTTCTTAATTTTTTAAAGAGAGTACTTGTAAGGGCACCTAGTTTTAGTTCTTGATTTTTCTTTCTGAAGGTGGTCATTGTCTTCAGTTTCTACTTTTTGTGCTTAGTGGTGGACACATGGAGTGCTATGTGCAACATGGGCCCTTGATCCAAGAAAGGTAAAATAGTTTAGTAAATAACCTTCTTTTAATTCAATGTTGTGTTTTGTCATAATTGCCTCTGATAACACTTATATTATAAGCAGTGTATTTCTTGATATCTTCATAGTGAACAACTCTAACAGCCATGGGTTTACCCAGTGGTTTGTGTAGTCCAGAAGCATTGATTTTGTAAGGGATATTGTAGCACCGAGGGATATTGTGTCACTAGTCTGTAGGTGCACAAAGATTCTTGCAAGAAATGAATTCAAGTCAAAACTGTTTTATGATTGTAACTGTAACAATATATCTTCAACGGTTTAAAACTGTGCAAATGACTCCACCATTGAGATGGAGTGGATTACACACCCAATTCAAGGATTGATTCTACCTTGAATTACTCTCTACTGATGGATACTTCCACAACCAGTTATAGCATTTGTTTCCTTATCTATTGAAAGATATAGGATACCACCAGCCATTGGTTAAACTTGTTGCCCTCATCTTTAATGTACTTATGATAGTTGAGTGTGAACAGTACAAATGCTGTAGTTAAGTCTTAACAACAAACCTTTAATTATCAATGACAGAAATATAGAAGCTCCTCACAGTTGGTCTCTTTAGATTGCTTAAGGGGAGATTGATACGTTTTCTGTTGAGACATTCATTGGGTACTTAGCCTCAAATGGTTCTGGTTGTAGAAGAGAATAGATGATCTCTGTACTCCTGTTGAATGGTTTGCATGTTTAATCATCCTYGATGAAATTAAATCCACCAGAAAAGCAACCAAAATCTCTCTAYTGTTATTCTTGACAGATGGCAATTTTTGTTGTTTGAGAATAACATCTCAATAGAAGATAGTCATATTTAATTTATTTCCTTTTCTAATATGGATACTAGGGTGTTGATTCAAGATTTAGAATCTGTAGGCATTGACTCAAAATTTAATTGCCTACAATGTTAATAATCATGTTATTAACATAATGTTGTTTAGAAAAGGTCTAAAAGATTGGGCTCAGCCAAGGATAGTGAAAGACCATCTTATTGTACACTTGTGGGATGCAATTTTGGATGCCAAAGTAAACGTGTCTGGATTATTGGTGGAGTGACCAATGTTAGTTAAGAGAGATTTCCTGTTAGGAGAATCTGGAGACTAGTGTTCTTTAATTTTTGGTGGATCCTTGGTTTTCTGTTATAGATCGTGTTCAAGATCATCTTGATCAGTTTTAAGTAACTTTGATCAGGAACCAAAACTCTTATAAAACGAGTCCTGCATAGACATTAAGCTAGTAGGACAGTTACTTGAACTTCAGTTACTGCATACACAAAGATGCCCTAGATAACTTCAGCTGGTGGCAGGCTGCAAAGCACATGTGTGTCTTTAGACCAAGCTAATTTCTCAATAAGGCTACTTGTCTTGCAGTTTGTGAGGTCACATGACAGAAGCATAACCTGGTAAAAGTTTGACTCAGCTTTTCATATTAAACTTGGTACCAACACCAAGTACATCCTGCAGAGACATGACACCAGATCAGAGTCATAGGATTTTATGAGATTCAGAGGGAGCAATCCCTGCATGTGAGTTAGACCATCACCTGTAGCAGATGGCAGTATTGAGGTTAAATTTGTGACTCGTGACTTCTCTCAGAAAGAAAGGATTATCTATGACGAGATCCTTACTTTCTTCAGGATCTTTATCTCTCTTGCCACAATTTTAGATTTGGAAAACTTCACCAGATAGATGTTAAGACTGTTTTAACGGTGAAGTTGAGCAAGAGGCTATCCATGGGAAGAATCCCATAGATTGTAGCAAGAGGCTATCCATGGGAAGAATCCCATAGATTGTAGCAAGCTAGCTCTGAGAGCTTGGTATGGAAGAATTGATAGTTTCTCTAAGGAGTCTTGGGTTCACCAAGAGTATTGCAGATCCCAATCTTTATATAAAGATTGTACATAATCATTCTGTTATCTTAGGATGATCTGTTCCTTACAGGAAAGGAAATTTTGATAGCTCAGACTAAGAGGGAGCTTTTCAACAGAAGTTGAAATGAAAGACTTGGGTCTTTTGCATTATTTTCTGAGCTTAGAGGTGTGGTAGAAACCAGGGGAGATGTTTCTCTCACAAGAGCAAGTATGCAGTTGATATGCTCCACAGACTTGGCATGTTAGATTGTAAGCCCATATCCACACCGATGATTTCTAAACTAAAGAAGTTACAAGATCAAGCTACAATTTCAGATCCGGAAGACCTCTTTGAGTCCTTGATGTATCTTATACATACCAGACCGAATATTTATCATGCAGTGAATGCTGTTGAAATAATGTAACTGCGAAGAGCATTCTTATTATTTTGTTATTGGATTAAATCCCCATTGTGGATTAATCATGTCATTATTATTATTTTTATTATTAGATTAATCCCCATTGAGGATTAATCAAGTCGGTAATTGTATAAGGACCAAATCCCCTTTTGCGGATTGGTC
>JASDQU010736088.1:182146-197338 GCA_032191745.1 Picea mariana
CCCGAAAACCGCCATCATCATCTTCAACAACATCATCCCCCTCATCAAGTTCATCAATTCTATCCTCCTCGTCAAAGCCATCAAAATCCTCCATTTCGTTATTCCCTGCATCTTCATCTCCACCATTGTCATCCTCTTCTTCTGCATCATCAAATTTTTCCTTCTGATCAATTTCCCAATTCTCACCATTTTCACCTCTGAAACTCCCACTGCCATCCTCACCACCAGTCCTAACACCAAGCTGCTCCGAACCATCCAAAACCCTATCTTTCCCATCTGTACCCCGACTTATTAACTCCTTCCTGGAAACGGGAAATTTATTTACCTGGACTGATTTAACGTTTTTCTTCGATTCGTTTCCTTCGGCGCCGAGCCTGATATGAAGCAGAGATACAGAGAGCAAGAGAAGAAAGACGGCCAGGAGCACGCAGAGGTTAGATTTCCAGCGGGATTTGGCCATGGTGGGCTTGAATATCCGCGGCCGGGCCCTCGTGTGGATTTTCTTCAGCATCTTCTATTCTAAAGTTCGAATTTGATATAGCCAGATCGGTGGAAGTCAGACGGGAGGAGCTGCCATGGCGGTGGGAGAATATTTGTTACAGGCAGAGAGCTACTGACACCCAAATGATTTAACAGCTATGCCTAGGGATTGATTTGGGTCTGGAGATTTTTATGATTCTTTGTTTCCCAATGTAGGCCAGAAATGCACTTGAGTATTGGAGAACACAGTGATAAAGTCGGTAACTTTGTCAAATATGTAACTGTCCATGTTAACCCTCTTCTCCTATGCTCCCCGAAATAAAAATTTAAATCGGATTTAGAGATTTTATTTTTTTTTAAGGATGGAAATATCGAAAGGAGGTTTTCGTTAACGAGATGGTTAATTATAATTAGAATTATATTATTAGAAATTTGGTATGATTTTTGTTATCATTTGAAAATGGTGTAAATTTGTGTATTTTGAAAAGAAATGGAATAAATTTTAACATTAAAAAAAAATAAAAGTAATAACAAAAAATGAATTTATAAGGTAAATATTACAATTAAAATATCAATTATTCACATAAATAATATTATTTTGATTATTAATTTAAATTATATAAAAGCTAATCAAAAAGAAATTTAAATAAAAGTGAAAATAAAATAAAAAAAATAAATAATATTATTTTGATTATTAATTCAAATTATATAAAAATTAACTAAAAGAAATCAAATAAAAAATAAATAATATTATTTTGATTATTAATTCAAATTATATAAAAGTTAACTAAAAAAAATTAAAATAAAAATGAAAATAAAATAAAAAATAAATATAAATAAAAATAAAAGTAAAAGTGTAAATGTAAATGAATAGATTGTTAAATAATATTTTGATTATTAATTAACTTAACTCATATAAAGGTAAAAAAAAACTCAAATAAAAGTGAAAAAAAAAAGAAGAATCCAATAAAAGTGTAAATAAAAATTCGTAGATTGTTACTTATAATTACTTAAATTTTTATTATCAATGAAATTTTAACTTTCTAATTACGTCGAAAGGCGTATACCTATTGGTAATGGGCACAATTAATTATCTTTTAATTCAAAATTCTGATCTGATGGCTAACAATTAAAGATGCTAGAATATTCTTAGTCATCCTCCCAAATCAATGAATGTGATTTACTCTTCATAATCTCCTTGTATTTTTGAATGCATCYGTTACCCTGTTTACTTTTTAACATTTACCTAATCATATTAAAAAATTACTATAGCACTATATGATTGCCACGTTTAAATGATTAGCRTTTAACATTACCACGTTTAAATTATTAACCAGGAATTTCTTCATGAGTCCCTGTRTTTTCCTCAGACGTTTTAGCAGTCTGCACGTTTCATATGCCTTTCGGCGTTCATCAGTCACAATTATRTGACTGTGCTAGTTTAATTATCTATTAGTATTTATTGCTCTCCACATATCCACATGGATCTAAAATTGTGAAATTAATTTATTTTCAATTAATATAATCTGATTTTGTAATTGATAACATTTTTTTTTTTTTTAAAGAAAAATGAATAGATTATCCAAGAGACACTTGGGAGAATTCCATTTACATTAAAAATGTGTTTGTTTTATGATATGATCCAACAAGCAACATTTGTTATAAAAATTGGGTCAAATCTATAAATGGGCAAAATCTCACTTCACACAATTTCATATTTAAAAACCGAGATTATAATAAACTTTATTAATGAAGAGTCTTAAAAGAGAGAAGAAGTATTGAATTGGTTTTTACTTTTGTTTTGCTTAAATAGCGTGGAATTGAAATTTTCATTTGGATTTGGAAGAAAAGCAAAGAGATTTATTGGTAGACTCATGTTGGCTATGTAAGCATATCACCAACATGACAAGGGTGTAAACTTAGACCAATTATAAGTACTACTTCCATTATTACTATTTGTTAGGAGATTTATTTGGTAGGAAGGAGAGAAATTGATAAATGTTGGCTATGTAAGCATATCACCAACATGACAAGGGTGTAAACTTAGACCAATTATAAGTACTACTTCCATTATTACTATTTGTTAGGAGATTTATTTGGTAGGAAGGAGAGAAATTGATAAATGGGATCATATGGGATGATATTAATAAAAAAAAAACCCAAACGAAAAATAAGTTGTTAATGCATTTTTAGGCATCTTGCTTCACATTGAGAATTATATAGCCTACGATTTCTCCAAAATTACAAATAGCAATAAGGAATCATATAATTTTTTATCTTGGAGAGTTTTTGGTAGCAAAAAGCCAATTGTTTTCATCTACCCTTCATATTTTGAAAAAGACCAATAATGTTAGTTGGCAAGGTTGAAGCACTAAGCAAGAAGGTTAAGGACACGTCCTTTTCTTTCCTCCCATGCATCACATTTTTCTTGTCAATTTAAAGGCATCCTCTCCTTCACAAACTTAAGGATAAATATTGTGAATATCATTAGAAAGCAAGCTCTTATGTTGACAATATGAGTTCTACTTGTTGCAATTGATTCACTAAGGCAAATTGATAACAATAGATTTATTAATTCCATAGAGACATGGGTGTTGCTAATATTGTTTTCACTATCACAAGTCTCTTTCATCCAATCTAGAATAAATTGCATGCACTCAACACAGATTGAGAATGGGATCAATTCATCCATGGATGATCTCCCTTGTTGTCATAAAAAGTCACCAAACATGAATAAGAAGCATCATGAACTCACTCTAATGAATAAATTGCAATGAATAGAAAGAATTTGACTTCTTTTCATAGCGAGCTTCTTATAATGAATGGATAGCACATGTTGTGACATTGGTAGCTCCTAAGTTTGTCTTGTGTTACATATGAGTTTCTTATTTTTGATCATATGGTTGAAGTGTATCGTAGTGCTAATCAAAAGGAGTGTTTGACGAGGGTAATCTTAGAGTAACTACAACCACTGCAAGGAGGTGTTGTTTAATCATGTAGGAAACTTTTCCCAAGTTGTTTAAATCTGACATAGAAAAACTCACTATGATTGATCCACACCTTTGTTCATTTTTTTTGGACGATCTAGGTGTTTATTCATAATTGTGGAAAACTTGTAAGGGCATCATTCCACCATGCGTGGAGCTTTGATCATGATGGAACTTTGATCATACCTAAAATTTCCATTAATTTCATGTCAAATGTATCACTAAAATGAGGGTCTTTTCTACATGATTAAATGGAGGGCGAGTGAATATGAAAAGTGGTTATCAAAAGTCATAAATTACCCGCCAGCTATCATGTGGGCCATACCATTCAACGGATCCAGGGTCCTTTTGCAACGATCAGCCACCATGTTGAATGCTGAAAAAGCGTATCTGAACTAATCAACCAAACATTTGGACTTGACCCTGACACCTCCATGAGTCCAAAGGATCGGAGGAAGGTGGCTTTGCCAATCCACCTATAACCCTAAGCCCAAGTTAATTATATTTCTTGTCCACACTACGATTGATTTAGCAATAATAAATAAGTGTGGGAGTTTAAATGTTTCCATTATAAAAAATAAAAATAAAAGATAAAAGGGCTTATATTTAGGCATTTTGGAATGGTCTCTTATTAGTCCCTACCGGAGGGACTATAGCAATGAGTTCATCGCTGATTTAGTATTAGTTTAATTTTGACTTTTTAATATTTTGCAATCTATAATGTTTAACTTAGTAAAATGTATATATATATATATATATTTTAAATAACAAAAATACATATTTTTTAAAATCTTATTGGCTAATAAGTTTCAAGCGTTATTGTTGGCTTCACTTTTTTCAATGTTATAGTTAATGGTTAATTAAAAGGAGCATACAAAAATAGACATTTGGCCATTTTTCGTAGGCTAAATTCCTGAGTGTGAAAAGCCTTACTCTCGATCTAACCGCTGAGACACGTTGGCGTGGAGTTCAGGGAGTTTGTGTCACATCATTTTATGTGTTATGTTTCCATTTACTGCCCCAAAGTCATACAAAGTACATTATGTGTATTCTAACCATTACTCGTACACATTGATTTATTCAATAGACAAGGTATTATTATATTTCTAAGAATGGTATTTAAATTCACATTTAAATATTAAATGGTATTATTTTTTATGCGATTTTATATATGTTTTTTACAAGGTTATATATATATTATTTTCAATCTATGTTTTTTTTTAAATCTTTACAAACACAATTATTTTAAATATGATACTTTAAATTTATATTTAAAAAAAAAATGGTTTTGCGAATACAATTATTTTATATGTGATATTTTGAATTTATCGTTTTTTAATATTGTAGGATGGATATACATTACAAGTTTTTCCTATTTTTCACTCTTGTTAAAATAATATATATAAGTGTTAACTTATGTACACAATAGATAATTATACACAAATAAAATACTTGTTAACTTTTGTACACAAATAAAATAAAATAAAATAAATAAATATTATTTTTTTAAATATAGACATAACTCTTTATATCCATAAAACTTGTGTGGCAGGGACTACGCTGCCATGCAGCACTTGTTATAATAAATAAAAAAATACATTTGTATTATTCAAAATGCTTTTTGAACGAGAAGAATTTTAGGAAAGTTGCAATAAATTTAAATATGTAGATATAACTTACTATGATTTGGAAAAAAGTGATTCGCATCTACTAACCTTGGTTTATGCTTATGTTGAGTAGGACAATTCATTTTGGGGGATTGTTATTGAACTTAGTTCTACATGAGTGACACAAATGTTGGGTATGTGTTATATTCTTTGCATGAGTAGTAGTGTTTTTGTTGCATCGGGTGCGCATGGGGGGTTTGAGGGGTGGCTGCTAGGCCCCCCCTTGGGGAGTGTAGGAGGGCGAAAGCTCCCCGCACGAGGGTTCGGGCGCAGCGCCACCAAGAAAAAAAAATTGCCTTGGGAAATGTGTCGCATTTTCCTCGATTTTCATGTCCATTGTTGAGCGGTTTTCGGCACATGGTTTTCTATTTCCGGTTAAGGAATTAGGGTTGTTGACTAATCCAAGCCATTGGGTTAGGGTTTTGGATGCCGCTAGCTCCTATATGTATATTGTATTGTAAACAATGTATCACTATGAATGAATATAGAATATGTTGCTTTTCCCAGTTTGGGTTTCGAGGGGAAAAATCTCTGTGTAATGTTTGTATTTGCCATTGTATATTTTCTGTTCTTTTACTGAAAATCTGTTTGCAATAAATATTGTACAAGGTTAAAATCTACAACAATTTCGAATGAGTAATAAACCAAAGTTTACAATTTATTTTAATAGCAATATAACTTCAAATGAATTGTGATTTCATCCTTAATTATATATTAATTGGCCATAACACATTGTGTGAAATTAACATCGATATAGATCTATTTCAACTATAGATCTATTAAGCATCAACAAGGATCAATTCTTTGAGGTCTGTGCAAACCTTCCCTCAAGTTTTGCATTCTAAATACTTTTATTTTAAGATGGATCTATGTTTATTTATTTTATTGTAGTGATTTCTCTTTTTTATTTTTTATTATTATGATAGGCTATTTTTTCATTTTTCATGTTTATTGAGGCCATTTTTTTATTTAATTTATTAACATTATAGGTGACACATGTCTCTAGATGCACCTAATTTATATATGTGCATTACCTCGAGCGTACCATATCAAATTCTTTGACTACAAACAATGAAGAAAAACAACAACAAAAAATCCCAAAGGGATTCCACTGACCAGTGATACCTTTGAGTATTATTATTATTACTTTGTTTTTAGTTTTGTACAATATTATATTGAGCCAACATATGGGGATGGACATTACAAGAGTTGTAGAATTTAATATGGATCTATTTCGTAATTGTATTTATGTTTGTCAACTTATATATATATATATATATATATATATATATATATAGAGAGAGAGAGAGAGAGAGAGAGAGAGAGAGAGAGATTATATTTATTTATTTTTGTTTGTATTAATTAATTTTTAAAGCGAACATGCATTAGAGACATGACACATATCACCCTCATGGGTTGTAAAAAACATATAAAACATAAGATAATTGGCAAGCATCAATTTAGTACTCAACACTAGTTTCACTCGAAGTAATGGAAATTTATCATACAAACAAAAACCTTCACACCCTCACTCCCTTGTTGCATCACTTAAACAATGTAGGCAAGTAAATAATAATACAAGCATTTCTAAACACCTTATGTGTCAGGAAAAATAGCTTATGTAATGCAATAACATAGAACACTACATCAAGGGTAACATGCAAACTAACTTACTTGTTAAAATAATGCAACAAATCAAATTATGACAATTGTGACATTAATAAGATCAAATGTACCCACAAGAATATCCATTTCCACACTACCTCAAGGGTAACATGCAAACTAACTTACTTGTTATATTAATGCAATAAATCAAATTATGACAATTACGACACTAATAAGATCAAATGTACCCACTAATAATATCCATTTCCACTAAATATAACCAATGCGACTAACATTGTTATGAACATAAATAATACTTGAAACATTATCATCATATCAATGGTGGCTTGTCAAGTTGGTGGAAGTGAGGCATTGTTAATGACCCCACCAAGGTTCAAGCTTCTACAACAACATGTTTGTCGCTTATGATCATTCTTTTGATTATGTTGGGGCTTGAGATTATGGTTGAGGCCAAGTGCAAGTCCTAAGCAACTTTGGTGGGATAAATACCCCCCACTTGTGGCTTCTTAGTCAAATAAGCTTGAGCACTTGAATGTTGTAAGTTAGCTTCACTTCAATAAATATGTTCTCATATTGAAAAAAATGCATACATGCCACATTGGGATATGAGAATTATTTGTAGAAAAAAAACACATTATCGTCATGGATATGAAACACGATGTAAATTTGCAGAAACCTTAATGATTACTTATTAACTTAAGCTAGCATTGAAAGTATGTCCATTGACATAAGTTGGCAATTATAATACTAAAAGAAGTAACTCAAAAAATTTGTGAGAGAATGCTAAATACGATTTTTTTAATTGTGCAAAGATTAAATCCCGAAATTTTGACTAGCTAAAGTTTTGTATTCATGGAGAGAATAGGCATTATTTGTGCTCTTTCAAAGACCAGGTAACCCCACATTCATTCATCTACATCAACCGGGATTGCGCTTATGTTTGGCCTATAAGTTAACAAAATGATGACATGTCTAATAAACCTTTAATTTTAGTTAATTCTTTGCATTGTTGCATTCGGAGAAGAGGGTTGCATTCTACAACCCAATATGAATAAGATGTGTAATGTAATGTTACAGTGACTTGAAATAGGTTGGTGTAAAAAATTAAATAATGAAATAAAAATAATATCAGCCACTATACAGCATGATACTGATGAGATGTACAAAATAAAGTGATTCCAATAAACCAACATGAAAGAAAAATTAGCATCCATAATGTACAAGTGAAAAAATATGACCTCTCCCTAATCCATTCTATTTCATTCAAATCTTGGATCAACAAAGCGACAAATAACTTCAACAAACTCACAACTCTCGAGTTGGTTTTCCTCTTAGCCCTTGAAAAATAGGTCACACAAATTCAAGTATTGGGCGACTCCCTCTTAATTATACAATGGATGAAAGGGGACTATGTATTGAGGAACTTTTTACTTCAGCCTTTATTTCGGGACATCAAGAACTTATAACCAACGTTCTCTCACGTCCCATTGGCACATGTGTAAAGGGACAAAAACACTGAAGCTGACAGGTTGTCCAAGGAAGGAATGGAGTTGCAAGAAGGAACCTGCGAGGTCATTGATTCCAATCAAGTACACCTTACTTCTCATTTTCATGAATCCTAGATTTAAATTCTTTACTGTTTCACAACTTTTGGATGCATGACTTGGTTGTAAATTATCTTTAAACTTGTAATGTTCTAGTTAGATTGGGAACCTGTATATTATTTTTGTTTCTCTATATATAACACATATGATATGTATATGGAAGCATGGTAGCCCACAAATTTGTGCTTTCTAAGCAAGACATTTTTCTTTGTTGAACATACTCATTGAAGGGGATATTTTTTAAAAAAGAATGTATGGTCACTTTATAAAAGGCCCTTTAGAGGTGGTATGAAATACCTCTCAGTATCTACTTTTGTAATTTTGTTATCTTTAATAAAATTAATATATCTTTTCCCTAGAAAAAAAAAGTGAAAAAAATCAACCGTAATAATTAAATAATAATAAAAGACATGAAAAAAAACAAATGAGCGTAGATCCATCTCAACCCTTGTCTTTTAAGTACATACAAATTCATTATTCATTTCTTTGATCCCTCTCAGTTTTTAATAGATCTAAGATTATGATGGGTCTATGTTGGTTATATGTATTTATTTGATGTAAGAATGACACCATAGAAAATTGGTAAAAGCTTTGTTTTATGGAAGAGGTGTAATGTTCATATTTCTCTCTCTATATTAAATGAGGGGTTTCTACCATGTTAATATATAATTGGGATACATAACTCCTGATAGAAACCAAGAGGCATTGCCTATTAAATGTGTGATAGTTATCTTACTCGATCACACATATTTTTGGTTGTATCATATACATATTTTTACATAAACTATCAAAGATTATTTTTCTCATATGATTCATAATAATATAATTTAAGGTTGCAGCCTAGCCAAATGTCAAATTGATGTATGAGACCCCTTGTTTGTGGGACAAAGGACCCCCTTTTTGTAGTGATTTGACTGCTTAGTCTATGGAGGATTGTATCTTTGGAATGATTGTTATACTTGATGTTTCAATATTTAAGCAATGACTCAGTAAGTCTTTAAGTAGGATTTTAACATCATTGATCTCTTTTAAGTAATGACTTATATCATGTTGATAACCAAATATAACATAAAGAGAAAATATATCCATAATTTAATCTTTAGATCGGGTCCCATTAGATAAAGTGTTTCACTATGACATCATTTTCTATTTTAAATGTACTCATATACTCTTTTGTAACATGAAATTTTATGTGAGTGATCTCTACCCTCTCTTGGGTGTTTGATCTGGATTATTTTCGGCACGAAATGAGAGCGGAGATATAATAAAGCAATGTACCGAGATATCTCGGATATCCAATAATATAACAGAAATGTATCAAAGATGCAACCATAAACACATAGATACAATAATACACAATTTTCTATTAATGAGCGAAAATGTACAAAGACTGTAAAAATACAGAGTGAAAGACTCGTTAGAATGGTGGCAGCTTATCTCTGAGAAGAGATGTGTCCGCTACTCGCATTCGAAAGAAGATGATCATTACAATGAGGCTCTAAAGGCCTTTTTAACATAAGTAAAATCCAAAACCCTAACCTCGAAAGATGAGAATCCAAAAGGTTTGCAGGCCCCGATGGGGGTAGTTGATACGTCAACTTCCTGGGGGTGTAACTTTTGCATATGATCTCCGTTTGGGACGCTCGATACATCGTTAGAAAGATCTATCGGAGGACTACAACTACTGACAGTGAATATCAAATTTGGAACAAACTCATATTTGTCGAAGGTTTGATGCCCAAAAAACATCATTTAGGGCCTCAAAACGAGCTCTGGAAGTTCAAGACCCGAAAAACTGCCAAAAATAGTAAAGTACCAAAATTGCCAGAAAACTGTTTTGAGCCAATTGGAAAAGGTGGGTTGCCACCGATATCCACCTGGATCAATGTTTCACTTTTTGTTGTGTTTACTTGTATATGAGAGTCAGTGATTTGCTTGTATTATTTCACTATTAAAGTCTTGTTTCAAGTTATCACACTAGTTCTTCTTTAAAGACGATATCTATTTCTAGGTTCATACCATAATGTCATTTTCTTCGGAGCCTGTCTCTATGCCAAATGTAAAACTAATAGCATATACATCTCCATAATAATTGCACAAAGTGTTGTGTGTGACACCCACCAATTGTAAGCAATCATCATGAATTAGTATTTTAATGCCCTCGGCACTATATCAACAAAATTGATCATGACATCATGATTAACTTGGAAAAGAGATTGATTTTTATTTTTTAACATAGAGAAAGGTAAATCATAACACATGATTCCCACAAGCATTACAAAGACACACATACCGTTCTCAAGATTATTCACATCTCAATGTCTAATTGTGCTTCACATACAATTCATTGCATACTTCATAAGGGTCACCAACAAGGTGCAAGAGAACACATAACCCCTTAACCAAGGAACAATTCACAAAGTTTTGATATGGTTTGTCAACACATGAAAAACACCCCTGGTAATACTCTCATTTCTCATGAGGTTCACTTCTCAGTGTTTCTATATCCAACAAGTAACATAATTTTTTGCATACACTACAAGGAGAACACCTTCTAGCAGAGGTTTTTATTGTTACAAAATTTGGAAAAAATTTCAAAAAAACCTCCGCTACTACCTCCTGTATTGGTTGCGGAGGTTTTAATAGATGTTCCATATAACTAAAAAAAAAAGGGTGGGCGGAGGTTGTAGCGGATTTATTTATTTATTTATTTTTGGTTTATTATAAAAACGCATTGGTGCGCCTTTAAATAAAACGCACCAAAACGACCTTACATCAAATGCACTGGAATGTACATAAAACAAAAAAAAGTATATGTGTGCCATTACAGAAATTCCCAGTTCGAACGTAAACAAAACCGCACCGGACACCATTACATGAAAATACCCCAATGTGTAAATAAGACGAAAACACGTCGAATTACCATTACATTACTTCCCTGGTGCTTACATATGAAACAAACGCACCAAGACGGTTATGGTTAATGTGCCTCAGATTCCCATTTTGTTATATGCAACTCTGGTGCCTGATATTTTATTTATTATATGTTTTAGTGTATATACTAAATATAACGCACCAAGGCGCTTATATTATTAAACACACCGGAGCGTTTAAGTTTTTAAAGCACCTGTGTTGTTATTGTATTTAAATAACTGATGTGTGTTTATCACATGCCCACCGTATAATTTCAAAACAATATATATTTTCACACATTTTATGCACCGATGATTATGTGTAATTATTATGTATCGATGCTTTAGTATTATTGATATGTGTCGGTGCGTATAACCCCTTAAAAAACATCAATGTCTATATTATTTCAGGCACCATTTTGTAAGTTCATAAGAATGCACTTATATGTATATATTTTAATTAATAGTTTTTTTTACAAATATCTTTTATAATCATATTGTTTTTTCATATTTTTGTTATTGCATTTTGATATAATGAAAACAATAATGTCGTATCCAATGGATTACACCTCTATTACTTGCAACAATGTAAATCATTCACATATTAATTAATCAGTTATTTGCAACAATGTAAATCATTCACATGTTAATTAATCAGTGATTTGTAACAATGTAAATCATTCACATATTAATTAATCAATTATTTGAAACAATGTAAATCATTCACATATTAATTAATCAACAATGCAACATTGTACAACATTTGATAATGCAATAAAATAACAAACTCATTTTATTATATATGAATAAGAGACCCATGGTCATACAAAATGGGACAACATAAAGGTCCACAATAATCAAAATGGAACCAATATGTAATTGTTACAGTTATTAGTAACATGTCCTCATGCAATTGCGACATTATGTCCACTACATTAAGCAAAAGTATCCTTGATTTTTACATAGTGATATTACAAAACTGCATACAACTTGTAGTAACATTCAATTATATTGATTGTCATTCATCACTTGTACTGTTGTCATTGCTCGAGTTGTGTGCATCCCTCATTTCTTGATCAGTTGTAGGTGATATTGTACTTTGATTATCTAAACAGATGTTTTCTTGCTTGACTTCTTGTTAACGTTCCAACTGCTCCTATTCGATCTACAAACATATAAATAAAGCGTAATAAGTAAATCTACTTTTATAATATAGTAGAATCTACATGATTGTGTAAATCAAAAAGCGTACCAATTCAATGATTGATTCATAAACCATACACGTCGTTTCGAAGCCTTGCCTCTTGTCGGTTATCACAAGATTTTTTGTTGGCTCCTCTCCATACTTTGTTTCTTGCATGTTTAATATGCCATGACAAAGCATAGTCTATACAATTAATATAAATGTTTCGTCTTGTTCCATTAATTATAAAACAAAGGAAGTTAAGCAACATAGCTACTTACAAATTGTTCAATTAAACTTTGATACTTCAACATATAATCACAACCCTTAGTTAACCCAATGTTGATCAATTGTTTGGTTGGTTCTTCTTTGTATGTTAGCACCTATTAGTAGACATCCATGGATCAGTGTAAATTAATTATTCAAAAATAAAGATCGCAACAAATATGGAAACTTAAGTAACGTCGAAAACATAAGTACTCACAAACTTTGTGCTCAACCATTTTTTTCCTTGTTGTCCCATCTTATGTGTTGATTGGGTTCCATTTTGTTTTTGTTTTTTTCTGCAACAAAACAATTGAAAATTAATATTTAATATGATAAATAAATTTGATGTACATAAAGGAATAAATGAATGATCACATACCTCTGATGCATGTTGTTGTTGTGATGCATCCTCTTGTGATGCAATTTTGTTCATTTCTTTTACCATCTCCTTGTACACTCTTTTGGACATCCCTACCAGCATGTATTGGATTTCCCCTCATTTGTTGCTTGGAATTTTCATAATCTTCCTGAAAAAACAAAAAAGTACAATAATGTTTTCTTAAATGGACATGAAAGTAAATATAACAAAACAAATTAATTTGGTAATTATTAGAACATATTATAGAAAAACATGTTTAGTAACAATACCTTTTATATGACGTTTTTTTGTTATTGTAAGTTTTTGCTATTGCAAATCTCACGAGTCTCATTGACCATGGCTCCAGAAACGCTTCTTGTAGTAAACATACAACTTGAGTCTTGGAGTCACTAGATTGATTTTTGTATTGTAAGTGGAAATGATGTCTATACGTTCTTTCCACTATATCCCTCAAAGCTCTACAAAACATTTTGCCCCTCTCATTAACTTCAAGCACCACTCCAGATGAACTAATGACCAAGTTGTCATCATCATTTACATCCTTAACAATTTTTGTCCCCTTATGACAACATTTCATTCCCTCGCTATCGGTCTCTACATAACATTAAAAAAAAGTGAAATCGAGTGTTTAAAACTTGTTAGCGATTAATGTTAAGAAATTCATTTTTAGTAAAAGTCAAAGAAAAACTTATTGTTGATTACCTTTCGATCCACCAGTTTCCTCTCATTGCAGCATTTCCATAAAGCTTTTATGCTCTTTTGCACTCATGTTGCAAACAATATTATCGAGTTTCTTCAAGTTTTTGCTCTGCGTGATGCACATTAACCAATACATGTCATTGATTTAAACTTACAAATATTTCAAATTATATATTAACTTTTTAACAAAACTTAAATAACTTGTATGCCTCTCTTATTGGGATGAGCTACCATCGCGTTCGCTACAATAAGATGTTTTCTTTGAACTTCTATCAACAATCTTGTACAAAAAGAACCCAAGAATCATTCGAAATAGAAATTATGAAATTTGTATACAATCTGTTATTTAAGTGTGCTTCATTAAACATAACACAGTGGGGCATCAAGAATATACTTGCACCGATATGTACTAGGTGTCATTGGGCACCGCTAACCTGTACGCATATGATACAAAATGAATAATATTTTTTTTTACCACTCAGTGCTTTACACAGATATATGTGCCCCGGTGCACTTGTCTTTTCTGTACAGTGTGCACTGCGTACCACAGATTCACTAGTACATATGGGCGGATTATTCCATGAAATTTTTCCACGTTTCCATTATTTTCATTTTTGTTTTAAATTGGGCAGGATTTTTGTCGCTATAGCGATGATTATTGCATACCTCAAAATACATATGCTAACACACGTGGCTTGCAATGACTAGTTGACTTTTTGCGGGTCAACTCAGGCATTTTCGTCGCTATATCGACGATAGTCGATCTATATATACCTGACTTTAAGAGACTTTGCAACACATTTGCTATAGTTGCGACATTGTTCGTGGCTTTTTTTTGAGCTGTTTATTTTTTTCGCCACCCACCGGTTGAACAAATCCAATTCTCGATCTACATAGCTCGGATTTTGAACTTGCAAGGTTAGTATGTTTTTTAATTTATGTACTCATTTAACTTGTAAATTTTTGTTCAAATGAAATTTCATGTAGCTTGTTTTTTCCTTGATAATATATTATATGTGCAGTACCATATTTCAAAATACTTATGTCATTGGTTTTTGGATCTAGTTAGTATATTCTATGGAAATTCATGTGAGATGTTAAGAAAAATATTTTCCGAAGAAGTATTTTAAGAAGAGGGAAAATTACTCCATCAATAAGTCAATTCAAACATTAAAAACAGATGTCATTATATTCAATCTAGATTAATTTCATGAGCCTACAATTCCTTATGTAAATTTAATCCTTATTACAAAACCACCAACTCATAACAACCTTACCATTTGGACTAATGTTTGAAATAGAAAGTGAAAAAAAAATCCTCTTAGGTCTAATCCTATCCTTTAGCGACCTTGTTAGCTCTCTAACTTTTGTGTTTCTATGATGTTGTG
>JASDQU010736088.1:197358-210072 GCA_032191745.1 Picea mariana
ATGTTGGCTATGTAAGCATATCACCAACATGACAAGGGTGTAAACTTAGACCAATTATAAGTACTACTTCCATTATTACTATTTGTTAGGAGATTTATTTGGTAGGAAGGAGAGAAATTGATAAATGGGATCATATGGGATGATATTAATAAAAAAAAAACCCAAACGAAAAATAAGTTGTTAATGCATTTTTAGGCATCTTGCTTCACATTGAGAATTATATAGCCTACGATTTCTCCAAAATTACAAATAGCAATAAGGAATCATATAATTTTTTATCTTGGAGAGTTTTTGGTAGCAAAAAGCCAATTGTTTTCATCTACCCTTCATATTTTGAAAAAGACCAATAATGTTAGTTGGCAAGGTTGAAGCACTAAGCAAGAAGGTTAAGGACACGTCCTTTTCTTTCCTCCCATGCATCACATTTTTCTTGTCAATTTAAAGGCATCCTCTCCTTCACAAACTTAAGGATAAATATTGTGAATATCATTAGAAAGCAAGCTCTTATGTTGACAATATGAGTTCTACTTGTTGCAATTGATTCACTAAGGCAAATTGATAACAATAGATTTATTAATTCCATAGAGACATGGGTGTTGCTAATATTGTTTTCACTATCACAAGTCTCTTTCATCCAATCTAGAATAAATTGCATGCACTCAACACAGATTGAGAATGGGATCAATTCATCCATGGATGATCTCCCTTGTTGTCATAAAAAGTCACCAAACATGAATAAGAAGCATCATGAACTCACTCTAATGAATAAATTGCAATGAATAGAAAGAATTTGACTTCTTTTCATAGCGAGCTTCTTATAATGAATGGATAGCACATGTTGTGACATTGGTAGCTCCTAAGTTTGTCTTGTGTTACATATGAGTTTCTTATTTTTGATCATATGGTTGAAGTGTATCGTAGTGCTAATCAAAAGGAGTGTTTGACGAGGGTAATCTTAGAGTAACTACAACCACTGCAAGGAGGTGTTGTTTAATCATGTAGGAAACTTTTCCCAAGTTGTTTAAATCTGACATAGAAAAACTCACTATGATTGATCCACACCTTTGTTCATTTTTTTTGGACGATCTAGGTGTTTATTCATAATTGTGGAAAACTTGTAAGGGCATCATTCCACCATGCGTGGAGCTTTGATCATGATGGAACTTTGATCATACCTAAAATTTCCATTAATTTCATGTCAAATGTATCACTAAAATGAGGGTCTTTTCTACATGATTAAATGGAGGGCGAGTGAATATGAAAAGTGGTTATCAAAAGTCATAAATTACCCGCCAGCTATCATGTGGGCCATACCATTCAACGGATCCAGGGTCCTTTTGCAACGATCAGCCACCATGTTGAATGCTGAAAAAGCGTATCTGAACTAATCAACCAAACATTTGGACTTGACCCTGACACCTCCATGAGTCCAAAGGATCGGAGGAAGGTGGCTTTGCCAATCCACCTATAACCCTAAGCCCAAGTTAATTATATTTCTTGTCCACACTACGATTGATTTAGCAATAATAAATAAGTGTGGGAGTTTAAATGTTTCCATTATAAAAAATAAAAATAAAAGATAAAAGGGCTTATATTTAGGCATTTTGGAATGGTCTCTTATTAGTCCCTACCGGAGGGACTATAGCAATGAGTTCATCGCTGATTTAGTATTAGTTTAATTTTGACTTTTTAATATTTTGCAATCTATAATGTTTAACTTAGTAAAATGTATATATATATATATATATTTTAAATAACAAAAATACATATTTTTTAAAATCTTATTGGCTAATAAGTTTCAAGCGTTATTGTTGGCTTCACTTTTTTCAATGTTATAGTTAATGGTTAATTAAAAGGAGCATACAAAAATAGACATTTGGCCATTTTTCGTAGGCTAAATTCCTGAGTGTGAAAAGCCTTACTCTCGATCTAACCGCTGAGACACGTTGGCGTGGAGTTCAGGGAGTTTGTGTCACATCATTTTATGTGTTATGTTTCCATTTACTGCCCCAAAGTCATACAAAGTACATTATGTGTATTCTAACCATTACTCGTACACATTGATTTATTCAATAGACAAGGTATTATTATATTTCTAAGAATGGTATTTAAATTCACATTTAAATATTAAATGGTATTATTTTTTATGCGATTTTATATATGTTTTTTACAAGGTTATATATATATTATTTTCAATCTATGTTTTTTTTTAAATCTTTACAAACACAATTATTTTAAATATGATACTTTAAATTTATATTTAAAAAAAAAATGGTTTTGCGAATACAATTATTTTATATGTGATATTTTGAATTTATCGTTTTTTAATATTGTAGGATGGATATACATTACAAGTTTTTCCTATTTTTCACTCTTGTTAAAATAATATATATAAGTGTTAACTTATGTACACAATAGATAATTATACACAAATAAAATACTTGTTAACTTTTGTACACAAATAAAATAAAATAAAATAAATAAATATTATTTTTTTAAATATAGACATAACTCTTTATATCCATAAAACTTGTGTGGCAGGGACTACGCTGCCATGCAGCACTTGTTATAATAAATAAAAAAATACATTTGTATTATTCAAAATGCTTTTTGAACGAGAAGAATTTTAGGAAAGTTGCAATAAATTTAAATATGTAGATATAACTTACTATGATTTGGAAAAAAGTGATTCGCATCTACTAACCTTGGTTTATGCTTATGTTGAGTAGGACAATTCATTTTGGGGGATTGTTATTGAACTTAGTTCTACATGAGTGACACAAATGTTGGGTATGTGTTATATTCTTTGCATGAGTAGTAGTGTTTTTGTTGCATCGGGTGCGCATGGGGGGTTTGAGGGGTGGCTGCTAGGCCCCCCCTTGGGGAGTGTAGGAGGGCGAAAGCTCCCCGCACGAGGGTTCGGGCGCAGCGCCACCAAGAAAAAAAAATTGCCTTGGGAAATGTGTCGCATTTTCCTCGATTTTCATGTCCATTGTTGAGCGGTTTTCGGCACATGGTTTTCTATTTCCGGTTAAGGAATTAGGGTTGTTGACTAATCCAAGCCATTGGGTTAGGGTTTTGGATGCCGCTAGCTCCTATATGTATATTGTATTGTAAACAATGTATCACTATGAATGAATATAGAATATGTTGCTTTTCCCAGTTTGGGTTTCGAGGGGAAAAATCTCTGTGTAATGTTTGTATTTGCCATTGTATATTTTCTGTTCTTTTACTGAAAATCTGTTTGCAATAAATATTGTACAAGGTTAAAATCTACAACAATTTCGAATGAGTAATAAACCAAAGTTTACAATTTATTTTAATAGCAATATAACTTCAAATGAATTGTGATTTCATCCTTAATTATATATTAATTGGCCATAACACATTGTGTGAAATTAACATCGATATAGATCTATTTCAACTATAGATCTATTAAGCATCAACAAGGATCAATTCTTTGAGGTCTGTGCAAACCTTCCCTCAAGTTTTGCATTCTAAATACTTTTATTTTAAGATGGATCTATGTTTATTTATTTTATTGTAGTGATTTCTCTTTTTTATTTTTTATTATTATGATAGGCTATTTTTTCATTTTTCATGTTTATTGAGGCCATTTTTTTATTTAATTTATTAACATTATAGGTGACACATGTCTCTAGATGCACCTAATTTATATATGTGCATTACCTCGAGCGTACCATATCAAATTCTTTGACTACAAACAATGAAGAAAAACAACAACAAAAAATCCCAAAGGGATTCCACTGACCAGTGATACCTTTGAGTATTATTATTATTACTTTGTTTTTAGTTTTGTACAATATTATATTGAGCCAACATATGGGGATGGACATTACAAGAGTTGTAGAATTTAATATGGATCTATTTCGTAATTGTATTTATGTTTGTCAACTTATATATATATATATATATATATATATATATATATAGAGAGAGAGAGAGAGAGAGAGAGAGAGAGAGAGAGATTATATTTATTTATTTTTGTTTGTATTAATTAATTTTTAAAGCGAACATGCATTAGAGACATGACACATATCACCCTCATGGGTTGTAAAAAACATATAAAACATAAGATAATTGGCAAGCATCAATTTAGTACTCAACACTAGTTTCACTCGAAGTAATGGAAATTTATCATACAAACAAAAACCTTCACACCCTCACTCCCTTGTTGCATCACTTAAACAATGTAGGCAAGTAAATAATAATACAAGCATTTCTAAACACCTTATGTGTCAGGAAAAATAGCTTATGTAATGCAATAACATAGAACACTACATCAAGGGTAACATGCAAACTAACTTACTTGTTAAAATAATGCAACAAATCAAATTATGACAATTGTGACATTAATAAGATCAAATGTACCCACAAGAATATCCATTTCCACACTACCTCAAGGGTAACATGCAAACTAACTTACTTGTTATATTAATGCAATAAATCAAATTATGACAATTACGACACTAATAAGATCAAATGTACCCACTAATAATATCCATTTCCACTAAATATAACCAATGCGACTAACATTGTTATGAACATAAATAATACTTGAAACATTATCATCATATCAATGGTGGCTTGTCAAGTTGGTGGAAGTGAGGCATTGTTAATGACCCCACCAAGGTTCAAGCTTCTACAACAACATGTTTGTCGCTTATGATCATTCTTTTGATTATGTTGGGGCTTGAGATTATGGTTGAGGCCAAGTGCAAGTCCTAAGCAACTTTGGTGGGATAAATACCCCCCACTTGTGGCTTCTTAGTCAAATAAGCTTGAGCACTTGAATGTTGTAAGTTAGCTTCACTTCAATAAATATGTTCTCATATTGAAAAAAATGCATACATGCCACATTGGGATATGAGAATTATTTGTAGAAAAAAAACACATTATCGTCATGGATATGAAACACGATGTAAATTTGCAGAAACCTTAATGATTACTTATTAACTTAAGCTAGCATTGAAAGTATGTCCATTGACATAAGTTGGCAATTATAATACTAAAAGAAGTAACTCAAAAAATTTGTGAGAGAATGCTAAATACGATTTTTTTAATTGTGCAAAGATTAAATCCCGAAATTTTGACTAGCTAAAGTTTTGTATTCATGGAGAGAATAGGCATTATTTGTGCTCTTTCAAAGACCAGGTAACCCCACATTCATTCATCTACATCAACCGGGATTGCGCTTATGTTTGGCCTATAAGTTAACAAAATGATGACATGTCTAATAAACCTTTAATTTTAGTTAATTCTTTGCATTGTTGCATTCGGAGAAGAGGGTTGCATTCTACAACCCAATATGAATAAGATGTGTAATGTAATGTTACAGTGACTTGAAATAGGTTGGTGTAAAAAATTAAATAATGAAATAAAAATAATATCAGCCACTATACAGCATGATACTGATGAGATGTACAAAATAAAGTGATTCCAATAAACCAACATGAAAGAAAAATTAGCATCCATAATGTACAAGTGAAAAAATATGACCTCTCCCTAATCCATTCTATTTCATTCAAATCTTGGATCAACAAAGCGACAAATAACTTCAACAAACTCACAACTCTCGAGTTGGTTTTCCTCTTAGCCCTTGAAAAATAGGTCACACAAATTCAAGTATTGGGCGACTCCCTCTTAATTATACAATGGATGAAAGGGGACTATGTATTGAGGAACTTTTTACTTCAGCCTTTATTTCGGGACATCAAGAACTTATAACCAACGTTCTCTCACGTCCCATTGGCACATGTGTAAAGGGACAAAAACACTGAAGCTGACAGGTTGTCCAAGGAAGGAATGGAGTTGCAAGAAGGAACCTGCGAGGTCATTGATTCCAATCAAGTACACCTTACTTCTCATTTTCATGAATCCTAGATTTAAATTCTTTACTGTTTCACAACTTTTGGATGCATGACTTGGTTGTAAATTATCTTTAAACTTGTAATGTTCTAGTTAGATTGGGAACCTGTATATTATTTTTGTTTCTCTATATATAACACATATGATATGTATATGGAAGCATGGTAGCCCACAAATTTGTGCTTTCTAAGCAAGACATTTTTCTTTGTTGAACATACTCATTGAAGGGGATATTTTTTAAAAAAGAATGTATGGTCACTTTATAAAAGGCCCTTTAGAGGTGGTATGAAATACCTCTCAGTATCTACTTTTGTAATTTTGTTATCTTTAATAAAATTAATATATCTTTTCCCTAGAAAAAAAAAGTGAAAAAAATCAACCGTAATAATTAAATAATAATAAAAGACATGAAAAAAAACAAATGAGCGTAGATCCATCTCAACCCTTGTCTTTTAAGTACATACAAATTCATTATTCATTTCTTTGATCCCTCTCAGTTTTTAATAGATCTAAGATTATGATGGGTCTATGTTGGTTATATGTATTTATTTGATGTAAGAATGACACCATAGAAAATTGGTAAAAGCTTTGTTTTATGGAAGAGGTGTAATGTTCATATTTCTCTCTCTATATTAAATGAGGGGTTTCTACCATGTTAATATATAATTGGGATACATAACTCCTGATAGAAACCAAGAGGCATTGCCTATTAAATGTGTGATAGTTATCTTACTCGATCACACATATTTTTGGTTGTATCATATACATATTTTTACATAAACTATCAAAGATTATTTTTCTCATATGATTCATAATAATATAATTTAAGGTTGCAGCCTAGCCAAATGTCAAATTGATGTATGAGACCCCTTGTTTGTGGGACAAAGGACCCCCTTTTTGTAGTGATTTGACTGCTTAGTCTATGGAGGATTGTATCTTTGGAATGATTGTTATACTTGATGTTTCAATATTTAAGCAATGACTCAGTAAGTCTTTAAGTAGGATTTTAACATCATTGATCTCTTTTAAGTAATGACTTATATCATGTTGATAACCAAATATAACATAAAGAGAAAATATATCCATAATTTAATCTTTAGATCGGGTCCCATTAGATAAAGTGTTTCACTATGACATCATTTTCTATTTTAAATGTACTCATATACTCTTTTGTAACATGAAATTTTATGTGAGTGATCTCTACCCTCTCTTGGGTGTTTGATCTGGATTATTTTCGGCACGAAATGAGAGCGGAGATATAATAAAGCAATGTACCGAGATATCTCGGATATCCAATAATATAACAGAAATGTATCAAAGATGCAACCATAAACACATAGATACAATAATACACAATTTTCTATTAATGAGCGAAAATGTACAAAGACTGTAAAAATACAGAGTGAAAGACTCGTTAGAATGGTGGCAGCTTATCTCTGAGAAGAGATGTGTCCGCTACTCGCATTCGAAAGAAGATGATCATTACAATGAGGCTCTAAAGGCCTTTTTAACATAAGTAAAATCCAAAACCCTAACCTCGAAAGATGAGAATCCAAAAGGTTTGCAGGCCCCGATGGGGGTAGTTGATACGTCAACTTCCTGGGGGTGTAACTTTTGCATATGATCTCCGTTTGGGACGCTCGATACATCGTTAGAAAGATCTATCGGAGGACTACAACTACTGACAGTGAATATCAAATTTGGAACAAACTCATATTTGTCGAAGGTTTGATGCCCAAAAAACATCATTTAGGGCCTCAAAACGAGCTCTGGAAGTTCAAGACCCGAAAAAATGCCAAAAATAGTAAAGTACCAAAATTGCCAGAAAACTGTTTTGAGCCAATTGGAAAAGGTGGGTTGCCACCGATATCCACCTGGATCAATGTTTCACTTTTTTTTGTGTTTACTTGTATATGAGAGTCAGTGATTTGCTTGTATTATTTCACTATTAAAGTCTTGTTTCAAGTTATCACACTAGTTCTTCTTTAAAGACGATATCTATTTCTAGGTTCATACCATAATGTCATTTTCTTCGGAGCCTGTCTCTATGCCAAATGTAAAACTAATAGCATATACATCTCCATAATAATTGCACAAAGTGTTGTGTGTGACACCCACCAATTGTAAGCAATCATCATGAATTAGTATTTTAATGCCCTCGGCACTATATCAACAAAATTGATCATGACATCATGATTAACTTGGAAAAGAGATTGATTTTTATTTTTTAACATAGAGAAAGGTAAATCATAACACATGATTCCCACAAGCATTACAAAGACACACATACCGTTCTCAAGATTATTCACATCTCAATGTCTAATTGTGCTTCACATACAATTCATTGCATACTTCATAAGGGTCACCAACAAGGTGCAAGAGAACACATAACCCCTTAACCAAGGAACAATTCACAAAGTTTTGATATGGTTTGTCAACACATGAAAAACACCCCTGGTAATACTCTCATTTCTCATGAGGTTCACTTCTCAGTGTTTCTATATCCAACAAGTAACATAATTTTTTGCATACACTACAAGGAGAACACCTTCTAGCAGAGGTTTTTATTGTTACAAAATTTGGAAAAAATTTCAAAAAAACCTCCGCTACTACCTCCTGTATTGGTTGCGGAGGTTTTAATAGATGTTCCATATAACTAAAAAAAAAAGGGTGGGCGGAGGTTGTAGCGGATTTATTTATTTATTTATTTTTGGTTTATTATAAAAACGCATTGGTGCGCCTTTAAATAAAACGCACCAAAACGACCTTACATCAAATGCACTGGAATGTACATAAAACAAAAAAAAGTATATGTGTGCCATTACAGAAATTCCCAGTTCGAACGTAAACAAAACCGCACCGGACACCATTACATGAAAATACCCCAATGTGTAAATAAGACGAAAACACGTCGAATTACCATTACATTACTTCCCTGGTGCTTACATATGAAACAAACGCACCAAGACGGTTATGGTTAATGTGCCTCAGATTCCCATTTTGTTATATGCAACTCTGGTGCCTGATATTTTATTTATTATATGTTTTAGTGTATATACTAAATATAACGCACCAAGGCGCTTATATTATTAAACACACCGGAGCGTTTAAGTTTTTAAAGCACCTGTGTTGTTATTGTATTTAAATAACTGATGTGTGTTTATCACATGCCCACCGTATAATTTCAAAACAATATATATTTTCACACATTTTATGCACCGATGATTATGTGTAATTATTATGTATCGATGCTTTAGTATTATTGATATGTGTCGGTGCGTATAACCCCTTAAAAAACATCAATGTCTATATTATTTCAGGCACCATTTTGTAAGTTCATAAGAATGCACTTATATGTATATATTTTAATTAATAGTTTTTTTTACAAATATCTTTTATAATCATATTGTTTTTTCATATTTTTGTTATTGCATTTTGATATAATGAAAACAATAATGTCGTATCCAATGGATTACACCTCTATTACTTGCAACAATGTAAATCATTCACATATTAATTAATCAGTTATTTGCAACAATGTAAATCATTCACATGTTAATTAATCAGTGATTTGTAACAATGTAAATCATTCACATATTAATTAATCAATTATTTGAAACAATGTAAATCATTCACATATTAATTAATCAACAATGCAACATTGTACAACATTTGATAATGCAATAAAATAACAAACTCATTTTATTATATATGAATAAGAGACCCATGGTCATACAAAATGGGACAACATAAAGGTCCACAATAATCAAAATGGAACCAATATGTAATTGTTACAGTTATTAGTAACATGTCCTCATGCAATTGCGACATTATGTCCACTACATTAAGCAAAAGTATCCTTGATTTTTACATAGTGATATTACAAAACTGCATACAACTTGTAGTAACATTCAATTATATTGATTGTCATTCATCACTTGTACTGTTGTCATTGCTCGAGTTGTGTGCATCCCTCATTTCTTGATCAGTTGTAGGTGATATTGTACTTTGATTATCTAAACAGATGTTTTCTTGCTTGACTTCTTGTTAACGTTCCAACTGCTCCTATTCGATCTACAAACATATAAATAAAGCGTAATAAGTAAATCTACTTTTATAATATAGTAGAATCTACATGATTGTGTAAATCAAAAAGCGTACCAATTCAATGATTGATTCATAAACCATACACGTCGTTTCGAAGCCTTGCCTCTTGTCGGTTATCACAAGATTTTTTGTTGGCTCCTCTCCATACTTTGTTTCTTGCATGTTTAATATGCCATGACAAAGCATAGTCTATACAATTAATATAAATGTTTCGTCTTGTTCCATTAATTATAAAACAAAGGAAGTTAAGCAACATAGCTACTTACAAATTGTTCAATTAAACTTTGATACTTCAACATATAATCACAACCCTTAGTTAACCCAATGTTGATCAATTGTTTGGTTGGTTCTTCTTTGTATGTTAGCACCTATTAGTAGACATCCATGGATCAGTGTAAATTAATTATTCAAAAATAAAGATCGCAACAAATATGGAAACTTAAGTAACGTCGAAAACATAAGTACTCACAAACTTTGTGCTCAACCATTTTTTTCCTTGTTGTCCCATCTTATGTGTTGATTGGGTTCCATTTTGTTTTTGTTTTTTTCTGCAACAAAACAATTGAAAATTAATATTTAATATGATAAATAAATTTGATGTACATAAAGGAATAAATGAATGATCACATACCTCTGATGCATGTTGTTGTTGTGATGCATCCTCTTGTGATGCAATTTTGTTCATTTCTTTTACCATCTCCTTGTACACTCTTTTGGACATCCCTACCAGCATGTATTGGATTTCCCCTCATTTGTTGCTTGGAATTTTCATAATCTTCCTGAAAAAACAAAAAAGTACAATAATGTTTTCTTAAATGGACATGAAAGTAAATATAACAAAACAAATTAATTTGGTAATTATTAGAACATATTATAGAAAAACATGTTTAGTAACAATACCTTTTATATGACGTTTTTTTGTTATTGTAAGTTTTTGCTATTGCAAATCTCACGAGTCTCATTGACCATGGCTCCAGAAACGCTTCTTGTAGTAAACATACAACTTGAGTCTTGGAGTCACTAGATTGATTTTTGTATTGTAAGTGGAAATGATGTCTATACGTTCTTTCCACTATATCCCTCAAAGCTCTACAAAACATTTTGCCCCTCTCATTAACTTCAAGCACCACTCCAGATGAACTAATGACCAAGTTGTCATCATCATTTACATCCTTAACAATTTTTGTCCCCTTATGACAACATTTCATTCCCTCGCTATCGGTCTCTACATAACATTAAAAAAAAGTGAAATCGAGTGTTTAAAACTTGTTAGCGATTAATGTTAAGAAATTCATTTTTAGTAAAAGTCAAAGAAAAACTTATTGTTGATTACCTTTCGATCCACCAGTTTCCTCTCATTGCAGCATTTCCATAAAGCTTTTATGCTCTTTTGCACTCATGTTGCAAACAATATTATCGAGTTTCTTCAAGTTTTTGCTCTGCGTGATGCACATTAACCAATACATGTCATTGATTTAAACTTACAAATATTTCAAATTATATATTAACTTTTTAACAAAACTTAAATAACTTGTATGCCTCTCTTATTGGGATGAGCTACCATCGCGTTCGCTACAATAAGATGTTTTCTTTGAACTTCTATCAACAATCTTGTACAAAAAGAACCCAAGAATCATTCGAAATAGAAATTATGAAATTTGTATACAATCTGTTATTTAAGTGTGCTTCATTAAACATAACACAGTGGGGCATCAAGAATATACTTGCACCGATATGTACTAGGTGTCATTGGGCACCGCTAACCTGTACGCATATGATACAAAATGAATAATATTTTTTTTTACCACTCAGTGCTTTACACAGATATATGTGCCCCGGTGCACTTGTCTTTTCTGTACAGTGTGCACTGCGTACCACAGATTCACTAGTACATATGGGCGGATTATTCCATGAAATTTTTCCACGTTTCCATTATTTTCATTTTTGTTTTAAATTGGGCAGGATTTTTGTCGCTATAGCGATGATTATTGCATACCTCAAAATACATATGCTAACACACGTGGCTTGCAATGACTAGTTGACTTTTTGCGGGTCAACTCAGGCATTTTCGTCGCTATATCGACGATAGTCGATCTATATATACCTGACTTTAAGAGACTTTGCAACACATTTGCTATAGTTGCGACATTGTTCGTGGCTTTTTTTTGAGCTGTTTATTTTTTTCGCCACCCACCGGTTGAACAAATCCAATTCTCGATCTACATAGCTCGGATTTTGAACTTGCAAGGTTAGTATGTTTTTTAATTTATGTACTCATTTAACTTGTAAATTTTTGTTCAAATGAAATTTCATGTAGCTTGTTTTTTCCTTGATAATATATTATATGTGCAGTACCATATTTCAAAATACTTATGTCATTGGTTTTTGGATCTAGTTAGTATATTCTATGGAAATTCATGTGAGATGTTAAGAAAAATATTTTCCGAAGAAGTATTTTAAGAAGAGGGAAAATTACTCCATCAATAAGTCAATTCAAACATTAAAAACAGATGTCATTATATTCAATCTAGATTAATTTCATGAGCCTACAATTCCTTATGTAAATTTAATCCTTATTACAAAACCACCAACTCATAACAACCTTACCATTTGGACTAATGTTTGAAATAGAAAGTGAAAAAAAAATCCTCTTAGGTCTAATCCTATCCTTTAGCGACCTTGTTAGCTCTCTAACTTTTGTGTTTCTATGATGTTGTG